>CM031241.1:72910141-73466067 GCA_018340775.1 Taxus wallichiana var. yunnanensis | reverse complement strand
AGTTCTTCCAGTTCTTCCTTAGCCTCTTCTCTAGGTTCTTCAAAGTCTTCATCAACATATTCATCATCAGGTTCTTCAACTTCACAAGTTGTATTAACGGGGACCTTGATGGGTGGTCCTTCAATTGGCAAGCTTGTCCGAGAAGAAGGCAAATGGTTTCTAGGTTGAAAGTTCCTCCTGAAACATCTTAATAAGGAGCATGTTGAGCCAATTTTTTTCTTGATGGTAATGAGGTCATTGGAAATATTTTGTACTAACTCGAGCTAGATTAGCTCCAGGAGTAGAGGAAGAGGAAGAAGAAATTTTGGATCCGAAAGAGTCTCTTTTCAATTTGCGAGAAATGATCGGGTCATCTTTAACACTAATGGCTAATCTCTGATCAGCATCCAAAGTTGCAAGATTGGATCTTCTCAATGCATAGCTTACTTTAGGAAATTGAGCATTTAGGAAGAAACATTTTTGAATTTGATCCATAGGCTGGGTGTCTTGTGGGATCTTGTTAATCAACTTATTGAACTTGGCCACAAATTCTCTCATGGGATCTTGTGGTTATTTCTTGATTTGATAAATCTAGGCTAGCAAAGCATGCACATCTTCTGCAAGTTTGAAATGGTTCTCAAATCTAGTTCTCATGGTAGTCCAATTGGTGATGGCTCCTAGCGGGGAGATGGTAAAACCAATCTTCCACATTATCCTGCAAAGTCTCCACAAAAATCCTCACAGATACATCTTCATGTTCAACTCCAAGGACTCCACATGCAACTATGAAGACTGCAATGTGTTCATCGGGTGTACCTTGCCATGACCTCTCGAAGTTGGGAAATTTCTTTCTATTACCTTTGGGTAACTCATGCAAAGGTTGAGGGAGGGAAAGAGGCCCAACTCGTTGGCCCCAAGCTAATGAAACTATCATCCTTAGAAAAATTGCTTGAAGTGGAACTAAAACACCAACAAGAATTTAAGCGTGAAGATTAGGGATGAGTTGTTCTTCGTGTATACCACTCACAATAGCTTTGTCTTAAATAGGGGGTGTGATTGTAGAATCATCTCTTCTATTTCTCCTTTTTGAAGGAAGGGAAAACCTTTCTTCTCAAGGAGTTGAAATTGATAATCCTCAATTCCAAGAGCCCTTCTACTACAAGTAAATATCGGACTCGCCGGATCGAGATGATCAAGAAATTGTTCTTTAAAACTAGAATTCACTAAAATTAATCCCAGTAGAGTCACCAAAAATTATTGATTATGAAAGTAGGACTTTAATGAAAGCAATAGTCGGGGATAGAAAGTCCCTTCTCTTTAATGGTGGAGGTGCCCTTTTTGAAAGCAAGCAAGGTAAAAAACTATTTACAAATGTACAACTTTCTATTTTAATGAGGAACTCTAATATCATGAAAGTTTTTTCATGCAAAGGAATATCATCAATAGAAAAAAATAGAAGAACTAAAGGAGGGAAAAGGTAGAACATAACAACAATCCCAAGAAATATAGATAGCAAAAAAGTTCCTTATAAATGTTATACAAGGATGATATCTAGAATAGAATATTCCATATTAAACCACCAAATATTATTTCATAGACAAAAAGTTCCACAAATGATATCCATAAGAATACAAAGATTCTTAATGCAATATATTAATGATTCACAAACTTTAGACAATCCAGAGATAATAAATCAATGCCGAAAGTAAATAAGAAGAGAATTATTTTGTATTCATATCTTTTAGTTCTTTTAAACTTTCAAAAATTATCATAGTTCTAGCCCCTTGGAATGGTTTGAAGATCCCAATATATAACATTACAAAGTGGTTACATTTGGTAACTATTTATTTTAACCAAAATATTAATTAAGGAAATACACAATATAAAGTCCTTAATAAAATTACAAGGGGATCCTAACTAAAAATAAAAGAAGAGAGTCACGAGCCGTAAGTAGATACATCTGGTTGTAGCTAAGAAGGGCCCACTATTTTTAGGATTCGATGCCTAAATCTCTTTAATGGTTCCGCTATCTTCATGCCCCTTAGAATTGTTGTGTTAGAAGTATCACGAGTCCATGTGCCTAGGCATTTCTCCATATTTTTATCAAACTTAGTATGATCTAGATATTCTTTATTAGCCTTAGCTATAGCTGAATGAAGAGAACAAATGTCCTTCATTTTATCTTTAGAGATTGACATTTCTTTGAAAAAATCATCCTTGACAAAGGTTAAAAACTAATCCTTGATTTCTTGTAGAGAGAAGAAAACACCTATGGTTTCATCCCGAAAATGGTAGTGAATATCCTTTAAGGTGGATAAAAGAAAATCTTTAAAAGAATCCCCTTTTTTCCATACATTCCTCACTTCCCCCAAAGGCTTCTTCTAGAACCTTTATTTTCCACTCGATGCTAAAGATCCATGTCCTTGACAAATTATTCTCGACATCATCAAAAACATTTTTGGCCAACATGATCCTATCATCAGTTTGAACCATCAAATGGAGATCTACTATACACCCACTCAATACATTCAATTATTTGTTAATATCCTTGATTAAGGAAGTGAATTTATGTTGCAGCTTTATCACCTTCTCATTGGTTTTAAAGGCTTCCTCAATGAAATTTAACCTTGACACATTCATATCATCTACCATGGCCTCAACATCCTTCCCATAAGTAGAATACTTTTGGATGTCTTTGATGCTTTGGACTTCATATTGGTTGAGAAATATTGGAGGTGGGAGAGTGGCCAATGGGGATGGATCCAAAACTTTATCCTTTTCCAACAATGATCTGATAAATTTGGAAAGAACTTGGTTGTGTTCTTCCAACTGTTCCATGGTTTGCTCTCCTTTCTCCACCCGTTCAATAAATTTAGTGACGGTTTTATTGAAGGTTATGAACCTCACTCTCAGGTATGGATTCTTCCATTGGAATTCTGGAAAGCTCCAAGTCAGAGATCGAAATATCTTTATCCTCTTTATCCACTTTGGGTTTTACAACCTCCTTGAACTACTGACCTTGAGCATCAGTTACCAACCTCGAAGTATTATTTGCTTTCTTTTCTAGAGGAGGAGGGGTAGTACCAAACAAAGCTGCTACAACATCAAAGACAGGCATTGTTAATGAAGAGGAAGGTTTCCTTTTCTTGTTATCGACAAGGGCTGCACCTGTGCAAAGGAAGAAGAAGAAATAGAAGAATCAAGGGACCCAAGTGTAAGTGAACTCATGGAACTCAAAGTATGAACCATTGTTGTCTCTAGTGGGGAAATGAATGCAACCACTAGAATTTCCCTTACAAAGTAGTCTGTCAAACTTGAAGGTTCAGTCATTGGTGCTTCCTTCTCTACTTCAAAGAATGGTTTCAAGGCTTTCTTCCGAATCATTCATCTCATCATCATCATTCTCACTTAGAACAATAATGCTCTCTAACCCAATAGGAATTTTTGACTACTCCAGAAGAGTCTCTTCCTCAATCGGTTCTTGCTTGACTTCTTTGACCTTCTTCCGATACATGTTAGTGGAAGAGGAAGGAGGAGACAACTCATGTTTTTTATCAAAGAAGAAGTAGGAGTTTGGTCAAGTTCCTCAGTGCTAGGTGTGAGTAATTCCTTCCTAAGAGTGGAAGTATCTCTTGAAGATAATATGCTTTTATTTATCCTAAGGCCATGTACTTTTTTCTGTCTAACCAAACCTTAGTCCCGACAAAGGATCTGGGATGATCACCTCATTCATGTCATCTCTTTCCTTTACATACCAATCTAGGGTTTGTAGAGAGTGTGCTTGATTGATCTTTCATAATGAAAGGATTGAAAATCTTCATCATCATCCTTAAGCCCTTTAGGAACATGGTAGAGGTTGAAGTCTATGATCTGTTGTAGAGAAAATCTACCAAAATTCCTCCTCCCGGCTTCAAAATCATTAGCATAATCAGCCCAAGTAATCCTTAATGTCAGACAATGATGATGAGTTATTGTGAGATTTTTATTAATGTATTTCTTAAGATCAAAGCAAGTCCGGGCATGAAGAAATGAACTATAAGTGGATAAATAGCCCTTTCTATATTTTTGGCATCTAGAGCTATCCTGCATGTATAAGTCCCCAAGGTGATATGGAAACGAAGACCAATAATTTTCTTATCTCGGAGGGTTCTATGGAATTTATCTAGCTACCTCGCACACCTTAACCAAATCCATTTTTTCATTGTAGAACATGGGAAGCTTGATAGATTTGCTTTGAAAACATGCCAGCCTGATGTATGAGATCTTTTAGAATTGAGTGAAGAAATCTCCATACTTGGTTATCAAATCCTTAGCCTCATCAGAGAACCTTGTGGTAGTGTCACCCTCCGAGAGTCCCACAATGTACATGGTGAAGGCATCATTTACCCTCCTAAAATTATGATTTCTGACCTTGAGAGTAAACTAAGGGCAATATGTGTAGATGGGATCATCCTTCTTGCCTTCAATGTAAGTGAAACCGAGCCACTCACGAGATGCTGCCAAGGTGTACATGAGATAGGAAGTCATCTTAGAAATTTTTAGTATACTAAACATTTGACAATTGTTCAGTCAGGTTTCCACAGATAATCTCGGCCCAATTTATGTTTTTCTTACCCTCGCAGATAATATTTATGAAAGGGCACATCCAAAAATGGAATTCATTAGTAGAGGGAATTCCCATAATTTTGGTGAGAAAGGTGATAAAATATGATAGTTATTTATTGAAATCAACCTTGAACAATGCCTTAGAGAGTTGGGATGCTCCCTTCTTAGGGAACTTCAGCCATGATTTCGCTACCCGAGCCTTATAATTCTCACTGTCTTGATCAAATAGAGTATAGGCTTCAGGGGAGAGTAAGAAAAATGGATTCCTATATTTATGGGATGCGTAGGGAAGTGGCAATGGCGATGGCGATGGCATCCAATTTTGTAATCAACTCACCATGCAAATTGATGACCTCCTTGGTGTTTGGATTGAAATTATCCCCACAAGCGAGCACAGTGTCCACAAATTGCATAGAGAGAGAGGAAAACCAGAGGTGTATGCAATTCCACTATAATTTATCATTTGAGCCATGGGAGTAGGGTTGTCACATGCTAATCTGCCCCAGAAATCATCAAAATCCAAATGTTGAACTTCGTTATCTCTAATCAAAGGGTATACAAGTCTTTAAAGGGGATAGATGCTCGTGTCATTGAAATTTGATCTTCATTTTCACAAGTGAATAGAGGAATGAAATTCAAAGAACAAATTCATGAAAAAAATGCAAAGAGATATAGGAAATTGAACAAATGACTCGATTTGAAAAATGCGGGCAAGAGATAATGAGCAAGAAATGTGACAAGTGCAAAGACGGTTTCCCATTTAAATTTCTATTCAGAGAGAGAAGATCATAATGCGTATTAAATATACCTTGCACCGATTCAAAAAGATAAAATATGGGAAAAGTGGAAAAACTTTCCCGAGAAAGTCCATGGACAGTGGGACATGAGGGACGTGAAGAGCCAATTCGATTGATGCGGGCAATGTGGACAAAAATAGCACGGGTGATCCAAGGGACACAAAAATGTGAAGGACGTGTTGGTGTAAATTCTAAGTTTGCACACTTTTGCTTGATTTTCTATATCCATTTCAGTCAAAACATTTTATTTTCTCTAATGGTGGATCTACAAATTTTCTATCCATTGAATACCTTTAAAAATTCCTTAGTTGTTATTATTTTTCCATGATCGAAACAAAATCCAAGTTTCCCCTTGTTGTGCCAAATTTTTTTCATTTATATGGGTTGTGTCATTTTTTCCATTTCCAAATCATACAAACACCAGTGTTTGATCAAATTTGAGTCTCTAGAAGTTGAAATCTCACTCCCGTGTCTAAATCAATGTCAAAACATGATTCAATCGATTCAAAATTGAGAAATCTGCCTTCCCTGTCAAAAAAATTGATTTCTAGGGCATCCTCTATATTTTTCACGTTTTGATGGGCTCTCGGGCCGTCAAATTTATCATTGTAACCTTTATGCTAACGTGGCAAGCTCCTATTGGCCGAGGATGGTCGAAAAAATGTTATAACTTATTATTTTTTGAAATTTTGGCGAAGGGAAAATTTTGGACTCGCGGTCCCACTTTCGCTACAAGATAAAATCCTTACGTGGAACAATGTGATTGGTCGATGATTGGTAGGTAGTGGAAATGCCTTAAGAATTTTGGCTTTCATTTTGCAAAATTCTCAAAATCAAATTTTGGCCCGAAAGCCCGCAACGAATGGGAAGGTGACATGTGGTAGAGAGCATGCGGATGGTGGGGGAGTTGGAGAAAATTTTATTTTTTTTGGCTGAAAGGTTTCAAGGGAAATTTTTGACCTGAGGGCCCGCTCTAATTAGAAGTGGACACATGTCCAAAAGGTCAGCATGGAAAGGTGGGTGCCTAGAAAATTTTGTTGTTTTTCACCTTAAGGGGGAAATTTTGGACTCGAAGGCGCACAATGAAATTTTGGGAATTTTGGAGAAATTTAAAGTTTTTTAACTTCACTGGGTAAAAATAAATTTTTGATGCAAAAGCCCTGCCACCAATAAGAAGTGGACACGTGTCAAAATTTGGTGGAGGTTTGGAGCGTGGAGAAAAGGTTGAAAAATTTACAAACTTTGGCGAAGTTTTCAAAGTCAAAATTTTTTCCGTGGCCCCGACGAGGAAAATTTGGAGGTGTGCCCCTATAGCCAATCAAGAATCAAAACTTGGAATATTTCAAATGTCAAAAAGAGAGCTCGGACCCGCATGGAGTTTTGATGCTTGCGGAGGTTTGAGGAAAAATTTGGACAGGTTGGCTCCTTCATACGAATGGGAGACCGCCACATGGCAGAAGATGGAGCGGGTGTTCGGGCCTGTGGAGGTTTTGGAGAAAAT
Source organism: Taxus wallichiana var. yunnanensis (assembly GCA_018340775.1). Lineage (NCBI taxonomy): Eukaryota > Viridiplantae > Streptophyta > Pinopsida > Cupressales > Taxaceae > Taxus > Taxus wallichiana. Next base: position 73,459,185 of record CM031241.1, on the reverse strand, counting down.
TTCCTTTTTCAAAAAAGAAGAAAAATTCATAGAATTGGCCCATGGTTCTTGGTGGGGCCCATAGTTGGACACGTGGCGGGTCCAAGGGTCATGCGGGGAAAATTTTCAAAATTTTCCGAGGATCAGAAAAGGTTCAAAATGCATTTTTAAGGTTGGAGGCCCGATCCAATGGTATTTGGACATGTGTCCATCTTATTTGAATTAAAAGAAGATATTTTTGAGCCTACAAGTCAAATCTCATCAAGACACGTGGAGGGCGGAAATTTAAAGTTGATTTTTAATCAATGGTTGCTAAATGTTGTCATTTTTGGGTGCCATGGAAGCTCCAAGAAGCTTGGATTCATCATTTCTTCACCAAATTACATGAAATTTTATGTGATTTCACATCCCCTCAGCCGTTTGAGTGCAATAGCACCATTCTTTTGAGCCAATTTAATGTCATATGATGTTTTTGATGAAATTTTTTCCTCAACCAATGAAAAAACATGAAAGGTAAAAAATTAAAGTTGCAGGGTTAAAAGTGATGAAGTAAAAGGTCAAAAATGATTACAAAATCATGTTTACATGTCTAAATGCCAAAAATGTGACCCTATGATGGATAAGGATCCGAATCCATGTAATATTTTAAAATATTTGTACATCCCTGGCAATATGCGAGTTGTTTTACAGTTTGATGTCATTTTCATGAAATGGATAGGGTTTTGTAACAAATTTGATCCCTTGAGCATATTATTTTCTTGGGATGCAAGGATCCAAGTTGGCATAGGGTATATTATGTAATTTGGAGGCATTTTGTAAAGTCTGTTGAGAATTTTGGAGAAAGAGAGAAGAATTTTCACAAGGAAAACTAGAAGAAGTCCATTTTCTTTTGGAGAAACTACTTGAGAGCCATTTTTATTCCTGTTTGCATCAAATGTTCATCATGTTGAGTTGGTTTCAGCTATAAAGCCATCAAAAAGCTTTGATATTGTCTTAATAACATTCCTTGCTGGTTTATTTGATCAAAATTTATGGATTTACTGGTTTTATCTCTTGGCAAAGCTTGCATACACTTGTATTTCAGTATGTTTTCAATTTTTGTTTCATGCTCATGTTGCAATCTTGTGTTTGGGATCTTTATTGGTCATACATGGTCTCATTTCTTATAGAGGGTTTTAAAGCATCTACAATCTCCCATTCAGAAGAGCATTCATTTGAGTGAAGATAAACATATTTAAATTCATCTTACCTTCCTTGTAAATTGAGGGTATTTGTAAAACTTTGGGTGTAGCTTAGGCCATGATCTAACAAGGGTTTCTAAATTCTTCATTGATATTTTTCTTCAAGCCTTTGTGGTAGGTTATCAAATTTTGTGTGGAGTAGTGCAGTTTTGGGCATCCATGTGTGCACACATCCTAGTTGAAAGAGCACTTCAAATTCATTGAAACATCTTTGTTGTTTAGGTGTTGTTATTATATTGCAAAGTTTCCCAAAGAATATGATGATTTATAGATACTCCTGTCCCAACATCTCTCATCAGAATTTCATTTTAAACTAACTCATCCTACCTAAAATACCCCTTCATTTGCATTGTGTTTCCACAAAATAATTTAATCCTTTCACTAAAATGCACAAAGTTGATCAAGGTTCTATCATGTCTTTAGCAGCTCTAGCTTTCTTTTGAAAACATTTCCATCAATTAGTAGTGACAACTCCTTTGAGTTTGGATAATAGATACTTGATCATGTTTTCACAAAGCCTCTTCTATATCATATACAAAACATAAGGATATCTCCAACTCTTTACCCTATAAGAGCTGTAATATAGGTTCTCTTTCCTTGGTTGATAGGCACAACCTAAAATAGTGAGGGTTAGATCAAAACCCTCTTGAAGGTGCTATCCAATCCCTCAATTCTTGAATGTAAACAAGCGAGATAGGTGTATCCCGGCTACAAACGACATACAAAACATCTATCTATCCTTGAGTGTCTTGTGCAAATTGATGATTTTGTTCAAGTTGTGAAGGAGATTTAATCTGGATACCAACACCTGAGTGACAGTATTTCCAGGGAGTTTCTTTGATTTCTTGGTGGTTTTGAAGTATTTGAAAGGTTTGAGCATTTGTGTGATCAAGTATTCGAGCTGTTACATTCTTGATATATCATTTCATATTTTAGATCTACATGTTTTGGGTAAAAATGTTTTCAAACTTAGTTTGTTCTTCTCGATTACTAGAAATTTATATGTTTTGGATGCGTTGTTTTTGGTTGAATCAAGAAGAAGAAGATCTGATTTGTAAATTGTTGCAAAGTTTTAAGTCATAGCATACATTTGACAAAATATTGTAGTGATTTACTGCACAACTAAGGTGGAAATCCTTAGTGGTGACTCCATGTTTTTGGATCTTGAAATACTAATTGTCTTACACATTTCTTCCATTTAAAACTTGTTGTTTAAATCTATCAAGATGGAGGAAGGAGATCCTCTTCACTAAGGACTCTTCTAAGAAGTTTCTCACCTTTGAATCAAGAATCTCGAGCTAGAAGGAAAAGAGTGTGGAAAGTGGTTGGTGATTTGGTTGCAAGAAAAGAGATCCCCATAGTTGAATTTGAAGGAGAGCAGCCTGTTACTAAAGATTATAATTCTTCTTCAAGTAGATCTGATTCAAGCAATCTTCTTGCTGATTTTCATTCTCCACCAGGTGAGGGACCTTCTTGTGTATTTAAAAAACATATTCCTAGATCAGCTCCTATGGTTTCTAAGTTTGCTAAAGTTTATCAAGAGAGACAGACCTTTGGGGGTTGTCATTTTAGAGATCATTCATCTATTCAAATCAAACCCATTACTACTCCTAACCAGCTTGTTTCACCTCGAAGATCACCCCCACCAAACAATATGGCTCAGCCTAGACCTATGTTTTTTGTAAACACCTTTGGTCCTATAAATTTTGGAGGAATGCATGGTTATCCAAATGCTGTCCCACAAGATGTGAGAAATAGGTTACCAAAATTCCATGGTAACAAGGCCATTACTAGAGATCAACATCTCAAACTCTTTGTTAACATGATGGAAGAATTTGAGATAGAATTTGAGGATGTGTATATTAAGTTGTTTATCCATACAATTGAGGAAGATGCTAGAGATTGGTACAAAGCTCTACCTGATAACTCTATGAATTCATGGAATGAGATGAGTAATGCATTCAGATTACAATATGGAGATAAAACAGATCCAAGGTTCCTTCTATCCGAGTTTGAGAACATCAAGAAGAACCCTAATAAGATACACGATTTAATAAAACATTGAGAAGGATGCCTATCATTTTGAGGCCTTGTGATGAATCTTGCTTGATCAAATATGCAGATGCATTTGATAAAAAGGCAGCCTATTACTTGTTACTTGAGAGACAAAAATCCTACAAACTTGAGACAACCTTTCACCATGGCACTTCAAATTGAAAATAATATAAAGATATTGGTAAACCACTTAAGAGGGATGGTGTGAAGTTGATAAACCCTGAGAAGCCTCAAGCTAGCAAGGGTGCTGATTTAGAAGATGTTGTGAAGACTTTGGAAGGGGTTGTTAAAGAAATTTCTTACAAGTTAGCCCGGGCTGAGAAAGGAATTGGGAAAACTTCACAAGGACAACAAAGAACTCAAAACCATGATAGATTTGGAAATCATCCTAGGGGTGATCAAAGACAAGATGATAGAGGTAAATGGCTTCTTGGATCTACAAGTAGACAACCCCAAGCTCATGAGAATAGAGTGGTGCGACCCTTTGAATGTAAGAGTAGCCGTGGTTCAAGAAATTGCTGATATGGATTGGTGTGATAGATGTTTTCTTCCTCACCATCCATGTGAAATGAACCAGGAAGTTATTGAAGATGATAATGAAGATGAAATGGATTATGACATTTGTATGATGGGAAGCTCTTGAGGCTCACAACAAGTAGCAACATCAACAAATGTGATAAGTACAAGGAATGTTGCAACCTTTTGGGATTGCATAAATATGGTGCCATTTCTTTCTCTTCCTCAAACTCATGATGTAGATGTAGTTCAGTCCTTTGAAATTCCTAATAATGACTTTGAATATCTAAGGGCTTTAATGATCAAGAAGTATGATGGTGGTATTCATTTGGAGGAAGATAGATAGTTGTTAATGATTGTTGTGGTTGGTCAAGAGAAAGAGTACAATACTAGAAGTAAAGTTGTTAGAGGAGATGGTCCTCAAGCCAAACCAAATACACCCTTGCTCACAAGCATTCCCAAAGACAATACTAGAAAAGAAACAATTGCCAAAAACCCTATTGTCCCATGCAAGAATAGTAGTCCTCTTCATGCCAAGGCTGCCAAGAACACTTCACCATCTGATGAACCTTCTTATTTCCCTTATAATGTTGTTTTACCAAAAAATGTTTTGTATGATATAGCCTAGGTTTTGAGCCAAATTAAAGTGAGTGTTCCAATTATTGAATTACTTAGAATACTGAGCATAAGAAGAGAGAATTCAAGTACTTGGGATTGAAAGAAGAAAAGGTTACCCCAAGTAGAAATATAAATGTTGTTGAGAATCCTCTTCAAAGCATTGCTGGCCTTGAAAAACCACCACCAATGGAAGATCTTGGAGAGGCACCTGAAGTATATTTGGGGACATCCTTGGTTGATTCCCAATTGAATGTTGATCCATTCTTCACAACTTTTCTCATAAAAGATAGGTTGCTTCATAATTACATGTTTGATTCTGGTGCATCATGTAATGTCATGCCTCTAGAAGTCATGAATGAGTTGGATATAAAAGTGATAGTAGCATATGGGAAGTGTACAGCCATGGATTCAAGGGAAGTGCCAGTTGTTGGTTGTGTGAAGGGTTTAGTAGTGAAACTTGCAACTTATCTGGGGAAGAATTTAAAACTTGATGTTGTAATTGTTGAGTGCCCTACCAAATGGGGTATGCTTTTTTCAAGAAAATGGGCTGCAAGTTTTGGTGGTAGTGTTCAAATGGACATGTCCTATGCCACCATTCCCATTGACAACATCCTTTTCAAACTTTATGGTGAAAATAAGATGTTGCACTTGATTGAAGATCCCAACAATGCTTCTTATGAAGTGTTGTTCGATGATGTAGATGTTGATAACTTCATTGGTTTTGCTGATGGAAAAGAGAGTAGGATGGACAAGTTAGAGTGCCTTGGTATGGTAGGTTCTCCATGGACATTATTATTTGATGGAGCTTGCTCCAAGGTTGGAAATAGTGCTGGTATAGTTTTGGTTTCTCCTAGTTTTGAATAATTTACTTTCTCCTTTAAGCTCAATTATGAATGCAATAACAACATTGCTGAGTATGAGGCATTATTATTGGGATTAAGGATTGCATGGAAATATGGAGTGAAGGATATTGTTACTAAAGGAGATTCAGAGCTGGTTGTCAAGCAAGTAAGAAAGTTGTATGCTATAAAAAATTAGCATATGAAACAATATAAGCATGTTGTTTGGGACTTGATTGAAATGTTTGTTTCCTTTAACATCGTTTAGCATGATAGAAGTCTTAATTATGCTACCGATAAGCTAGCTTTTCTTGGTTCTAGATTTGACAATTGCCCCATTTGACCTTTTTGTGAATATAACATTGAAGTGTTAACAAGGCGGTTGTCTGGATAATGTGAAACATTGGTATATTTTTATGATGATGCACAAGTATTGAGATTATTACAATGCCAAGGTGATTATTTTGGTTAGAATATTGATTGGGAACCAATGGTATGCATGAATGAAGGTAGAGAAACTTTTTTTGACAAGGATATTATACAATTGAAGAAAAACACCATTCCTAAAGGTCTTGTTACACTTGAATCCAATTTTAACAATGTTGATTGTATCATAAATAGAATATTTTTGCTTCAAGGGATGTGGAAGAGCACAACTTGGGAACCAAGGATAATCCAAGGAAGATCTGGTTGGGCAGCCATCTCAAAGAAAAAGGAAAAAGCAGTCCTATGCCCAACTTTTAAAGAAGTATCAAGACTCGCCTTACTGGTCTTATTCGGAGTGAAGGCATATAGAGAAGATTTATTTCAGCATGAGATCCTCTTGAGGCCAATACCAAGCCATTTAGACAAAAACAAAGGCCTATTAACCCATTTATTTCGATGAAAATGCAAGAAGAGTTGAAGAAATTGAGAGATGGTGACATCATTCACCTACTAGATACTCATCTTGGGTGGCAAACCTTGTCCCGATTAGAAAGAAGAACGGAGATATCAGATTTCGTGTGGATTTTAGGAATCTAAACAAAGCATATATGAAGAACAATTACCCTTTACCAAACATGGAGAATATGTTGTAGCTTGTAGCAAGGTCAGAGATGCTTTCTACTTTGGATGGTTTCTCCGGATACAATCAAGTAGTTGTCAAAGAATCAGTAAGATTAAAGACAACCTTCACTACTCCTTGGGGGACTTATGTTTTGTAAGGATGCCTTTTGGATTGATGAATTCTGGTGCTAATTTTGAAAGGGCAATGGATGTTGCATTTTCTGGTTATATCAATGAATTTATTACAGTTTCCCAAGATGATGTGACTATTTTTTCAAGGCAGCGAGTAGACCATTTGCACCACCTAGAAAAGATGTTGATCAGATGTAAAGAGTATGGCATTTCACTTAATCCAAAGAAGTTTCATTTTGATGTGTAAAAGGCCAAGTTTCTAGGACATATTGTGTCTAAAGAAGGTGTTATGATAGACCCTGAAACAGTGGAAGCAATCAGCAAGGTGCCTATTCCAAGAACCAAGAAAGGTATTCAATCTTTCTTTGGCCAAATCAATTTCATTAGAAGGTTTGTTTCTAATTTTTCTGAGCTAACTCTTCCAATCACAAGCATGCTAATAAAGGATCAAGTTATTAAGTGGGAAGAGGCTGCCATCCAAGATTTTTAAGGAATAAAGGATGCACTCAAGCATGCACATGTTTTGGCAGCTCCAAACTATAAGACACCATTCCAAATCTTTTCCTTTGCCTCTAAATTTACTATTGCTTCAGTTTTGTTACAAAAGGATGAGAATGGAGCTGAGAGGCCTATTGCCTTCTTTAGCAAGGCTTTATAAGTAGTTGAAATGAAGTACACAATTATGGAGAAACAAGCATTTGCATTAGTAAAAGCAACAAAGATTTTCAGGCCCTATATACTGAGTTCAAAGGTTGTTGCCTATGTTCCTCATACAATGGTTAAAGACATATTATCTGACATGGAGATATCAAGCAAGAGATGTAGATGGGTCAACAAATTACAAGAATATGATATGGATATCCAAACAAAAAAGCTGGTAAGAGGTTTGGGTCTTGCCAAGCTCATGGCTGAGAGTAATTTGCAAAATGTAGAAGTGAATCAGCTAGAGGAAGAAAGGGCAGGTCTACTTGACAAATTGATGAATTCTGAATGGTACAAGGATGTAGTCTTCTACCTCAAGCATCTATGCTATCCTAATTACTTGAATAAAAATTAGAAAAGAGCCCTCAAGCTGGCTTCTCAGAAATATATCATAACAGACCTTGGGCTGGCTTAGAAGAACCCTAAAGGTGTCCTCTTGAAATGCATAACTGAAGATGAAGCTCCCAAGTTGATTACTGATTTCCATGGGGAGTTTGTGAGGAAATTTTGCTGGTAGAGTGACAATACACAAGATTTTAAGATCTGGTTATTGGTGTCCTACTCTTTTTAAAGATGTAACCTAGCTGGTTTTAATATGTGATAGTTACCAACATTTCTATGGAAGACCGAAAGCTTGGGCTCCCTTCCTTCTGATTGTATATATTGAAGCTCCTTTCAAACAATGGGGAATGGACTTCATAGGTGAGATCTCAGATCCTTCTAGTGCTGGTTACAAATGGATCCTTGTAGCAACTGATTATTTTACAAAATGGGTTGAAGCAATTCCATCTAGAAAAGCAACACACCAAGTGGTGATGGATTTCTTGCTGAATCATATCATATGTAGGTTTAGAGTTCTAGTTAAGATTGTATCTAATAATGCTATGTGTTTTAGAGCCAAGCCTTTGATGGAAATGTGCAATGAATATGGGATAAATCTGACTTATTCTTCAAATTACAATCCACAAGGGAATGGGAAAGCTGAGTCAAGTAACAAGAACTTGCTCAAGATTATTAGAAGGAATTTGGAGATCAACAAGAAGAAGTGGGGAGAGCAATTGAAATTTGCAGTTTGGGTAGATAGAATAACTCCTAAAAGAGAAACTGGTAAGAGTCCATTTGAATTGGTCTATGGAACACAAGCATTGCTGCCCTTACATTTGCAATTGTCCACATTTCAGTTTTCCCAGTAGTTAGAAGATCAAGAACATGGCCCATATGAATCAAGGATCAATCAAATCATTGAGTTGGATGAAGAAAGGAGAGCTTCTCACCAAAGGCATGTCAAATTTAGGGAGAAATTGAAGAATTTTTTTGATAAGAAGGTCAGCCCTAGAGCTTTTAGTGTTGGAAATATGGTTTTCCTGTGGTATAGTAGGCATGAAGACAAGGGCAAGCATGGCAAGTTTGATGCTCTATGGATGGGCCCTTATGCCATTGATATCAGGATTGGAGAAAATACATTTTTTCTCAAGGATTTCGATGGGGATTTGCTGGAGGTCCCCTGTTAATGGCGAGACATTTAAAGCACTTTTTGATTAAATCCCCAAAGGAGATATGCACAAGTTGTACATTTTGTATAGTCCTTGTTTTTGTTTTGTCTTTTGCTGTTGTTGGCTCGTGGTTTTCCCTTTTGTCCTTGGCAACCATTGTTGGTCTGTTTTTCTCGGTCCTTTTTGGTGGAAATTCTAGTGTTTTGGGCTGCTCTACATTTTTAGACTCCTTGCCCAATGGATTTTTGGCACTTGGTCTATGTTGTGATCTTGTGGCACTCGCTAGGAGTGCCCATCCCCAAGCAGGAGCCAATGTTGGTGCAAATTCTGAGTTTGCACACTTTGCCTTAATTTTCTATATCCATTTTGATTAAAACATTTTATTTTCTCCAATGGGTGATCTGCAACTTGTTCTACCCAATTGAATACCTTCAAAAATGCCTAAGTTGTTATTATTTTTCCTTGATCTAAAACAAAATCCAAGTTTCCCCCTTGTTGTGCCCCATTTTTTTCATTTATACGGGTTGTGTCATTTTTTCCATTTCCAAATAGTGCAAAAACTCGTGTTTGGTCGAATTCGAGTCTCTAGAAGTTGATATATTACTCCCTAGGTCTAAATCAATGTCAAAACATGATTCAATCAATTCAAAATTCACAAATCTACCTTCCCCTGTCAAAAATTTGATTTCTAGGAATCTCCTATATTTTTCAAGTTTTACGGGATTTCGGGCAATCAAATTTATCATTGCAACCTTTATGTTAACGTGGCAAGATCCTATTGGCTGAGGACAGTCGAAAAAATGTTATAACTTGTTATTTTTTTGAAATTTTGGCAAAGGGAAAATTTTGGTCTGTGGCCCGCCTGCTACAATAAAATCCCTACGTGGCACAATGTGATTGGTCGATGGATTGGTGGGTGGCGGAAATGCCTTAGGAATTTTGGCTTTCATTTTGCAAAATTCTCAAAATCAAATTTTGGCCCAAAGGCCCGCAACGAATGGGAAGGTGACACGTGGTAGAGAGCATGCGGACGGTGGGGGAGTTGGAGAAAATTTTATTGTTTTTGGCTCAAAGGTTTCAAGGGAAATTTTTGACCTGAGGGCCCACCTCCAATTAGAAGTGGACACGTGTCCAAAAAGTCAGCGTGGAGAGGCGGGTGCCTAGAAAATTTTGTTGTTTTTCAGCTTAAGGGGGAAATTTTGGACTCGAAGGCCCACAACGAATCACAGAGCGACATGTATGCAAAGGGATGAAATGGAGGGGCGGAGGTTTGGAGAAATTTGAAGTTTTTTAACTTCACTGGGTAAAAATAAATTTTTGATGCTGAAGTCCTGCCACCAATAAGAAGTGGACACGTGTCCAAAATTTGGTGGAGGTTTGAAGCATGGAGAAAAGGTTGAAAAATTTACAAACTTTGGTGAAGTTTTCAAAGTAAAAAATTTTCCCGTGGCCCTGACAAGGAAAATTTGGAGGTGTGCCCCGTAGCTAATCAGGGGGTGACACGTGGCATTTTTCAAATGTAAAAAAAGAGAGCTCGGGCTCTCATGGATTTTTGATGACTGCGGAGGTTTGAACGAAAAATTTGGAGGGTTGGCTCTGCTGTGAATGAGAGACCACCACTTGGCAAAAGATGGAGCTGGTGTTCAGGCCCGCAGAGGTTTTGGAGAAAATTTTCCTTTTTTCAAAAAAAAGAAGAAAAGTTCATATAATTTTCCCGCTGTTCTTGGTGGGGCCTGAGTTGGACACGTGGTGGGTCTAGGGGGCATGTGGGGAAAATTTTCAAAATTTTCTTGAGGACAGAAAAGGTTTGAAATGAATTTTTAAGGTTGGAGGCCCGATCCAATGGTATTTGGACACGTGTCCATCTTATCTAGAAGTCAAAGAAGATATTTTTGAGCCTACGTGTCAAATCTCATCAAGACACGTGGAGGGAAAAAATTTAAATTTGATTTTTAATCAATGGTTGCTGAGTGTTGTCATTTTTTGGGCGTTGTTATCCAATTTTATGCACATGGAAAAATTGGAAAACAAGGCCTTATTACTATCAAATCATGACATTGGTCCCAGGGACCCACTTCTAGTCATCAGGTGAGATCGCTCATTTTTTCCAAGAATGCGAGCCATTGAGGAGTTCGATAATCTTATCTCGCTCGGTCGAGCTAAAACAAAGTCAAATTGGGAATAAAGAGACGAGTCATCAGAGGAGTTCGTGCCTTGTCCTAACTCGGTCATAACTCAGATCACAAGCCTTAGACGAGTTCATGAGTAGGAAATGTAAGTTCAGTAACCGAGTTTGGCTTGTCATAAAAGAGTCTCGATAGGAGTGGAGGATGTTTCGATGGTTGGCTCATTGAGGCAGAGAAATGATGAGTTCGACCGGTTTAATTCAACATGGAGAGATTGATGCTTCCTTGTTGGAATATGAACTCAATTTTAATGACTCGACGGAGACAATAGCATAAATGACCGAGCCCGGTCTTGATAAGATAACCCACAAAGAGAAATCATGTCGAGTTCACGGTGAGTCATAGTTAAAGGAATGAGTCGACCACCATACATAGAGGTCGATATGATGTTGCTCGCAATGAGACCAATGGAGCTCAAGCTTGGACTAATAAAACACAATGCATAGAGTTGGATAAAATGTGAGAAACGAGATGAAAGTGGAGGTAACACGCCTACTCCACTAGCTTGTAGCTTCATCTATAACCACCATATCGAACCCATGGGCTAGGCGCTGGAATAACTTCCAGCCATTACTAGAAACAGTAGTGAACACAATCTCAGCCTCATTCACAAAACTTGCCTCAAGATTTGATCGAGCTTCTTCCATGGAAGCAAATTTCTAAAGTGAAAAGGCAAGACAACTCAACTAAAAATTTATCTCGTTCTTCTACTACAGCAGCAATATTTTACAACAACTGATCACGGCTGTGGTCGCATGCAACCAGAACATCAGGATCAACACCAACGGTTCCTTGGGATCACCCTGTGGCAGCTGTCACAATTAACTCTCTCTGGAGGTGATTGATTTCTGAGATAAATCTTACTTCTCTACCTGTAGCTGCTGCGTATAGCCAATTAGGCACGATCATGGCAAGAGAACAATATTTCCACGCAAGGGAAATGACGTGATGTCAAGCCGTTGAAAAGATCCTGTGCGCTGGTGGGAATAGTGGAGAAATCGGTCAAATTGCCAAGTTTGCATGGCAAAGGCGAGGCCAGGGCCCGTGGATTGGTGTGGAAATATTAAGATGGCATTCCAAGCTGTTCACTCTGTGAATGGGAGATTCAGGTGACCAGTGCAAGTGGAAATGTAACCGTGGAAAACCATGTTGTTTACTCCGCGTAGGGGAGAAGTTGGATCAGATTGCCAAGTGGAAAAATTATGATGGCTATCCGTCATGAAAACCCCACGCAGCTTGGAGTGGTCCGAGTCTTCTTGCGAGTTACCAGGAGAATTAAAGTGGCAGTTGCAAATTGAGCGTTGAGTAATCTTCCGATCGATAAGGGAGGATGATGGCGAGATGGTTGAAGATGGGTCGACGTTGGAAACAGTATCCAGTTTCAGGCTCACAAAAAAGAAATGCCTTCTCATGGAATACCGTAATTGCAGCTTACAGAAGACACAGGTTTCGAATGCAACAAACAGATGCCCGACCTGATCATTTCACCTTTGCCAACATACTTCTCCTAGCTCCCGTTCAGTTCACCTTTGCCAGCATACTTCTCTGAGCATTTGGTGGTCGCAAGACAAGCTCCCACGCACAGTCAGCAGGCATGCACAGTACAGTAAAAGCCTTTTGAACGCATTTAAACAAGCAGGTTGTCCAACTGTATTGTTATCTGTTCAGTGTCGAATGCATGCCTATCCTTATTCTGAACTCAGATCGAATGACAGCTGCATGAAACAAACATTCACTGCCGTGTACGATGGATTGGAGTCACGCCATTCAAGGCTTCATAAAATTTCCATGAATCAGGAGATGAAGGTTTATTACGGTGCAGAATGAAACGATTCGTATTGCTCAGCATTTCTTTTCCTAGAAACGAATTAAATGTGAAGGTCAGCTCTGAAAATACCCGGTCGGCCGTTTTGCTGCATCCTTGTTACTTGTAAATGGTCTCTTTGAGAAACTCTGTGGGCAGTAGGAAATATTTATACCCTTCCATTATGTACATCCAATCAGACAATAAAAATATTCTTTTACCAGGTTCAGAGAAGCTTGTTTTTAAACAATGGACGATTATACTGTAGTTTCAAGCTGATTTTATCTAGCTTATTTCTATTAGCTTTTATCCACGACTAAGGAAGAATTCATATGGTTGTTACCTGTACATTTTTCCAAGGTCCTTTTGGTTGCCCCAGTTGTTCAACGTATTTTTGTTTGAAGGGATTATTTTATGTGTGCAGATTGTAACATAAAGGATCTTTTTGTTTACGGAAAATGAGTATATTGTGTAGCTCACAAACTAAAGGATCTTTTTAGTTTTTGGAAAAATGAGTATATTGTGTAGCTCACAGCTACCCATTCCATACTAAGACCCCAATAGTGGCATAATTGTTGATTGGAGCCTAGATTTCGAGTACACTACCAAAATACCGAAGGGCTCTTTGGCAAAAAAAATCAGTCTCAAGGGTGTCTATCGACATGTTATGGTCATGAACCTGGGTCATCATCATGGCAGCATTAGGTCTTTATTGATAATGACATTTTCTCATCGTTTGGAAGGTACAAATTGTGCTTATTATGGAAAATCCAAAACATTCTTACTACAAGTGTTATATGATAAGGAAGAACCGTGAGCATTGTGGTAAAACCATTCTTTTTAGAAATGTTGGGTTAAGCTCGACTTTCAAGTGAGTTTAGCCTAGGAAAGGTAAGATCATTTGTTGGATGAAGAGCTCGGTGACTTCACAGGAGCTCATGGTGATGTTTCATGAAGTTTGAACGTGGAATGCATAAATGGCCTCGAGTTAACCGAGAGGAAAATGATAAGAATCGAGTTTGATAGCTCGCCATTCGAAGGACTCAAAGAAAAAGAGCCCGATTACCAAGGCAAGGAAAGAGTTAGTGCGAGGTCAAAAATCGAGTGTAAGACCGAGTTAGAGGATTGAAGCTCATCGAGTTTGGCTATGTGCGGACTCTGTCCACATGGACCCCCTCCTCTTCAAGTCAAACGGGTCAATGGGGGTCCCGACATTATGTTAATTAAATTAATTAATATTTTTATTTAAATATTTTAATAATAATATTTATTATTATTATTTAAATATTTTATTTAAATATTCTTTTAATTAATTGAGAAGACTAGATCATCGGGTAATTAATGACCCATGATGGAACCTTCTCGGTGGTTCAACTAAGCGTAATAAATACATCATGGGCCTTCATTTTAGGAATGCAATTATGACCATTTCCTCTTCTTTATCACATATTCTTCTATAAATGTAAGTTGGAAGCTCATTTCAAAGGGTTCCAACAATTGCACAAGTTGGACGAGTTAGATATCTTAGGCGAGTGTATACTTTTCAAGAATCCTCTCTCTTCGCAAGTTGTTCTTGTGTGTTGAGAAAACTTTCAAGCCTCCTCTTCAAGACTGTAATGGCAACTATTGCCTCTTCTGAATGTATGATGCATTATGCATGTTATTGAAGCAATAAAAGTGTGTGTTTTGTGACTAATCTCGGTCCTTTCATCCTTTTATGCTTCTTTGTGCCTTTCTCGTACTTACAGGTACACTGTGCAAGTTTAAGTTTCTATTGCAGGTTCTTGGAGTTCTGTGCTTATCGAGTGGTGGAGTATTTCATGCAGTTGAGTTGTGGTGTCTGTTCACCCTTCTTGAGTTCATCCTTCTTCATTGGGAAACTAGTATATTTCTCGGTCTGATAAATTTTAACAAAGGGAACGCGTGTCTCTTAGTCTGTGGTATCATGTACCCTCTCTAAGTTGCAGTAGGTGAAGTTGACTGTGGTGTACACACCCCCTTCAAATTAACCCTTCCTGAGTATGAAGACACTATTTATTCGGTGCATCACCATCCCTAGTATAGTTTCATTTCTGTAATCTCTTTCCCTAAAACCCCATGAAAATGTTAACGTAGGATTAAATAATCATTTTTGTTACACTAGGAGTAGTACAACACTTAGTTTAGGAAGAGGAAGCCAGCCTTCTCCGGAGGTTCACCTCGAGCCCAAGTCCCATAGCTTGAGAGGTGATCCCATGTTTCCTAATCACACCGAATGTCCTATTCACATCCTGGCCATTCGGGGTGAAGTGATTTGGTGACAACAGTTTTTGGCACGCCCGGTGGGACATCACAGAAGTTAGAGTTCCATCTTTCAGAGGTGTCTCATTATCAAACAGGAAATCTTAAGCCACCGTGCGACCACACACACATAGTTTTTGGCATGCCGGTGGGACCTCACAGACATCACAAAAGTTAGAGTTCCATCTTTCAGAGGTGTCTCATTATCAAACAGAAATCTTAAGCCACCGTGCGACCACACACAACAGTTTTTGGCACGCCCGGTGGGACAGAGTTGGTACTTCTCTTCTCACTTACACAAGTCAAAGTACCTGGCGACTCTATATCTCTGGATTCCAAATCTCAGTGCAGTAACTTATGCGAAGAATTCAGACAAGAGCTTCTTCAAAGAAAGGAAAGTATCAGCATACCGAACTTTCCTTGTCTCCTCCAAAGAGAAGAAGAAGAGGCATTTCCACATCCCCAGTTGCAGATTTACCTAGTAGGGGTCATTCAACTCCTCCTTACGGAAGATTTCCTCCACCCAGGAACAATCAACCTTTCGTTGCTATGGCGAGGAACCAAGTTTTTCCCCCTTTCAATGCAAGTAGTCCTCTTATGTTGGCTCAACATGACCCGATACCTATTGCGGCACTCAAAAGTTTACCCTACACTGGGAAACTCACGTTACTCTAGTGGAGCATATCTTTGATGTAGCCAAAGCATCAGGTAAGTACATAATATCACCGAAGACAACGTCATCAGCAGTTAGAATTCTTGCTACCTCTTTTAAGGGAAAAGCGCTTCAATGGTTTCGCGGGTTAGGTGTTGGCACTATAACCACTTGGGACCGATTGGGAGAAAAGCTATGTAAATAATTTGAAGACAAAAGTGATCACCTATCACTTTTAGAACAACTTACTACTATAAAGAGAGCTTCCCAAGAATACATGAGTGATTTCAACTTTCGATTCCATAGGACTTGGAATAGGATTCTGGCGCTCGTAAAGCATTTTGCACATAATGCATTCTTGTACTATTTGCGAGCCTTGAATAGAAATGTAGTAGTTATGATCCAGTCCATGGGAGGGACTACACCGCTTTGATGCTTACGAAGTTGCCATAAGTGCAAAGAATTCTTTGATTCAGGCTGGAAAGATAGCTCCACGACCACCAATGCCCTTTTCTCCAGATCTTACGAATCATCAGCCTATCATTGCTCCTATTCCAGTAGACTCCAAGAAACCATATCAATCTCCCCCTGCCTCTTCAAATGACCTATTTGAAGTCAAGTCACTACTGCAAAATTTTGGAAATGAGCTCGTTGCACTCAAAAGGAAACAATTTCAATACAATCGTTCGTATCAGCCACAAAATCAGCAGTATTAGGCTAACCATCCTCCTTTTCAAGGAAACAATCAGCCTTGAAATCAAACTACAAGTCAAGTTGCAAATGTAAGGCCCTTGAACTTTCAGAACCCTCTTGCAGCTAGCTCATCTAGAGCTATAGTACCTGTTCAAAATAATCTGGTTCAAGACTACGAATGGTGTTATCCTTGCTCTCAACCTCACAATAAAAATCTTTGTCCCAATGGGGTTCTTAGCCAAGCTCTTATGGTTCAAAGTGTATCTCCCTTCAAATTTAGCAAACAATCCATCTCGCAAGAAGCGCAGATCAACGGTAGGCACTGAAGAATCCACTTTGCTAAAATGGCAAGAAGAATATTTTTACGGATTAAATATAGATTCTTCATCAGTGGCAACAAACACTCATTCCAAAAAGAGAGCAATGGAGCCTCAACCTCTCAAAGCTGATCTAGCATCCACTTCTCAACTTGGGTTTCAAATGGCAGTTGATAAAAATGTGGGAAAGAAATCACCAGAAACAGCTAGCCACACCGCAGGGAAAGATGGTTCTCCAGGCATCACGGTGCCCAACAAACATTTTCCAAAGGAGGACCCCAATGCCCAAAAAAGTGTCATCAAAGTTGGAGCAATTCCCTTCAGCATAGTAGAACAAATGAAGAAAACCAATCTAAGCGTTACCATGTGGGACGCACTCTCGATCCCTTCCCAAAGAAACCTGTTGCGAGAAGCTCTGAATAGTTTTAGTACAACCAGTTGATCACCAAGCCATGGAGTGACAAATGCTACAAATTTGTGTCAACCCAAAGGGAAAATCATTCCCACGGAAAACAAACCACCACCATTCTACATTTCCCTGATCATTGGCGACCACCTAGTACATAATTGCATGATCAATTCTGGTGCCAACAACTCTGTCATGCCGAAACAAATTACAGATGTACTAGGCATACAATATGCGCCAGTTACAAGAGGGGTAATTCAGCTTGATGGCACATTTGTTAAGACTGTTGGGGTTATCAAAGGACTTCAACTTACCATTCATGCATGCCCAAGTTTGTCATTCACCCAAGACATATCAGTCATTGATCTCCCTCCTCTCTTTGCCATATGCCTATCACGGGATTTCATTGCCAAGATGGGTGGTTACCTATTAGCCGATTGGTCGCATATGATTCTCAGGACTCGATACGGAACCAAAGTAACTATAAGGGCATAACCAATCTACCATAATCATGTAGAACCCTACATTGCTAGTCCCATAAATGGAAATTACACCATCGGCGATCCTGAAGAGGAAGATGCCGATCATGAACCAACCACCCTTGTTGAGGAAGTCCTTGATACTTTGTTAGATGAAGTATGTAGAGATCATCGATCACGATCCCTACGGTGATGTATTGGCGAAAAAGAAGTTGGTTTGCTGGTTTTGGAAGAAACATGATTATGTACTTCTTGTATCCATGAAGAAGATACGATCATACCACAACTTGTCAAAACACCTAGTGATTCTAAAGGGTTTGTGTGGCAATTGTTCTTCGATGGCTCAAGAAGTAAGAATGGATCCCGGCTTTGGTGTTATGTTAATATCTCCGAGAGGAGATAAGTACTTCTCATCTTTCTAGTTGCGGATTTAGTTGCACTAACAATGTTCTTTGAATACGAGGCTCTTGTGCAAGGAATTCAGCTAGCCCAAAGGAAGGGAATCAAGGCCCTGATTTGTTTTTGGAGATAGTGAGTTAGTTGTTCATAAAGTTTTGGCATGTAGTGAATCCAAAAATTATCTTTTAAGATCATATAAAAACCAGTCAGGACCGATTGAATATTTGAAGCTTTTAGAATCCATGCGCAATCCCTAGAGATCAAAATCAAGATGCGAGATAGGCTTGCTTATAATTGGTTCACAATACAACATACCAGTTGATATCATGAAAGAAGGGAAACAATTTTTTAAAATGGTGGTTCGACCAGCAGTCCCTGATAATGTGAGTAGTTGGAAAGTGTTTGATAATGACAAACAAATTGTCCTCTTCCTACAAGAAGAGGTGGAGTTTGCTACAAAGAATCAAGATAAGTTGCAGGAGTCATATGGTGAGAAAATTATTCAATTGAAAAGCAACAAGTTACCAAAAGGTTTAGTCACTTTGGAATCCATTTTCAATTCAGATGACCAAGCCACAAGACAAAGCCCTAATATGGTGGTCAGAGAAGAATATTTTGAGGAAATTGAAGTATCAAATGAAAAATTTCTTAAGATCAGAAAAGTGTGTACTTCTAAAGAGAAAGAAGCTTTCATCAAACTTTGTCAAGAGTATCATGACATCTTTGCATGGAGCTATAAATATTTGCATGGTTTTGATCCAGGTCTAGCACAACATACCATCGAGGCTGGATACTAATGCTAAGCTAGTTCGTCGAAGCAGAGACCAATTAATCCCAAAATTGAGCCACTAATGAGAAAGGAGCTAACCAAGCTCATCGAGGCATGTATAATTTTTCCCATCAAGCATTCCTCATGGGTAGCCAATTTGGTGCCCGTGAGGAAGAAGAACAGAGAGATCCGGTTATGTGTAGATTTCAGGGATTTGAATCATGCATCATTAAAATACCATTACCCTCTTCCATCGATGGAGCGAGATCCTTTGAACGTTGGCAAGAGCTCAAAGATTTTCTTTGCTTGATGGATATTCGGGTTACAATCAAATCCTAGTCCAAGAATCCGACCAATTCAAAACGGATTTCACTACCAAGTGGGGCATGTATGCCTACAATAAAATGCCATTCGGATTGTCCAATGCTGGGGATACTTTCCAAAGAGCCATGGACATGGCATTTAAGGGACTAATCAACGATATTGTTTTATTTTACCTTGATGATATAACTGTATACTCTAAGCATGCAAAAGATCACATCACGCATCTAAGGAAAGTTTTCCAAAGGTGTAGGGAATTTGGGGTTTCACTTAACCCCAAGAAATGTATTTTTGCAGTGCACGAGGGAAAATTGTTGGGGCATGTGGTTTTAGCAGAAGGATTATCAATCGATCCAGCTAGGATTCATTCAATTATGTCCTTATCTCTCCCAAGTCACAAGAAGGGCCTCCAGAGCTTTCTGGGAACCATAAATTTCGTACGGAGATTCATCCCTCAATTCGTGACATTGGCTAAACCACTGAAAACCATGCTAAAGAAAAACATGCCATTCTCATGGACAAAGGAAGGATGAGAAATATTTGAAGCCATCAAAACAGCCATTTCCCAAGCTCCCACGCTTGTGAACCCAAGGTTTGACAAAGATTTTATCCTTTATGCTTTTGCAGGTCAAGAGAGCATTTCAGGGATCCTCACCCAACAAAACAACAACCTGATGTAGCAACCAATCACTTTCTTCAGGAAATCCCTCAAAGACTATGAGTTCAAATACTCGTTCGTTGAAAAGCAAGTCTTTGTGGTTATTCGAGATTTGAAGAAATTCAAGCACATGTTGTCCAACAACAAGATTCATCGATGGTGTCTCATCCAGTGTCGAGGAGTTTTTTTGAACAAAGAAATGAACGAAAAGCATGCTGGATGGATCACAAAGGTAATGGAGTATGACGTGCATATCAAAGTCACTAAACTTGTCAGAGGTAAGTGTTTATGTGAGAAACTTGCTGCAGACATGGAATCAAAAGGTAATGAGGACGTGACACTCCTAAATACTGATGAGGATGTTGATCAAGCTAATGGTTATCCAAAATGAAGAATTTCATCTTCTCAGGAGCATACCCAAAAACATGGATAAAAACCAAAGACAAACTTTTCATCTTCAATCTATCCCATATGTTTTAGTAGATAGCATTCTCTTTCGAAAAGATTTGAATGGTGTTCTCCTTCGGTGCATAGGACCAGAATAGGTAAGTAAGATACTAGAATAATTTCATAATGGCCTATCTGGAGGACATTATTCCGCACGAACAACATCTACCAAGATCATGCGAGCCGGCTACTATTGGCCAGATTTATTCAAGGATGCCCATCTCTGGGTAAGGAAATGTAAGGAATGTGCCTTTTTCACAGGTAAGCAGAAGTTGGCAGCTCTTCCACTACATCCAGTTCAAGTGGATCAACCCTTTGTTCAATGGGGGTTAGACTTCATCGAATGATTAATCCTCCATCCGGTGATGGACATAAGTGTGTCCTTACCTGCAATGCGAGACTATTTTACTCGATGGAAAGAGGTGGTAGCATTAAAAGAGAGCAATGAAAAGCGGTTCTAGATTTTTGGAGGGTATAATGACGAGGTTTGGTGTTCCATTTACGGTCATTTCGAGACAACGTCTTTGGCTTTTCTTGGTATGAAATTGAGTGAATGGGCTGTTAAAAATGGGGTATACCTCAAAACTTCATCCAATTACTATCCTCAAAGAAACGGATTGGTGAGTCTAGCAACAAAACCCTCATAAGGATTATTAAGCGCACAATGGAGACTAACAAGAGGACTTGGCATACACAGCTTAAGACTACCTTATGGGCAGATCGAATCACACCTAAAAGGGCCATCGGAAATTCTCCTTTCGTTCTTGTATATGGAAGAGAGGCAAAACTCCCACTCTCATTGGAGTTACCTTCTTTGGAGTTAGCTCATCAACTTGAAGTTATAGAGAGTGATCCTCTGACAGTAAGGTTTGTTGAACTCATGGAGTTAGAGGAAGTACGAGACAAGGCTATGAAAACTTTGGAGCAACATCAGGCTCAAGTTAAGAAATCTTTTGACAAGAAAGTGTCTAACAAGTGTTTTCAAGAGGGAGATTTAGTTCTCAAATGGGATGAAGACAGGGCCAAACCAGGAAAGCATGCCAAGTTTGATGCTCTCTGGAGTGGGCCATACATCATCACAAGTTGCAAAGAGGCAAATTCATTTCGTCTATCTAGGCTCAATGGAGAAGAACTGCCCATTCATGTGAATGGGATACATCTCAAAGCTTGTTTTTGAGAAGCGTTCCACCCCTGTACAGTTAAATTAGGTGTTTTCCTCCAAGTGCTTATGCACATTGTTGTGTGTTGTTGTTTTGCTTTCCTTGTTGTTGTGTTTTGTGTTGTTCTACACATTGTTTCATCATTAGAAGGTGTCAAGGAGAAGAAGGTTCAAGGTTTCCATAAGAGTTTCAAAATCTACTTCATTCAAAATTTTGCAGTGTTCCATGGATGTCAAACATTCAATAGATTCAGTATACTTCATACTTAGCATTCCAGGGAGGTCTAGGATATCAGAAATGTTCAAGGAGATTCCAGGATGTGTCAAAGAAAATCATACTACTTTCAAGATTCCAACATAGACTCCATGCCCAATGGATGACTTAAGGCTACTGGAATCATGATTAGCAGGAAATCATCCCCGAGAGGTCGCCAAAAATGTTATCTAATTTTACGCACGTAGAAAAATTGGAAAACAAGGCCTTATTACTATAAAATCATGACATTGGTCCCAGGGACCCACTTACAGTCATCGGTGAGATCACTCATTTTTTCCAAGAATGCAAGCCATCGAGGAGTTCGATAATCCTATCTCGCTCGGTCGAGCTAAACAGTGTCAAATCAGGAATAAAGAGACGAGTCATCGGAGGAGTTCGTGCCTTGTCCTAACTCGGTCATAACTCAGATCACAATCCTTAGACGAGTTCATGAGTAGGAAATGTAAGTTCAGTAACCAAGTTTGGCTTGTCATAAAAGAGTCTCGATAGGAGCAGAGGATGTTTCGATGGTTGGCTCATGACGCGAGAGAAATGATGAGTTCAACCCGGTTTAATTCAACATGGAGAGATTGATGCTTCCTTGTTGGAATATGAACTCAATTTTAATGACTCGACGGAGACAATAGCATAAATGACCGAGCCCGGTCTTGATAAGATAACCCACAAAGAGAAACCATGTCGAGTTCGCGGTGAGTCATAGTTAAAGGAATGAGTCGACCACCATACATGAGAGAGTCGATATGATGTTGCTCGTAATGAGACCAATGGAGATCAAGCTTGGACTAATAAAACACAATGCATAGAGTTGGATAAAATGTGAGAAATGAGATGAAAGTGGAGGTAACACGCCTACTCCACTAGCTTGCAGCTTCATCTATAACCACCATATCGAACCCATGGGCTAGGCACTGGAATAACTTCCAGCCATTACTAGAAACAGTAGTGAACACAATCTCAGCCTCATTCACAAAACTTGCCTCAAGATTTGATCGAGCTTCTTCCATGGAAGTGACTTTCCAAAGTGAAAAGGCGAGACAACTCAACTAAAACTTTATCTCGTTCTTCTACTACAGCGGCAAGATTTTACAACAACTGATCACGGCTGTGGTCGCATGCAACCAGAACATCAGGATCAACACCAACGGTTCCTTGGGATCACCCTGTGGCAGCTGTCACAATTAACTCTCTCTGGAGGTGATTGATTTCTGAGATAAAGCTTACTTCTCTACCCTGTAGCTGCTGCGTATAGCCAATTAGGCATGATCATGGCAAGAGAACAATATTTCCGTGCAAGGGAAATGACGTGATGTCAAGCCGTTGAAAAGATCCCACGCGCTGGTAGGAATAGTGGAGAAATCGATCAAATTGCTAAGTTTGCGTGGCAAAGGCGAGGCCGAGGCCCGTGGATTAGTGTGGCCAAGCCGTTATGCGGGAATTCGGAGCTGGTATGCCAAATGGGAAATATTAAGATGGCATTCCAAGCTGTTCACTCTGTGAAGGGGAGATTCAGGCGACCAGTGCCTAGTGGAAATGTAACAGTGGAAAACCATGTTGTTTACTCCGTGTAGGGGAGAAGTTGGATCAGATTGCCAAGTGGAAAAATTATGATGGCTATCCATCATGAAAACCCCGCAGCACTTGGAGTAGTCCAAGTCTTCTTGCGAGTTACCAGGAGAATTAAAGTGGCAGTTGCAAATTGAGCGTTGAGTAATCTTCCGATCGATAAGGGAGGATGATGGCGAGATGGTTGAAGATGGGTCGACGTTGGAAACAGTATCCAGTTTCAGGCTCACAAAAAAGAAATGCCTTCTCATGGAATACCGTAATTGCAGCTTACAGAAGACATAGGTTTCCGAATGCAACAAACAGATGCCCGACCTGATCATTTCACCTTTGCCAACATACTTCTCCTAGCTCCCGTTCAGTTCGCCTTTGCCAGCATACTTCTCTGAGCATTCGGTGGTCGCAAGACAAGCTCCCACGCACAGTCAGCAGGCATGCGCAGTACAGTAAAAGCCTTTTGAACGCGTTTAAACAAGCGAGTTGTCAAGATGTATTGTTATGCTCATTGTGTCGAATGCATGCGATCCTTATTCTCGAACTCGAGATCGAATGACAGCTGCATGAAACAGACATTCACTACCGTGTACGATGGATTGGAGTCACGCCATTCAAGGCTTCATAAAATTTCCATGAATTAGGAGATGAAGGTTTATTACGGTATTTAATGAAACAACCAGTATTTCTCATCATTTCTTTTCCTAGAAATGAATTAAATGTGAAGGTTAGCTCTGAAAATACCCGGTCGGCCGTTTTGCTACATCCTTGTTACTTGTAAATGGTCTCTTTGAGAAACTCTATGGGTAGTAGGTAATATTTATACCCTTCCATTATGTACGTCCAATCAGACAATAAAAATATTCTTTTACCAGGTTCAGAGAAGCTTGTTTTTAAACAATGGATGATTATACTGTAGTTTCAAGCTAATTTTATCTAGCTTATTTCTATTAGCTTTTATCCACGACTAAGGAAGAATTCATATGGTTGTTACCTGTACATTTTTCCAAGGTCCTTTTGGTTGCCCCAGTTGTTCAACGTATTTTTGTTTGAAGGGCTTATTTTATGTGTTGCAGATTGTAACATAAAGGATCTTTTTAGTTTCTGGAAAAATGAGTATATTGTGTAGCTCACAGCTAAAGGATCTTTTTAGTTTCTGGAAAAATGAGTATATTGTGTAGCTCACAGCTACCCATTCCATACTAAGACCCCAATAGTGACATAATTGTTTATTGGAGCCTAGATTTCCGAGTACACTACCAAAATACCGAAGGGCTCTTTGGAAAAAAATCAGTCTCAAGGGTGTCTATCGACATGTTATGGTCATGAACCTGGGTCATCATCATGGCAACATTAGGTCTTTATTGATAATGACATTTTCTCATCGTTTGGAAGGTATAAATTGTGCTTATTATGGAAAATCTAAAACATTCTTACTACAAGTGTTATATGATAAGGAAGAACCGTGAGCATTGTGGTAAAACCATTCTTTTTAGAAATGTTGGGTTAAGCTCGACATTCAAGTGAGTTTGAGCCCAGGAAAGGTAAGATCGTTTGTTGGATGAAGAGCTCGGTGACTTCGCAGGGAGCTCGTGGTGATGTTTCATGAAGTTTGAACGTGGAATGCATAAATGGCCTCGAGTTAACTAGAGGAAAATGATAAGAATCGAGTTTGATAGCTCACCATTCGAAGGACTCAATGCAAAAGAGCTCGATTACCAAGGCAAGGAAAGAGTTAGTGTGGGGTCAAAAATCGAGTGCAAGACCGAGTTAGAGGATTGAAGCTCATCGAGTTTGGCTATGTGCAGACTCTGTCCACATGGACCCCCTCCTCTTCAAGTCAAATGGGTCAAGCGGGGGGTCCCGACATTATGTTAATTAAATTAATTAATATTTTTATTTAAATATTTTAATAATAATATTTATTATTATTATTTAAATATTTTATTTAAATATTCTTTTAATTAAGCGAGAAGACTAGGTCATCGTGCAATTAATGACCCATGATGGAACCTTCTCGGTGGTTCAACTAAGCTGTAATAAATACATCATGGGCCTTCATTTTAGGAATGCAATTATGACCATTTCCTCTTATTTCTCACATATTCTTCTATAAATGTAAGTTGGAAGCTCATTTCAAAGGGTTCCAATAGTTCGGACATAAGTTGGACGAGTTAGATATCTCAAAGCGAGTGTATACTTTTCAAGAATCATCTCTCTTCGCAAGTTGTTCTTGTGTGTTGAGAGAACTTTCAAGCCTCCTCTTCAAGATTGTAATGGAAACTATTGCCTCTTTTGAATGTATGATGAATTGTTCATGTTATTGAAGCAATAAAAGTGTGTGTTTTGTGACTAATCTCGGTCATTTCATCATTTTATCCTTCTTTGTGCCTTTCTCGTACTTGCGGTACACCGTGCAAGTTTAAGTTTCTATTATAGGTTCTTGGAGTTCGTGCTTATCGAGTGGTGGAGTATTGCATGCGGTTGAGTTGTGGTGTCTTTTCACCCTTCTTGAGTTCATCCTTCTTCATTGGGAAACTGGTATATTTCTCGGTCGATAAAGTTTAACAAAGGGAACTCGTGTCTCTTAGTCTATGGTATCATGTACCCTCTCTAAGTTGCAGTAGGTGAAGTTGACTGTGGTGCACACACCCCCTTCAAATTAACCCTTCCGAGTCCGAAGACACCCTTTATTCGGTGCATCACCATCTCTAGTATAGTTTCATTTATGTAATCTCTTTCCCTAAAACCCCATGAAAATGTTAACGTAGGATTAGATAATCATTTTTGTTACACTAGGAGTAGTACGACACTTAGTTTAGGAAGAGGAAGCCGGCCTTCTCCGAGGTTCACCTCGAACCCAAGTCCCACATCTTGAGAGGTGATCCCATGTGTCCCAATCACACCGAACGTCCTATTCACATCCTAGCCATTCGGGGTGGAGTGATTTGGCGACAACAGCACCATGGAAGCTCCAAGAAGCTTGGATTCAATGTTTCTTCATCAAATTACATGAAATTTAATGTGATTTCACATCCCCTCAGTTGTATGAGTGCAATGACACCATTCTTTTGAGCCAATTTAATGTCATATGATGTTTTTGATGAAATTTTTTCCTTGGTCCATGAAAAAACATGAAAGGTAAAAAATTAAAGTTACAGGGTTAAAAGTGATGAAGTAAAAGGTGAAAAATGATTACAAAAGCATGTTGGCATGTTTGAATGCCAAAAATGTTACCCTAGGATGGATAAGGATATGAATCCATGTAATATTTTAAAATATTTGTGCATCCCTGGCAATATGCGAGCTATTTTACAGTTTGATGTCATTTTCATGAAATGGATAGGGTTTTGTAATAAATTTGATCCCTTGAGCATATTCTTTGCTTGGGATGCAAGGATCCAAGTTGGCATATTGTATATTATGTAATTTGGAGGCATTTTGAAAAGTATGTTGAGAATTTTTAGAAAGAGAGGAGAATTTTCACAAGGAAAACTTGAAGAAGTCCATTTTCTTTTGGAAAACTGCTTGAGAGCCATTTTTGATTCTTGTTTGCATCAAATGTTCATCATGTTGAGTTGGTTTCAGCTGTAAATCCATCAAAAGCTTTGATATTGTCTTAATAACATTCCCTTGCTGGTGTATTTGATCAAAATTTATGGATTTACTAGTTTTATCTCTTGGCAAAGCTTGCATACACTTGTATTTCAAAGTATGTTTTCAATTTGTGTTTCATGCTCATGTTGCAATCTTGTGTTTGGGATATTTATTGGTCATACATGGTCTCATTTCTTGTAGAGGGTTTGAAGGCATCTGTAATCTCCCATTTAGAAGAGCATTCATTTGAGTGAAGATAAATAGATTTAAATTCATCTTACCTTCTCTTGCAAATTGAGGGTGTTTGTAAACCTTTGTGGTAGGTTATCAAAGTTTGTTTAGAATAGTGTAGATTTTGGCAAATTAGGCCATGATCTAACAAGGGTTTCTAAATGCTTCATTGATATTTTACTTCAAGCCTTTGTGGTAGGTTATCAAAGTTTGTTTGGAATAGTGCAGATTTGGGCATCCATGTGTGCACACATCCTGGTTGAAAGTGCACTTCAAATTCATTGAAACATCTTTGTTGTTTAGGTGTTGTTATTCTTTTGCAAAGTTTTTGAAAGAAGGTGATGATTTCTAGATACTCCTATCCCAACATCTCTCATCATAATTTCATTTTAAACTAACTCATCCTACCTACAATACCCCTGCATTTGCATTATGTGTCCACAAAAGAATTTAATCCTTTCACTAAAATGCACAAAGTTGATCAAGGTTCTATCATGTCTTTAGCATCTCTAGCTTTGTTTTGAAAACATTTCCATCATTTAGTAGTGAAAACTCCTTTGATTTTGGATAATGGATACTTGTTCATGTTTTCACAAAGCCTCTTCTATATCATATACAAAACATAAGGAAATCTTCATCTCTCTACCCTATAAGGGCTGCAATATAGTTTCTCTTGCCTTGGTTGATAGGCACAACCTAAAATAGTGAGGGTTAGATCAAAAACCTCTTGAAGGTGCTATCCACTCCCTCAATTATTCAATGAAAACAAGTAGATAGGTGCATCCCGGCTACAAATGACATACAAATCATCTATCTATCCTTGAGTGTCTTGTGAAAATTGATGATGTTGTTCAAGTTGTGAAGGAGATTTAATCTAGATACCAAAAAGATGCAAAGAGCAGATTCAGCCGATGCAGGTGATGCATTTAATCGGTGAACAGGAGGATCGAGCTCACTTGGGATAGATGGGATGAAAAATTCTTAAAAATCTGACAAACAAGGACTTGTGGGGAAATCGGCCAATCGATGAACAAGAGGCCCGCTAGTACTTGGGACTTGAGGAAAAAAATGTCCGATGCACCCGTCGGTCACTAAAATGACACCAAGAAATAGAATTTTCACCATCTCTTTGAATTTATTACTTCACTAAATCACTTCTGAAGGGTGCCAACTCAAAATTTTAAAAAAATTTGATTGTGAAAAGAGGGGAATTTTGAGGGGACAACAAGCGAGTATGCAATTCATCAAAAGAAGACCAAGGAAGGAGCTAGTTTTTGGGCATGGTACTTTGGAAGTGTTCACACATTGCCTCATTCAAATCATTAAGATAAGTCAAATCTTATCCCTACGCCACTACCATGCCCTTTCCACCTATGCATGCTACCTTTGGAATGCTTACTACTAAGGTGGGGTCTCCTCCCATGCTTTCATACTCTTTTCCCACAATCACACATTCCTAAGTTTCCTTTAACACTTATTTGGCCCTTCACTAAACTTTACACTCCACCAAATCTTGGATAGTTCATTCCAATTCCATCTTTATAGTATTTTCCATCTGTTCCTTGGTAAGGTCGTGGTCTTCGATCCTTTATATTTTCTTCCTCACTCTCCCCTTTGTCATGGGAAATTTCCTCATTCGATCATTTTCTTCATTTTATTCTTCATCGACTCATGTAAATCATACATAGGGTGATTCTGAGCCTCTTCATGCTCTTCATAATCTTCATCACCCTATTAAACCCCCATGATTTCTATTTTCATGATTTTGACCTTTTTCTCACCCTCTGTTCTTTGTTATTGGTGACTCTAATTCAGGGGATTTATCTCTTTCTTCTATCTTAGGAAACTATCCCCTTTTCAGGTGACTCTTCCTTCTTTGGTGATTCCTCCCTATGTGGCTACTCTCTTCTCATAGGAGACCTCTTCCGAAAGATGTATGTACTTTTTCCGTGCACGACTCTTGTGCCCCTACTTTCTATACTATCTCGCACACTCGACATGTTCTTCTCAACATGCCTCTCCTCTGTCTCTTTTCCTTAGCACAATATTTTTTTGTACAATGGGGTTCTTAGGAATAGAGACATAATTTTCAACGTACACGCTATTTTAAACTTACGCTTTATGTACAAATACACCCTCATTGTTGTCCTCCTTACAATAGGTAATGTTACCAATTTTAGCAAGTGCATGTCATGGGAGACATACTTCTCCACATAGGCATGCTTCATGGGGTATATTAGTTTCCAATACAATTCGCAGTAGTCTTGATCTACTATGCTTAGATGAATACCGAGTTTCTTTTCCTCTTTGAATCAATTAACCCCGATCTTGAAGTACCGCACTATGAAGGAGAAAATAAATTTACACCAAGGAATCTTGGTGCCATATATGAAAGTAAATTTGTCGATGCAAAAATGTTGGTATATGGAGAACTCATCCTCTCCTTATAATAATGACGGTAGTTCCTTGGGTATTCTCCATTTATTCTTGAATGTGTTGGGCATTCGCTTATACAATGTTTCTAGGTGCACCTTATGAGCGACCGTTATGGTGTTACATGTAAACTATTCAAAGCTCTTGGTGAAGGAGGGTTTCTCATCTAAGTATTCCCAAAAACACTTATCAAGCCCATTAGGCACTCCAATCTCTAAAAACTACAATGGTGAGGAGGACAATACCAAACATGATATTCTCTTTATTGCACATGATGTTTATGATCTCCTCTACAATAAAATATGAGAGGTTATAGATGGTTCCCTTTGAGATCTTGTAGCACACATTCAACTAGGCCTTGTTGATCTATGTCCATCTCTCTTTCACATTCATCTTTTTGACCAAGTGCATGACCCTCCTCATCATTGAGTAAGTAATTACAGAAATGTTGAACTAACATGAACCTTTCTTGTAGTCATAATCCTCAATGGTCTTCTTAATGACTTTCTTGTCTTCCAAATCATCATCCAATGAATCTCCTTTGCAGATAAGGATGGTGAACTTAGAAATCAGATGGGGGGTTATGCGCATCCTTCGACTTCTGTGAAATTGTATTGGTATTCATGCATGCACAACATCAACCACTAGTATAGTATCTCCACCTTGCCAAAATAGGACAACTCGTAGAGTTACAATAACCCAACCTTCTTCATTTTCACCTTTACCTCATTTTCATAGATGGGCATTCCATCTAGTGTCCTCTTTTCTCGTAGGTAAAAATACTTCTAGTGTCATTTCATTATCTCTAATTCTCAATAGATGGTTGTAATCACTAATGGCTATCTTCCGATGTGAGACACCCATTCTTTACTAAGTAATACAACATCCGGGTGTTGTATTTCTACTTACCATTCTTCATTAAAACTAGTAGAAACAACTTATTTTCCCTTACCCTTTCCCTTCTTCGGTGAAACACTTTCTACATTCCTTAGTGTCGGTTCTTTATCGGGTCCTTAAAATCTCTTCCTCTTTCCTAGTCTTTGTTCGCTCAACTTTGCTTCTCCACTCCTTCACAAAAATTCCTTCAAACCCTTTTCCCTAGCTATGTAACCATAACCTTAATAACCCTTTTTCCACAATATGGCATAAGAATTTTGGGATTCTTCCACACAACCCTCTCCAATTACTCTCGTGTACTTATTTCCACTCTAGTTTATTGATCAAAATAGTTACGGACACAAATCTTCACAACTCTTCTCAAAATTTATTCGTAAGGAAGCACTAGGTCACAAGAGCTCTTAGATAAATTAAAATGCAAGGTATAAAATAATGCACCCTCGATATTATGTTTATAACTTTTCTCTCTCTCTGTGATAAATTCCATGCCACTTACCAACATACTTTCACAATAAAGGAAACTTTTTTCCAATGCCTATCTTCACCACTTTTCCTCCACGCTCAATCCTACATGAAAAATTTTGAAACCTTCTAGTGAGAAACCTGTCTTGACCATATAATTCTTCATGCTTTCTTCCACACTGAAATCAATTCTTCCTCTATGTCTTGGACCAAGTTCTATCCACTACCTACCTCATGTTTCTCCTGCACTTTTTACCCTTGTACTTGGTTTCTCAAATCCTTTTGATACCATCCTTCCCTTATCTACACCTCTTCTACGTGCGATCTTCCAATCCATGTGATTTTTCAACCTAGGCCATCAATAACCATAGCTTCTATTACCTATCATATCATTCCACCCCTCACAAAAATTGTTGTGGGGTCCTCTCGTGCAGGTATAGATTTTTTTAAAACTAATAAGTGGCTACCAAATTGCCCAAACACGTAAAAAACAAAGCAATAGAAAGGGAAACACAAAGAAAGGAAACTACATCAAAGTAAAACCTAGGATAACTGGTAATATTGCCTTATTTAAAAACAAAAGAATACTTATGTATAGTAGGGCTTTAACCTAAACCCATTAAAATACCTTGGAAACCATGTTCCATCCAACACTTGTAACTCGGAAAGCACTGAATCAATTATATAAGATATAATATATGGGCCCATCCAATAGATTTTGAATTTCCGGGATGGCATAAAATATTGGAATCATATAATAGAACCATCTTCCTAGCATCAAATTGTTTTCTTACGCGTCTATCATGCCATGCCTTTTTCCTAGGTTTTTCTATTTTCAAACTCCAGAGAGAGAAATAACCCACCTCTCATCAAACTACATCACCTTATCAATCCTCTCCTTAAGCACTTGCTCATCATCTAACCCTCCCGCACATGCTATATGCAATTATGGTAACATGAATTCAATAGTAGCATAGCTTCCACACCAAACACCAATTAAAAATTTATGGCCTTTCTTAGTCTCTTATAAGTATTCCAATTTGACCATAACACATCGAAATGTTTTCATCCCAATCCTTTCATCCCACATCACAAATCTTGGTAAATGTCTTATTCAAAATTTTAATAAATGCCTTAGTAGTTCCATTAACTTATGGGTGATAAGGGGTGGTCTTGTGATGGGCAACCATGAATTTTTCCAATAATATACCAATTCTCTCATTTAAGAAATGAGTAACCCTATCACTTTTTAAGGTTAGCAAGCATCCATATTTGTTGATTATATTTTCCTACAAGAACCTAGCTATTGTTGTCATTGTGAAATCTCTTGTAGAACCGCTTCTACCCACCTTGTAAGGTAATTTGTGCATGTAATGATATAACATGAACCTTTCCTTCATAGGGATAGAGAAATAGGGCCCATGTAGTCAATTACCCATTTATTGAATGAATTTGAACTTGCGATCGGTATTAATGGAATTTCATCCCTTTCCCCTAGTTTACTAAGGAGATGGAAGTGGTTATGTGCCTTATAATACTAGATAGAATCATTGTAAAATATTTCCTACAAAATCCTTCTAGAAGGATCTCACGCACAATTACAATCCCTGCATAGTGTGCTCTTGTGATTCCACCATGTGTTTCCTCCATGATTACAACACACTCATGCTCTAACACACACTGGCGCAAAACCTCATCACAACCTAACTTGTATAAGTCTCCACCAATTAACAAGTATGGCATGGTGCATATGGCTAACTGCTTCATTTATAAGGTCTTCATTCCCTCTGGTGCCACACCCTTTTTGAGAAACACAACAATATATTCCAAGTCAAAGGGTGTGCATTGTAATCTGAACAATTTTGCATTTGGCAGTATATCCTCAATGCTATGCGTGTCCTCTCTTGAGTTAATCCTTGATATATGGTCGAGCCCCAAATTACTCTTACTCGAGCTTTTTACAATAACCATTAACTTAAACTCTTGAAATAGTATGACCCACCTACATATGTACCCTTATAGAATGAGCTTGTTTACAGGTACTTCAATGGCATGTGGTCCATGTAGATTATAAAGAGTGTTTCCCATGGATGCTACTTGATTTTTGTAGTGCATAGATCATTGAAAATTCCTCGAGCTTAGTAGTTTTATAGTTTAGTTATACTAGTGTTAACTTCCTACTAGCAAAACACAAAGAGTGGTCAATAACTCCCTCCATAGGTTGTGCTAACATTTTTGTAATCGTCATCCATGAAACATCAACATGTACATGGAATCACTTATCCTAAGAGGGAAAGCATAATATGCACACGGTGATAAGCCTATTATTTAATGTTTCAAATGCCATAGGTTGCACCTCTCCCAAATGAAATATATTGTTTTGCTTCACCAACCTTTCCAAAAGTGTGGCGATCTTGGCATACCCCTTAATAAATTTCGATAATACCTCGTATGCCCAAGGAATTCATACACCACTCTCTGGCTTGTAGGTTCCCCTAATCCGAGAATAACAAAAAATTTTGTAGGATCCACCAACAAGTTTCCCTTACATATTAGATGCCCTAATGTGTTTCTAAATTGGGTGGTGAAAACACATTTTTAATGTTGAGTGATATACTCAACCGCCATTTTCACTCAAACATCATCCTTAGGTTATCAAAATGGTCCCTCACTAATCCATATATTGTCAGTCATCCAGAAGACTTATAGAAACTTATGGATGAATTCATGAAACACATGAACCATAATGTGCGAAAAGACAATAGCGCATTCTTCAATCCAAAATGTAGGACCCTATAGGAAAAATTTCCCCATTCAAAGTGGCAAAAGTTATATTTTCTTGGTCCTCCTTTGAAATTCTAACCTAATGATATCCTTAGAATCCATCTCGTGAAATAATAGATCTCGTGTTCGACTACTCCTTCTAATATCTCCTCAATGAAGGATAATGGAAAAGGGTCAATGACACATACCACATGAAAATCCCTATAATCAACACAAATACTTACCCTTCCATCCTTCCTAATGTTGATGACCATTGGAATTATATATTTTGATTCTTCAATGGCCTCAATGATTCCTTATGAAATCATCTTGTCAATCTCCTCATTGAATTTGACACACTTATTAAGATTTATTTGATAGGGTCTCTTTCGTATTGGGCACGCACATTCCTTTAACCTAATATTCATTTCTCCCAAGGAGTGGTGAAATCCTTTAAGCTCATAGTACACATGTGGAAACAAATCCTGAAATTCACACAATGATCGATGATATTTGAAACCTCCTTTTATGTCTAGTAATCTCTAATAGTAGCTCGCTTAGGTTCGCCTCCGAACTAATGTTAACCTTATTATTTTTCGTGGTTTTATGGTAGGCATGTGTTTTCTCATCAGCACTCTCCATAACATCACGTGTACCAAAAGTATGCTTAACATTTAATTTTTCCAATTATTCACCATCAATCACATAAACCAACTTTCCTTTCTCTTTTTCCATGTATACACACTCAATTTGTCCCTTCTCTAATTCTTCCTCATCAAAGCACGCTTCTAAGCTAGGTTCTTAGAAAAATTATAGTATTATTCTTCTACCATGGAACTATCTACCATAGTTAGGAACTTAACAACCTAAAATTCCTCATTTACCAATGGTTTAGTATTACGATACTCAAAATATTGAAGGAAATCAGCCATCAACTCTCGCTAGTTTCCTATCTAACTAAACAACTCTAAGTGAATGTATCATGCATGTATGTAGCCTTGTAAGATTGAATAAAGCTTATACACCCATAAAGATGATAGAAAGGCTTCCACACCTTCCATCTAGGCCCTCTCACATGCCTAGATGTGAAATGAGGAAAGTTCCTTCCCATGGTAATATTATATAGTAGTAGGTACATTACTTCAGAAAAACCCAACAGAGAACATGATTCTCACCTCGTGCTACTCTAGAAGGTTATCATGATGGTTCACCCACAAAATTTATTTGTTCTCGAGAAAAGTATAGTTAAGAATCCTTTTTCTTTCGATCTCACATATCCGCTGGGTCTCTATTACTTGTAAGAAGACATTAGGCTTAGCTCCCCAAAGTGTAACTTGGTAATGTTTTTACTCCCAAGCACTGATTGAGTACACCTTTGTTACTCTTGTCACAGATCCTCTTAACTACCTTCTGACTAACTCATATGTCTTGTGTGCCCAATTGTCACATGCCACACTAGTTATATCACTTATAGATTGAGTGTCTTCCCATTGAATAATGCCATCTCTTATTGGTTTCACAACCTTAGGGTCCCTGATAGTGTGCACATAAATTTTTCTAGGTCTTCTTCTCCCAAGGGCTCAATATAGGGCCCTAACTTCCCATCCATCAAAGTAATGATAACATGTTCCTCCTAATTCTAAAAAATTGTATACCCCTTATTGAAATGTAAGTTAGCATTATTCTTATAGCACCAGGAGCACCAGAGTAATGTCGGGAAGTTTTCCACTTTAACAAGTGCTAAGACTTTTATGTCTCTAATGAATTTTATCTCATGGATGGTGATAGTAACATCCTTTAAAACACCAATGGGAATTGCCTTTGTCTTTTTATCCATATACGAAATGTTTAAACATGATTGTAATGGGGGCCTTCCCATTTGATTCCATACATCCATGGTGATAACATTAAACTCTATGCTTGTGTCAATCAAAATATTGTTTTGGATCCATCCATCAATAATTACATTTGAGTTAATTTCCTTATCATAGTCAAGGTTGTGAGGAGGAAGGTTAGTGTGTAAAATCTACCTCTCGCACTCTCCTCTAACACTTGGTACTTGACCTCTCAACTATTCTCCTAATAGAGGAATGATATTCTCTTGGTGCAACATCTTACACACATCTCTTACATCATCTATATCTGATTGAGGGACCTCATCACTCTACTTCTTCTCTAACTTCCTAAATTCTCTCTTTAAAACTGAATTTCCCCTTAAAGACTTTTGATTAATTTCATGGTCTCCTGATAGACTTACTTATGATGGGTAGGGTCTAAATACTTCCCATATAACACCTCTACTCTTTTAATCAAAAGTATTTGTTTTGGTATTTACCTTATGTGCACATGACCAGCCTCGCATTTCGCATTGTCACTAGTATAAGTTCTAACCCTAACTCTTGCACCATTCTTCGCATCCATTATTTATCAACAAACTGACACGCACCATACCAACACCCTTTTCCTTCCTCTACTTACGGATCATGTGCTAAATATATTTCAGGCATTCCTCATACTTTTTCTTCTTTCCATACCAAGAGCATTGTAATAGATTAGGTCATTCATGCTTATAGTGTTCCGTATACCCATAGTTGTAGAAAGTTCCATTTCTGGAACTCGCTTCTTCCATCTCCATGGTTTCCATGGCCTCTAAATAATCCACAAAAGTCTCTTCCTCAACCTCGGACATCCATTCACCCCTCATAATTATGGTGCTCATCCTTGGAACTACTTGCAATATTAGTATGACACACACTCGTATCAATGACATCATGTATTTGGTCACTCAATATATAATCATTGGTATCATGAGTAGTAGAGATACAAATTTTGTAACAAGAAGACACATTCTTACGGATCATGCACTACAATAGAGGACACCTAATTACATCTTGATCTACATGGGAGATCTCACAATCTACCATCATCGCATGTACCGATCTCCAAGGAAAAATATCCTTCGTATTCCATTCTACCTCAAAATCCATACATAATTCAAAGTGGGAGTCTCATGAGCCAAGTTTGTAGATAATTTCTCTAGCTACTTTTCCATCGTAGTAATTTTGGCTTCTAGGAATTGACCAACTCTTGTATAAACACTTCCTACTTCCTCAACGTGTAAGGAAGCCTCCAAGGTCTCGCCTAGATGTGTTAAAGTATTCTGTGAAATATCCCTCCTAAATGGTGTGATTAGTCATCCAATGAACCCTTTAATGTCTTGTGAATGGTGAATATCATAAGATAAGCTAGATACAAGAGTCTTGAAACATGCGTCATACTCCCACACACTCTCTGCCATTCCTTTTTGAATTTCCTTCAATGTGCTGATACTTTTCTGTTCAAATTAAGGTATGTGGAACTCTACCAAAAAGGCATTATAGAGTGCAATGTAATCCACCACTGTTTGGTGTAGGTCATACTTCCTATACCAACTATGCATACATCCTTACAATGTGCTTATAGATTGACTTTCCTTATGCTCCAGGGTAGTGATTCCCTTAGAGCACCATATTAATTCACAATTGTGTACATATTCCACGTATCCTCAACACCATTGTAATTAGGTAAGTGAAATTACATCTAATAAAACACCCGTTGATGGTGATGTGGACCTTGTTCATCGATCGATGACCTTGATTCCATATAATGTTAACTTCACCACTAGACCCACTAGACCACTAGTGCTAACTCCTCCAGATCCACCCGATCCTCCTCTTGTTGTATGAAATGGGCCTACCATATTTTTGCCCTACGAACCGACTCGTCACACTAAAATTCACGCCAATAGTCTCTGTTATACCAAACCACCGCCGGATGTGTTTCCCATGTTTCTCCCAATTGTGACACTCAAACCTTGAGATACCACACCTTTCCCAAATTTTATGACACACAAAATATCCACAAACATAGGAAATGATTGTGCATCCATAAATTTACCAAATGAAAAATTCTACCTCTTACGTATCGCTCAACTATGAATATTGATACTAACTAGATTATCAACACCTATGTCAGAATTGGAAAACTAAGTGCTAGGATCTGGTCTCCATGTGGGTTAAGATGCACACCTATGGCTCTTCTCCTTTCTTATTATGATGACCTCTCTTGAGAAGTAGAGGGATTTTCTCTTCTGCGCTTTCCAAGATGGGGTAGCTTAGATCGCTCAAGTTCCACATCCTCCTCTCGAACCTCAAATCCTTCCCGATAACATCTACCTCTATAAATCCATCACTCATGTAGCTTCATGTTGTCTTGAAAACTCCCTCTCTTGATTTTTAATATACTTGATCCACCTCTCTCTCTCTCCATTACATTTTGCAAGGTCTTCCATCCTTTACCACACAAGCTTCTACTCCCGCACTTAATAGGAGTTTAACTAGTAATGGGAAAGGCTTCCAACCTTAAAGTAATGACAATAATATTAATAGCTAGTCAAATAGCATGAAAGAATGATTCTCACGATCCCTCAAGAACTTGAACTCGGTGATCTATAGGGAAAAAAATGTAGAAATAGCGTATTCTAGGGTATAAGTAGTCAACACTCTACTCCACCAGTGATCAACAACACGGGTCTAGGTCAGATCAGCATCATGCAACTACAAGTTTTATTCCTAGGTCCAAACACAAGGTCTATAGTACCAAATTTTCCTTGATGCATATGTTGAGAGACATTCATACAACTATAATGGGAAACATCAAAATAATGTATCATAGAGCTCATGATATAGGTTCTCCTCCACCCATTTCCATATTAAACTCAGATCTATTATTGAACCTCTAATTAAACTCATCCTCCTTGTTTTTGAGCCATGCTTTGACACTATTCAAGTTCAAGTTCTCCTTCATCACACATTTCACTCACTATAGATTTAAAAGAGGTCTTACAACGGAACCAAGATGCAATCATTATTTTACCCTCAATACTTCTTTCTAACCCCAAGTGCACCGAACTATCATCTATCATACATTGGGAACTCTTTGAGGCACGCATGGGCACCGAGCCAGCCGCTTTATGTGAGATTCACAAGATATTTTTTCATTAATGGAAGATTGTTTGAGAAACAAAATTACATTCATCTACTTTAAAAGGCAGAAGATATAACTAATAGATCTACACATTAATACATCACAAAAGCTAAATAACATTATAAGGAATACAAGAAACTAGATCCGAGTCACAATATGCCAAATAACATAAGGTTTTACACCCATAAACAAGTTGTACAAAATAAATCCCTGTATATTGTCTTGACGGAGTTGTGGTAGCCATATTACATTTAAAATGGTCATCTTAGACTATACACATCAAATGAAAGAGACTCAACTCATACTAACATATATGATCAAATATCCTATATATTATATTTCTAACTATATCCCTTGGAAGAGATCCTAGTACCCATGCATATCCTTAATGGTATCCCTTACAACCATTTAGCACTAAGTACTCTAGAGCCTAATACCATGGGCTCCAAGCACTTAGTATTTCCTAACATTGCTATAACACCTTGATACTCTCCTTCTCTTTGCTTCCCTTCTGTTATCTCTCTCTCTCTCGCTCTTAGTTTTTGTTTTTGTCCCAAGAACTTCTTTGAATATGTCCATCAACATCCGCCATGAATTCTCTCTCTTGAGAATATCACTTGCCAAGTGTCGATGTGGTCCTCCATTAGAAAATGCGTATCCTATTTACAAATCTTCAACTAATTGTAATGATGTTGATGAGTGCATTATTTGGCTCATTTATATCATTCCTATGGTTAATAAATTGACATTTAGATATTATTTTCTAATGCATGGGGATGCTTTTTATAGTTATATGTTAGCAATTTTGATGTATTTTCCTTGCTTTTATTCAAAAACTTGATTACCATATAACCTCCTACTAATTGTCTTTATGAGGGAAATGTGATGATGTGTGTAGAGAAATGATGAATGTTTATTATCGATGCAATCAAGAAGTCCAAGTTTGGATCTGGAATATGGGAGTGGAAGACTTTTTCCACTCATCAACCTATAAGTATGGGACTTGTTTCTAACAGTCCCATATGAATTTATGAATCTTAGTTAATGTTGACTAGTGGGAGATGTTAGTGCTGCTATTATGGAAAATTTTGTAACTGTTTGGGTATATGTAAGGACACCTTCTTAAGAACATGGTAGTAGATGTTATTTTTATATGCTTTATAATATATAGCCTATGGTATTTAGAACTCTTATTTTCATATACCGAGATATGTTATGGAGCTTATTTAAATTAATATAAGTAAGTGATATTTTGAGGATCAAAATTTGTTAAGATTTCCTCTGTCCCTAAGGTAGAGAAAGGCCCCACTTGACCAAGGAGATAGGGGGCTATTTACATTTACATACACATCTATTTTTCTGATAAGTTTCACTCCAATCTCTATTTCAGTATTTTTTTACTTTAATATGTTTCATGGAATCTTAGTTTGAACTTATTTGCTTTTCGCATTGGAATCTATATTTAGAACATGCGTTTCCTTTATAAAAATTTTAAATTTGCATCTATTTTTACTTATACCGAT
This sequence comes from Taxus wallichiana var. yunnanensis, assembly GCA_018340775.1. NCBI lineage: Eukaryota > Viridiplantae > Streptophyta > Pinopsida > Cupressales > Taxaceae > Taxus > Taxus wallichiana. Next base: position 73,419,228 of record CM031241.1, on the reverse strand, counting down.
TCTTAGTTATGAGTGTGTAATTTAAATTCGTTCTTTGAGATTCTATGTGTGCATTTCCATTTAATTTAGAAGTCCATCTTCCAAACTTCATTTCATCGCAGCAACTAAATTCTGTAGATTTATATTTAGATTCCATATATTAGTAACCAACTTAGGAAAATATCACAACCACCTAATACGAGACCCAACAAAAAAATTATTTACATAAAACTCCATTGCATACAACCTAGACACAACATCGTTTATAATGACACTTAAAAAAGTTTTGGTTAGTTAAATGATTATAGAATACAATGACCTATCATTTTTGGTCCTATTTTGGGGATCTACCATAACACACAACATCATTTATCACACTTCACATGCTATGGGTGTTAATGGAGTTCACATATGTAACCAAATAAAATTATTGAGCCTTGTTTCAATAACCAAACTTGATGCATAGGCCATGGGACAAACAAGGGATATTTAAACCATGTAACATCCAAAAATATCTCCAAATAGAATACACAAAGAGAACACTAAGAGTGAAACTTACTTCAATTCAATGCCTAGAAATATTTTTGAGCATCCCGCATCCTCCGACCATAACTAAGAAATGGGGGACTATGGGAATAATAGAGAAAGATGCTTGGGTAGAACCTTTATTTATCCGTTGTCTTGGATGAGGATAAGGAATCACCCATGAAATACATCTCACCATCCATCCTCCCTATTTTTCAAGGCACGTTTATGAAAGATCTTGATCAGTTCTTGTTTGAGTTCAAAATTATTTACCAAACCTATGACTACGTAACCAAGAAGAAAAACTCAAACTCTTTCCTTCCACTCTCAAAAACTCTGCTATGAGATGGTTCATGGGGTTATCCTCTAACTCCATTGATTCTTGGGAATCCATAGAGACAACCTTTTTGGATAAATACCAAGACTACTATAGGGGAAGGGATAGGAAAGAAGAGTTCTTCTAGATATGACAAAAAGAAGATGAAAATCTAGAGGATTATCTAGATAGATTTCTCTTTCTTCATCGATGGAGTGGTTATGAGTTACATGCAAACATCACTAAGATAGTTTTTCTTAAAGGAATTGATGAGGAAACCAAATATTCCCTCCATCTTATGGGTGGAGGAGATGTGCATAAAATTACTATGGAACAAATCACTGAGCTATGCAGAAGTTACTCCAGAACACGAGGGGGTATAAGGAAGATAAAAACATCCAAGCTTACCCTAGGTACCTCTAAACTTTTGGAGGAAATGGCTAACATGAAAATAGACATTTTTTTACAATTAAAATCAATCATATATGGGTTTAAGGACAAAACCAAGTGTTGCCAAATAACCTCTCAACATATATTTCCCCTAAGTTTAGGAAGAGACATCCCCCGAGAGAATGTTCTTCGATGTTATAGACATGTGTTTGATCTCGTGAAGTTGTTGACCATGACACTAAGCATTGCACCTTATTATCACAGTTGAAAAGAGGGTTGAATTTTGTCTCTCAAGCTTATGCAGATGTAGAATTTGTTTAAAGGCCAAATAATCAATTTGTATATTCCCCGACTCGACGCTCTCCGAACCCCGAAGGATGTTATGGCCTAGTCAGGGCTCCTCACCCTACTTGGGGCAACTTGAGTGGAAAACATCAAATTGGATGACTTACCCACATCCACCACCCTAGACAAATCCCTACACTCAGCCAAGTTGGACACAACCGACCCCAGCAAGTCCATGGAACAACCAATAGTGGGTACCTTAGAAGAATCCTAAGAAAAAAAAATAATGGGCACCACAACATAACATTAATCAATAACAGAGGTTCGCAACCACAACAAGCTTTAATGGCCCCACCACAAAACTATCAACAACAAGGATAGGAAACAAACACAAATAACTTCCATCCCACCCTATATCAAACCCTAAAAAATCAGCAGACTACTTCAATTGATGAAGCATGACCAAGTAATACAATGCAGGTTAATACTATTGGTAATATGAGAATAAGGTCTGGGAAATCATTAAATCCTCCTATTGTTATCATGGGAATTGTTGTGGACACTAATAAAGATGAGATACTTGAGGAAATTTAAGGAAATGCACCTTCTCCAAAAACAAAACACTCGTAACGGCCCGTAAACTAATAAAAATGGCCATAAAGCTCCTTTTCGAGTGGTTATAGGACACTCATATTACTAATGAAAGGACACTAGTTCAAGAATTGAAAAAGGTGAACATTGAGGTCTCAATTTTTCAAGTAATCAAGGTCATTCTAGAATTAAACCAAACCATTAGAAATAAGTGTATAAAGACACCTAGAATAAAGAAGAAATACCCAAAGACCATCAAGGTGGAAGGAAATTTGGCTGATCTTGTTGCTAGAAAACTTATTTCACCAAAATATGGGGATCCTGGGAGTCCAGTCATTACCATTTGTATAAATAATCAGTCAATATCTAATGTTTTGGTGGATCTTAGTGCTTCCATAAATATTATAACAACAGATATGTTCAATCTATTGTCCTTGACAAGACTACAGCCTACCAATATCGTTCTTCAATTAGCATATTAGTCCATTGCTATACCAGATGGTGTGATTAAGGATATAATGGTCACTATTGAATCTTGGGAGTATCCTGTCAATTTTATGGTCTTACAACCTAAAGCTCAAAAATTGGGATATCCAATCACTTTGGGATGACATTGGTTGGCACTGTTGTTTGCATATATTGACTACGAGTTAGACAAAATGACTGTTATAAATGGGTAGAAAATCCAAACATATTTCATTATATTCTCCCGCCAAACCTTATGTGTATGCTTACGAACATGTATGGGTGGATTATTTGGATATTAATTCTCTTAGTTCTTCTTATTTGGCTACCATTGTATTGCAAAACCATATCCCGAAAGATGTTGATTCATACACACCGACCGAGGCAGAGGGCTCTATAACTACAAAAATTAGCAATGTGGCTACGTAAATTGGAACACCGATCGTATACCCATTTGTTCTAGACATTACCAATATTGTTGCCTTGGTAAGTAATAATTCTAATGGAGATTTTAAATAAATCTATGATTATAACATGGAATCCATAGTCTTTGATTTCTATTGTCCTTTGACCAAGATTTTGTCTCTTCAAAATGTATCCATTTTACACATGTTTCAGCCCCATGTTTTCCCATTGAATTCTTTAGTCACCAATACAAATCTCGCCATTTTAGAAGATACCAAACAAGTACCTATCGACATTGGGAAATAAATTACCTTTGGTAATAATTTAGAGGATAACCAAGAGGCTTGATATTTTGAGGAAACACTCCGACGTTTTTCTTGGGATTACATCGACATGAAAGGAATTTATCCTACAATATGTACTCACCATATCTATAGTGAAGATGTTAAACCCATAAGGCAGCCACAAATAAGAATGAACCCATCCCTCAGAGACATAGTCAAAGATGACATATAAAAATTGCTAAAGGTAGGATTCATGTACCCTAAATCTGAAATTTAGTGGGTCTCACCATTAGTTATAGTTCCCAATAAAAATGGTGAATGGAGAATCTACAATTACTATAGGGAACTAAAAAATGACACTAAGAAAGATTATTTTCCCCTACCTTTTATTGCCCAAGTTGGACAATCTCACCAAGTAAGAAATATTTATCTTTCTTGGATGGGTTTAGTGGGTATAACCAAATAAGTATTATCGATGACCTGAGGATAAAACAACCTTTACTTACCCTTGGGGTATATTTTCTTATCAAGTCTTACCTTTTGGGCTCAGCTTCCTCTCGCTACATTTCAGAGAGCATTCTTGGCCATTTTTACAGATCTTACAAATGATTGTGTGGAGGTTTATATGGATGATTTCACTATCCACGGATCCACTTTTTATTAATCTCTGCATAACCTTGAAAAAAATATTAAGTAAATGTGAGCAGCACTAACTATCCCCGAGTTATGAAAATTTTTTGATGATGGTTGATTAGGAATTACCTTAGGTCACCATGTTTCGCCAAAGGTAAATAGGTCTACCCCAAAAATATTGTAGTCATCACTCACCACTCAAACCAATAAATAATACTAATCCTTGGACATGCAAAGTATTATGAGTGATTCATAAAATATTTTAGTAAAATTGTTATACCTATCTTTTCATTGCAAACAAAAGATTTTTTTTTTGAATGGTCCCCTCAAAGTCGGGAGGCATTCACCATTATCAAGGAGAAGCTGAACATAGCCCCAATCTTACGAGGTCCAAATTGGGGGTAAACTTTCCATATCCACTGATGCCTCCAATACAACTATGGGAGTTGTTCTGGGAAGAAATATGAAGAGGATCACATGTATGTCATTTACTTTATCGAAATAACCTAACACCTACGGAAAGAAACTATACCACTACGGAAAAGGAGTTTTTATCTCTGTTGTGAATTTTTTGAACAAATTATGACATTACATCACTAGATATAAAATATTTGTTTATACTGACCACTCTGCCATCTGATATTTGATGCATAAACTAGTAGTCGGTGGTCAGATTTTTAGATGGTTACTCTTGTTACAAGAATTCAATCTAACCATTATTGATAATCCTAGGAAATCTAATGTTGTTGCTGATTTTATTTCGAGATTGAATGTTTCAGGTAATGAGGAGACAGTCTAGGATCAATTTCTAGATGAATATTTGTTTGCTATATCAACTCGGACTACTGTGGTTTATCGATCTTGCATATTATTTAACTAGAGGAAAGTTTCTACTTATTTTACTCATAAAAAGAGACAAAGATTGGTTAAAAAGAGTGCAACATATAAATAGTGTAATGGAATTTTGTTCAAATGATGTCTTGATATGGTTCTTCAAAGGTTTATTTGAGAAGTTGAAGTATATGACATACCGTGAGCTTGTCATGATGAGGCAGAGGAGGACATTACTCATTAAGGAGGACATTACTCAGTAAAAAGGACAATTCACAAAATCCTTAGTGTTGGGTACTATTGGCCTTCCCTCCACAAGACTTTCAAGAAGTATGTGTGGTAGTGTGATGTATGTCAAAGAATGGGGAATCCTACACTCTCAATGGAAATGCCTCTTAATCCTCAGCTAGTCTTCCGACCATTTGAGAAATGGGGCATTGATTTCGTTGGCCCTTTTGATCCTCCATATTTTGGGAAAGAATGTCTCTTGGTATGCATGGAATATGTTACAAAATGGGATGAATTTCAAGCATTGGAATATACCAATGAGGATGTTGTTGCTGATTTCCTATACAATCGGATATTGCTACAGTTTGGGGCCCCGAGGGCCATTACATCTTATCAAGGTCCTCAATTTGTGTCTAAAATGATCGAAGCTTTTCTCAAAATATACCAAATCAAGCACAAGAAATCATCACCCATATCACCCCCAATCTAATGGATAGGTGGAGGTCACCAATAGAGAACTTAAGAACATTCTCATTAAAGTGGTCATTGTTGACAGGAAAATTTGGGTAAAAAAACTTTTCGAGGTAGTTTGGGCCTATAACACGACCTAGAAAACCACTATTGGTTTTTCTCCCTATGACTTGGTATATGGGAAGAAGCCATTATTACCTGTTGAGTTACACACCTGGAGAATAGCACTAGAAGTTTGCATCAATTTGGATGAAGCACAACTCGAATAGGCGTGACAATTTGAACAAATTAGATGACATGCAGATGGAGTCAAAAAATAGAAAGAAATTCTGCAACATCGGAGGAAGACATGGCATGATGCTCATATCAAATCTAGGATGTTTCACGAGGGGGAATGGGTCTTACTCTTTGATTCTAAATATCAATAGTTTAAAGGTAAGTTCTGATACACCTTGGTTGGGTCCATATCGATCAAGAAAGTGTTTGATAATGGTTTTCTTTACGACTAATGCGATCGATGGCGAAAGAAGGAATCTTCTTGTAAATGGCCATAGGCTCAGGATTTATCAATGACCTCTTGACAAGAGAAATTTCACTAGTGACATCATGCCGAGTGAGGAAATGCATGTTGAGGTTTTGGGTTGGGTTGGTTTTGGGTTTTGGGTTGGTTTGTTTTGGGTGGGGTGGGTTTGGTTTTGGGTGGGTGGGTTTGGGTTTTGGGTTGGTTTGTTTTGGGTGGGGTGGGTTTGGTTTTGGGCCTGGGTGGGTTTGGTTTTGGGTTGGGTGGGTTTTGGGTTTTGGGTTGGTTGAAAGATCAGCCGATCGCGAAGAACTCCTTTTTGTCTTCGAAGGACTACCGTAAATAAGAACACAAGACCACAAGATTTTAATTAGACAATAAATGAGGAAATCGCCTGGGCCCTGTGAAATATAAAACTTCCTTTCGAAGGTGGTCAGTTCCCTTGCTAATATGAATTAACACAAAAGACTATAAAATATCAATTAAATTGCTTTGTTGAACTGGGTAGGGGAAAGGCTGGTTATTGGTTATAGTCAGTATAACCGATGGCGGTTACTGATAACCGATGGCGGTTACTGATGACCGATATCGGTAGAGTCTAGGATCTAAAGGTTAGTTGCTTTGTGGGGTGGTGGTGTTATTTGGTAAGGTTATTTCAGTAGGGCTATATATAGGTAATATTAGGAAATAGGTGATGAGATCTAGATGAATGACAGCTAGATGCAATGACACGTTGGGTAGTGGATCCAAGAATGGATTTAGAGGACCGTGATTCAAAGAGCATAAGAAATGTTATAACAGAGGACATGCAAGATGTGACTTATCGGTTTTGACGGAGATGCAAAAAGATGCAAGTTGATCTCCTTTGCGTCACGAAACGCTTCGGTTTTTCACTCGCAGTTCGATCTCTCGCCTCCTGGCCAAGTGAAGATCTCGGACTCGCTGGTTTTTCGATCGCTCCCAATGATTCAAAGAATCCTTTTCTTTGATCCAAAAATGAAATTCGATCCTTTGTTTTTGGTTGGGAGGCCATTTACAGTGGAACCGATGGTGGTTACGTAACCGACGGCGGCCGAGTAGAACCAAGCATCAGAAGGAAAAAGTAGGCTATTTTTAGTAAAATAGCCCACCTTCCCCGCTTTTCTCCCGAGAGATTAGCCATGGGCTTGGTCAAGTGGCTAGAAGGTCGGTTTTAAAGTGCGAGTAAGGAGGCATTAGTTATGGATGTGAGTCTAGACCAAGTCATAGGTCTTAATTAGGTTAGTTTAGGATTAGGGCTAGTCATGATGAGGTGGCAAAATGAGGTGGCAGGGTGAGGTGATGGGGATTTATCAATTACAAGGTAATTAATAAATAATTGTGTAAGGTTTAGGTGATGAGGTTAAGTCATGAGATGAGATGCGGGTCACAAGGGGTCGTAAGACACAAATTTGGTGTCTACATTAGCCCCTTATTGTCGTGTAGCTTGTTTTGTAAAGTCGCACTGACAATAATATGAAGTGGTTTCCCGTTAAGGGTATAGGTAATCCCCTCAAATCTATCACATGATTGAGTGAACGGAAATCAGTGGATAGGGTTGATAAAGGGTAAATGGGGCAGAGGGGATGGTAAGATGGTGGGGTAGGTCCAAGGAAGCAGACGCATGGTAAAATGCAATAAGACGACTAGGGTACATGATTCGACGAGCAAACCAGCAATGCACATAGGCAAAGGTCGATAGTTTATCCAAACAAGGGTGATATAATCCCTGTATCCAAGGCATGTGAAGTAGCTCCGTGGTATATAACAGGTAAGGTACAGAACGTTTAGGCATGTCCGGCAAAGTACTCAAATGGTTGGTTTGGTTGAGATAAACGTCACGGTCAGGTCTCAGCAAAGTTGGTCGACGATCAAGTCAAGGACCCTAATCATGCTAAAACACGAACAGTGAGCTCGATCAACAAAAACTACAGATGGGTGGATAAAAGTGGATGGTTTTGATTTTGGGTAAGGTATTGAGTGATACGGCCGTGGGTCGGGCCAAGTTGTTGGGTACAGCCTGGTCGGGCGGGCCAAATGGGTAGGGCGAGGCCTCTGGGGCGGGCGGGTTGGGCAGGTTGGGTCGGGGGTCGGGGCCCTGGGTAGGGCGAGGCCGGGTCGAGGCCGGGATGGGTAGGGCGAGGCCCTGGGTCGGGCCAAATGGGTAGGCCGAGGCCTCGGGGTCGGGCCAAATGGGTAGGCGAGGCCTCGGGTCGGGCCAACAGGTAGGGGCGAGGCCTCTGGGTCGGGCCAAACAGGGTAGCCGAGGCCTCGGGTCGGGCCAACAGTAGGTAGGGCGAGGCCTGGCCTCGGGGTGGCCGAATCGGGGGTACAGGCAGGGCGAGGCCTCTGGGCCGGGCCCAAATGGGTAGGGCGAGGCCCTGGGTCGGGCCAAACAGGTAGGCGAGGCCTTGGGTCGGGCCGAATAGGTAGGCCGAGGCCTTGGTCGGGCCGAATGGGTAGGGCGAGGCCTGGGTCGGGCCGGAATAGGGCGAGGTAAACAAATGGTGTTCAAAGAAAGTGGATATATAGGTGATATGTGGTTAAAAAGGGGCAAATGGTAAATAAGGGCAAAAAATCGGGGGAAAGTTGGAAGAAAAACCGATGTCGATTCTACATGACCGATATCGGTTAAGGGACCGATACCGCTCATTAGGGCAAAATGAAACCGATATCGTTAAGGGCGAAAAACCTATAAAAAGAAAAAAATACGGCTCATTATCACACTTTGTTATTTTGAAAACCAAATTGATTTGTTCGACGTGGAGAGTTGAGATCGAGGTTTATTGAGTGAGGTGGAGCTATTTTGCTGGAGGAGTGAGTTGTTCATGGGCCCGAGTGAGGAGGAGGCAAGAAAGCTGATTGGCCGGGACCCAAAGCAGATAGTAATGGAGCCATGGCACAGCAGGAGGAGCAGAGGGGCGGACCACCTGGACCACCACCACCCATCCCACCACGACGACGTGTCGTCGTCGGTATGCTCGGAACTCTTTATTTTGTGCATTTGAATGGTATTAAGCTTAAATTGGGGTTTGGGTAGAATTTACATGTTTTAGGAAATAATGAATAAATTGACGTAATTTGAAAAACGAAGAGGATAGATGGGTAAAATAGGGCAAGTCGGCTGGGTGGGTAGGTTTTTATGGTGTTTGGGTGGGTAGATAAGTATAAAAATGCAAAAATATGGGCAGGGGGCGCTGGGGTTCGGCTCCTAGAATTACAATGACCGATGTCGGTTGCAAGTCGACCAGCATCGGCCGAAATTGTGTGGTTTGGGTGTGTTGGACCGGACCGTGCGCCGGTCGTATGTTGGCCTGCCGGTGGGTTTGGGTTTTGTATGGGTAGTGGGGTTGGGTTGGGTTTTGGGTGGTTGTGGGTTTGGGTCAGGTGGGTTTGGGGTGGTTTTCAGGTTTGGGTTGGGGGTTTTGGGTTGGGTCTGGGTTTGGTTGGGTGGGTGGGTTTTGGGTTTGGGTGGGTTTTGGGTGGGGTGGGTTTGGTTTGGGTCAGGTGGGCTTTGGGTTTTGGGTGGGTTGGGTTTTGGGGGTTTGGGTTTGGTTTTGGGGTGGGTGGGTTTGGGTTTGGGGTTGGTTTGTTTTTTGGGTGGGGTGGGTTTGGGTAGGTGGGTTTGGGCTTTGGGTTTTAGGGTGGGTTTGGGTTTTGGGTGGGGTGGGTTTGGTTTGGGTAGATTTTGGGTGGTTTGGTTTTGGGGTCAGTGGGTGGGTTTTGGGGGTTTGGGTGGGGTGAGTTTGGTTTTGGAGGTCAGGTGGGTTTGGGTGGGGGGTTGAGTTTGGGGTGAGGGGGTGGTAGAGAGCCTGGGTGTGGCCTGGGGGATAAAAGGGGGTTTAGAGGATAAAGTAGATGTTGTGATAAAAGTAGGTCTAAGGATGTGGGTTGGTTTTTGCAGCACGTCGCCAGCTGACGATGCGGATAGGATGCCCCCGCCGCTGGTGCGGATGAGACCACATGTGTCCGCAGCTCACCGGGCGATCATGCGCGAGGTGGGACTGGTGGAGTCCAGAGGCACAGAGCGATAGAGAGAGATCACACCGATGGTCGCCCTCATCGAGAGATGGGATCCGCGACCAATGTGTTCCATCTCCCGACCGGGAGATGACTATCACGCTGGAGGATGTGTATCGCATCCTTCGACTACCTATCGAGGGAGAGGCCTTCCGTAGATTCAGAGACGCCATGGACAAGATATTACAGTTTTGGAGATGCAGCCGCGCTTACTTACCTATCACAACACGAGCATGGGTATGGTGACATGTACGTATGCGCATCGACACGAGACACTACGGGCCGTGGCCGATGATGATCGGGATCACCCGCTTCGCCTCCCGACTCGAGGGAGGCCGCTTTCCATGGGCGCATTGATGGGGGTGTTGCTTGAGATGATGAGGAGCATACTGATTATGCGTGGGCACCAGCAGATATCCGGTGCAAAGCCTATACAGAGCTCGGGGTTATCGCCGGATGAGGCGATTCAGATTCTGCTCGACATTTTTACTGCATTGTTGGGCATATGAGCACATCATATGCATCAGACCAGTAGGGTTGCCCCAGCAGCCAGGGCCACAGGTTATATACAGATATGGCTTTCAGAGGTGGTTGGGAGTCGTGGGGCAGCCACGAGCAGTGCTTGCGGGGAGAGACGTTGCCTACTACAGGCATTTGTTAGAGGGCCTGACAGCGGTAGATATCGTATGGAGACCTTACAGAGGTCATCACCCGCACAGAGGAGGCCGAGCAAGCTTACGCCGGATCCAAGACACTTTCTCGGATAAAGCAGGACGGAGGCCGGGAGAGTACGAGAGGATACCCCTAGAGAGGGTACGCAGGCAGATGGGGCTGCGACAGGACGAGCCACCTCCCTTCCCTCAGTACAGGAGGGATGATGTAGAGGCCCCACTGCCTGCACCACAGCCCATGGATCCAGATTGGGTTGCAGAGAGGCCAGCAGATGATGCGAGATGATGCCGGGTGCACAGAGCATACATGGTGTGGTGGGCTGGTCGAGAGTGGCGAGGGTAAGACACCCGCATGTGCCTGCAGACTGGGCAGCTGTGACGGCAGAGAGAGATCAGCCTGTGGGTCGTGTGCAGAACTTACAGGGCAAATTGTTGCCACACAGCAGTACGATAGGGGTCTTACAGGGCAGCTAGCCCAGCTCAGTCAGCATGTGCACAAAGACCACCACCAAAGAAAAGACAACCACAGTGCAGTAGTGTGTGCAAGCAAAGAAATGTGCACACCCACAACTGTGCACAGATACATACCACCAAAGAACCACAAGCACCACAAGCACCACCAAAGACAGCATGTGGGGTACCGGGCAAAGTAGGAGTCCTGGGGACCAGCCCCAAGACTCGACGGTGGCATGGGGGAGATACATGGAGGCGAGAGTGAGGCCCGGTACTATCAGATGTTCTCGATAGTACCGAGCCGAGTATCGCCATATACGGCACACCGAGCGAGACCTCGCGTAGTCGAGATCGCAGGAGGCGCAGCCACACACCGGCGTGTCTCACATGCAGGTGCAGGAGGCGAGAGGCGCCACAGGACCAAGCAGGAGAGGTGCCGAGGGTGGTGGGGAGAGCCGAGGGATCCCCCATTGTTTTTGTTTTCAGATATGGACATGGGCACCGGTCTCGCGAACCGGTTATGTTGATAGAGGCTCGCGTGCCATCATTTATTCATGTATGGATTCATTTATTCATTATATACCGCCTCGCGAGTCGAGTACGGGTCAGAGATATTTGATACCGCCCGCGAGCCGAGTATATTTTTGATATGAGGGACGGCCCGCGAGCCGAGCCGAGATTTTGATAGTTATCATGGCCTCGCGTGCCGGCTTAGTTGATGATGAGATCACAGAGGCCCCGGATGCAGGCACATCAGTATATTTGAAAATTTGTATATATATATAGAGATGATGTTTTGATCCACATGCAAAGTTGTTCAAAAATGTGTTTAAGTATTTTGTCGATGGTTTGTGATATAGAATGTAGGATGAGTTTATGACATGTTGATATATGGATGATGTTGATGTTTTTGTTTTTTGCACGTATATATGGATGACATGTTATATGATGAAATGTTGCATGTTTGGGCTGGTTTTGTGACATTGTTATATATGTATCCGATGAGTGGATCCAAATGATGAGTTTTTGGTTTTGTGTAGATGTGACTTAGTTGATGGTTTGTTTGTTTTTGTAAAATAGATGATGTTATGGACATTGTAATGATATGTGTGGTGGATGGAGAAATATGGATAATGGTGTTGTTATGCAGGAAAAAGGGCGGGCGCGACAAAAAATTAGGTAGAAAATGAAGAAAAAGAACCATGTTGTAAAAAGATAGGTCTATAACCGATATCGGTTAGGTAACCGACGTCAGGTAGATAGTAGACCGATATCGTTACATAACCGATACCGGTTATTTAGGTATGAGCTTTTCTAAAAATAAAAAAGCTAGGGTGGCAACTTAAGTTCTAATTTTGAGAGCCATGCAAGAAGTTAAATACGCGAACGCGACGCTTTTTGACGACTGAGACATGTAATTGCATGAGAGATTTGAGTGATTAGGAGTAAAGAGACAGGGAAAGTGATTGTGATCTGAGATTCAGAAGACAGAAAGGCAGGTTTGAAAAAGGTGGTGATAATGGCAGGACGAGGAGAAACATCCAGCAGGCAGGGACAAGAGGGAAGACAAGGGCCACCTCAAGCTACTGCAACCCAAGAGGTAACGTTTTGTTTGTAATTTGACTACTGCATGTTTTGGGAATAAGCTGAGGGAGAGTAAGTGGGTAGATATGAGAAAGAAAAGATGATAACAAGGGTTATAAATGAGGTGAGTGTTACGTGGTAGGTAATCAAGGGTTTTGGGTATGTCTGTGTATACAGAGAGGAATAAACGAGCAATTTATTGTCGTAGGTGGTTGTTTAGGCAAGGTGTATGAAAGTAACAGGGACCGATATCGGTTAGGGATAACCGGTATCGGTTACATTCAACCGGCACCTTAATATAAACGATACCATTGCCGAGGAATTTCCAGAATTTGAGAAAAAACCCAGGGGGATTGGAGGAATTGAATGGTTTTTTGTTATTTGGATGTATGCAGGCAGAGGCAGGGTTGAGGATGAATGATAGTGTACCAGCGCTGTTGTCACGAATCCGAGCGGATGTAACGCCATTGAATGGACATTGATAAATCATTTGGGGTTAAGTGGAATCCGCTTATTATTCACGAATCGCACGTAACCATGCTATGTTACAAAGCGTTGATCGAGAGATGGAATCCCGAGACAAATACCTTCTATCCGCCAACAGGGAAATGACAAGAATATCGAAGATGTGTTCCGTATTTTGAGACTCCCATTACAGAAAACCAAGATATCGTGCATTACCTAAAAGCGGCACTGGGAGCGATAACAGCAAAGATTTGGTCCATACGCACGAGATTTAACACACGAGGTTTGTCATTTACGTATGGGATAATGTATGCAAAGACATCCCGAGGAGACAAGGTTAGCAAGTAATATTAATGATAGCGGTAGGGTATTATGCATTACCGAGGGCGTAGGGGGAAGATTTCCAAAGGCATTGATGTGTGTTATTTTGGGGAGATGATAGAAAGGAACGTGACTTTGCATGGGCACCGCATATTTGGCGGAGCTATACAGGGTTTATGGGCTCAGAGGTGAAATCACGTAACGACACCGGATTGTTCATACTTATTACACTCGTTGGGCCTATGAGCACATTGTTTTGTGTGCGACCAATAGGCCGACCCATCCAAATGAGAGACCGGAGTACGAGGTTGGGATTCGACGATGGGTCCAAACAGTAACAAGAGGCAAGATCCTGTGCCGTGACGGGTGACATTGAGTATTATAGGCAGTGTATGGGAGAGGGGACGATTATCATGGATATCTCGCTGAGGCCTTACGGGAACTATATGGTAACAGAGAATATAGCCGAGGAGTTGAGGGGTGTAGAGCGATGAGGTGGATCGCAGGCACAGCCAGTGAGTATGAGAGGATTCCTCTAGATCGCGTGCGGCGACAATTTGATTTGTGCAGATATACCCCAGCTTATAGACCCTATATGAGGATCGATGCAGAGGCAAAGATTCTCACCTCCCCACCCAACACCTCCGTAAGGGCCTCAAGAGGTAAAGAACCTGATCGCAGGTAATGGATGCAGGAACGACAGAGGCCTATAGATTATGGTGGGTAGCAGAACTGCGAGGTGTACGTGATCGTCCTGACATAGCGGTGATTACAGCAGAGAGGGATCGTCTGCAGCATTGCTTGGTTCAAAGCACTCCAAACGCAGTGAATGAGACAAGAGGATGTTAGTGGTCATGAGAGTCACAAGTGAGAGAGACTAGAGGTCGGAGTCCTCCATGCGAGAGGGCGTATTCATATGTTACAGGAGAGATCGGGCAGATCGGGCGGTACCAATAGCCGTGGTACCATTGAGGACAGAGAGGCCTGGCGAGAGGGGTCGACGATCACGATCATCGCCTAGTTCGGGATGAGGCGTGAGGGTCTAAATAAATGTTAGCAAGGTATAAGAATAAATAAGAGTACCGACTCGCGTGTGTCGATGATAGAGAAGATGTATTTGTTTAACATCTAAATAAAACGAGATATGTATGTTGATTTGAGTTATAATAATAAGAATGTTTTCGTTTTGACTTTCGGTGTTTTGAAAAAGGATAAAGAGGAATGTGATTAAATAGAAATACACAAAAATATTTATATTTACCACACATGATAGGTTATGGTAGGGGATGGTCGAGCTAACCTTGGGAGACCCCATGTCTCCGAAGTGCGCCTACATAGCCCTTTCGCACAAAGCAAGGAGGGGCCTCAGATCGATGTAGTTCTCCTTAGGATCGTGGGAGAGGCGAATTGTGCAATTTGGTACGGTTTAGGCAATTGGTTGATTGGTAAGAATATTGATATTAATATTGGTAAGGTAAGGTTGTTGGTGTCGGAAATGAATTGGTGATGTTGTAAAAGGTATAAGGGAAGCGAAAGTTAGCCTACCCAAGTGGTAGGGAACCATGTCCTGATTAAGATCAACACACAATCCTAGATGCGAGGCAAAGCGGAAAGAGTGCTCCGTAGGTGAAAAGAGCTAAACAAACCACCAAACGTAGAACGAGCTTCAAGCCCTAGTACCGTGCATAGACGAGAAGTCCATAGGTGAAAAGAGTCAGATGATCACAATATATCGGGTGAACGTTACCCCTCGAGTCAAAACAAATGGTGAGGTGAGGTGGATGATATAGCTGAGGTACAGAGAATTTATTACAAAGTGAGTGTTCTGACGAAAGAGAACCTACCCTAAATAGACAAGTCCATGACCCAAAAAGTTCTTTTTGAATGAGGCTTTTATTTTACTGAATATAGACTGATCGATGCGGGAAGTCTACAAGGGATATTGATTGTGCTATTCTTGAGGTCTTCACGAAGCTGATCAATGCGAGAAGCTTCGATAAAGGTCGACGTGTATAGTCTGTCCTTCGAGGGAGCAAGCCTATTATATAGTAGCAGATATGATTTTAGTGCATAGTCTGTCCTTCTGGGGAGCAATATATATAATAAAAGAATAATTTGGCATATAGCTGTCCTTCGAGGGAACAAATATATATAATTTAGATAGCTAGATGTTCTTTTCGCGTGAAGCATCTAGTTTGGTAGGAAGTTTGACTCAAGAAAATCCCATAAGAATACGGCTTATTTTAATACTTTGAAGTCATGGACTAGACTAAAAAGGGGAAGGCATCGTTTAGGTGAGGTGAGAATCAAACTATGTGAGCTTGATTTTTATTATGAGGTGTAGGAAACGAAGTGCATGTGGTGGTATGTGAGCTCAAGGGACGAGCAGTGTAGATAAGAAGTGATATAACACTAAATTCAACAAAGAGAATGGTCGAAGATGCAAGGCATTAGGGGTTCAGTGCTCAAAGCTTACCATTGCGAAGCTAAACGATAAGTGCCCCGATCCATAGGTGTGAGTGATTATGTAAGGCCCAATCCAATCGGGAGCAAATTTTCCACGTTTGCTCTTTTCTAGTTTGGTGACATGTTGATTCTCTTTGAGGACAAGATCACCAACCTTAAAGGTACGCTCATGAAGTCGCTTATCATAAGCACGTTTGATGCGTTTTTGATAGATTTGAAGGTGATCAAGAGTCGTAAGACGACGCTCACAAGGAGCTCCACTGGGCTAACCGCTTGGCGGAAATCATCGCTGGTGAGAATATCCCAAGAGATATTCTAAGGGAGGGTATTTGTATTTCGAGAGGCAAAAAAAGCCTCTGCACCGTATACCAAAGAAAAGGTGTGGCATTAGTAGAGGTACGAATGCTAGTACGATAAGCCCAAAGGGCAAAGGGAATGTGATCGCCAATTTCTTCCGGATTCATGACAACTTTCATGAGGATTTTGGTTAGGTTTTATTAGAAGATTCAGCTCACCATTGGCTCGTGGATAAGAAGGTGATGAGAAACTAAGTTTGATACCAAAGTTGTCACAAAGGTCTCAGAACAACTTGTTTTTAAAGATTTACCATTATCTCGTTATTAGCGATGAGGAATACCAAAACGACAGATAATGTGATGGTTAATGAACTCTACAATTTTTTTCTTTTTTAGTTGAAATGAGTGGAATAGCCTCCACCCATTTTGTGTAATATTCGTCATTGGCTGTGATAATCCATCGTGACGTTGTGAAGAGGATGGGTGAATCTCACCAATAAGGTCTAAACCCCATGAGAAGGGCCAAAGATCTCGAGCGACTGGAGCGGGTGGCTAGGAGTATGTCAAGGTTGGCATGTTGTTGACACATAACACAACGCTTAACATATTCAGAAAGTAATGTTATCGAGAGTAGGCCAATAATAACCAAGGCGAAGGATTGCTTAGCCACGGCAAGGCCACTAAAATGTCCACCACAAATACCGTCATGGACTTGTTGGATGGTATGGGTGATCTCCGCACCGGTGAGACATCGAAGGAGGATGCCATCAAAGCCACGTTTATAAAGGAGTCCCCCCATAACTACATAACGAGAAACGCGTTTAAGAAAAGCACGTTTACCAGTACTAGTAAGGTCAGAAGGGAGAACAGAGGTTGTAAGGTAGTCATGGAATTGGTGATACCAAGTATCCTGCGAGTTAGCAGACACAATATTTATCGTACAAACAACCGGGGCTGAATAAGATGGGGCAAAGAGTTGTTGGACCAAGACAAAAATGTCAGAGTCAGTTGATGAGGCTGGAATTTGCGAGGCTAAGCAAGCCATAGTATCCGCAAATTTGTTAGTAGAGCGTGGAATGGTTTGGATAGAATAGTGAGTAAATAAGGCTAGAAGTGAATCCACGTAGTGTTTGTATTTTTGAAGTTCCTCATTTTTGCATTGGTAGATGCCCATAACTTGATTGACTACCAATTGAGAGTCGCCAAAAATATTGATAGATTTGATACCTAAGTGCAGCGCAACCTGGAGACCCAGAACAAGGGCCTCGTATTCCGCTGTATTATTAGTGCAAGGGAAATCGAGTCGGAATGAAAGAGGCATAGGCTCAAGGCCAAGAGAGGAACGAGAACAACGCCAGCTCCTCCACCGCGCTGGCATTTAGATCCATCAAGAAGAGAGTCATTTGATACGACTCCTCCTCGAGTGAAAGAGTGGCGATGAGTTCGTCTGGGAATGTAAAATTGGTAAATTGTTCCCCAGGTAAAGGGGCTTCCGCAAGTTGGTCTGCGATGGTTTGTCCTTTGATTGATTTCTGGTGGACGAACTCAAGGTCGAGGTCGGCGAGGAGCATGAGCCATCGGGCGATGCGTTGGTTTAGATGAGGTTTGGCATACATGTAATGGATGGGGTCCGTGTTGGTGATGACGAAAGTTTTGTGATTCAGAAGGTAGTGTCGGAGTTTGGTAGCCACGAATGATAGGGCTAGGCACAACTTTTCTACATGTGTATACCTAGTCTCATAATCCACCAAAGTACGACTTATATAATAAACGGCTTGTTCTCGATTTTCGTGAGTCACGATGTGCAAGCATGGCCCCTACAAAATGGTCAGCAAGGGTGAAAGGTAAAGGTAGAAAGGGCGGTCGCCTCGAGGTGGGATAAGCACGGGTGGTCTGCAAGAGATAAGTTTTGAGAGCTTCAAAGGCTTGGTGGCACTCTTGGCTCCATTGAAAATCAATGTCCTTTTAAGGAGGTGATGGAAAGGTCGACATCGATCCGAGAGTGGGAGATGAAACGTCGGATAGATTGAGCTTACCTGTAAACTACGCAATTGTTCGAGATTCGGGTAGGTGGGGGCATTTCTATGATAGCTTTGACTTTAGATGGATCGACCTCAATGCCACGCAAAGAGACGATAAACCAAGAAGTTTTCCCAAAGGACACCAAAGACACATTTCTTTGGTCAAGACTGATGTAATATTGTAACAAAGCATCAAAAATAATGGTTAAAACATCGAGATGTTCACCGCGATGTTTAGACTTGCCAAGAAGATCGCCGACGTAATCTTCAAGGATAGTGTGCATAATGTCATGAAAATGTAGGTCATAGCCCGCCGATAGGTCGCACCAAAGATTCTTAAGGCCAAATGGCATTACACGGTAATGTAAGGTTCCCAAGGAGTTATGAAGGTAGTTTTGTGTTGATCGGCAGGGCAACCAAAATTTGGTCAGATCCTCGAAAAGCCATCCATGAGAGAAAGCATTTCATGACTCGCAAAGTGAGATCAACAAGTTGATCAATACTAGGAGGGGGAAGTCATCCTTAGGGCAAGCGAGGTTAAGATCCCGAAATCCTGCATATCCGAAGTCCCCCCGCCGCTTTAGTGATGTGTACGATGTTAGAAATCCATCGAGGATAGTCAATAGCAAGATGAAGGAAACAAAAGAAGTCGCTCAAGCTCTTCTTTGACCAAGAGGGCAATGCGTGGATGCATTTTTCTCAGTTTTTGTTTGACTGGTTTGGAATCGGGGTTTAGAGTGATGTTATGGATGGCAATGGTAGGATCAATTCCTGGCATGTCAGCGTAGGACCAAGCGAAAGCTTGGTTGCGAGCACGGAGGAAAGTAGTAAAGGCGACTTGTTCTGATGCGTTAAGGGATTGTCCGATCTTCACAATGTGAGGATCCTCCTCCGTGTGGATGTTGATTTCTATAGTAGATTCATTCAGATGGTTTGGGTTTCAGATGGTAAGGCTCTCGTCAATATAAGAATCATCCGCGCCAAGGTAAGTGAGGATGGAGTCATCATCCCGACACTCAACAACATTAATCAAAGGTGAATCCTCTTCGATCATGTCTGGATACAGTAGGGGAAGAGAAGATGGGTCCTCATTATCGCGTTGATAAGTGAGAGGACCTATGAAGATAGCATTTATGAAAAAAAAAAAGTTAGGAGGGATAGATTCTGTGGTCTATAGATTCTCGTGGGTGATGATGGCAAAGTGGGTGATGATGGTTTGGTAGGGGTGACGCGCCTTCTTCCGAATACAACCGACACGAGGTGTCTCCCCGTAGGTGTTTCAGAAAACCGAGACCACCGCGATCATCATGTTTCGGGTGGTGATGGGGATGAGCGTATGTCGGCCTTGTTCATAAAGACCAAAACCAAAGCCTTTCCAAGACAAATGAGTCAAGAAGGTGAGGGGAAACGACGATTTGTCAAGTATTGAAAATCGGATCGAAGGAACCACACCAAGAGGAGGTTCAGTGGGTAATGGAGGATGCGCCAACACCCCCATACGTTAGGTCAGTGCGGCAATGGGGTGGTCCGTAAGAGATTACCTCCCCCACACGACGGCCGTAGGTGGGATGTGCATGTAATGTCCGTACTCCCTGGGGTAGGGAAAGAACTAACGTTATATAGGGTATACTCCCCAACAGTAAGGCGTTGAAAACATCTACTAAGGGGCCTGAGGTTGGGATGTTAGCATGGGAAGGGAAGTGGTTTTTGCGACGGTGGTTTCATCATCAAGGCGAAAGGTGGTTGAGGTGGATGGTCGAGGTACATTCAAGAGGATGGTGGGTTGAATGTATGGGTGTCTTGATTGGTATAAGCACATCGTTAGGGGGCGGTATAACATATTGCAGGTTTTAAAGGGGGAGGATCAGCTTTTACGGTGTAGGACTTCCCTCGTACTCAAATTTTATGCATCTATGTAATGTTGAGGGAACGCATCCCATGGCCCGGATCCAAGGACGACCCAAAGAATATATTATATCGAACTCTCCTCAAGGACATAGAAGAGTTCTCGGGTAAAGTACGTGGTCCTACCCGAATGTTGAGGATCACGGTGCCTAAGGTAGAGGTAATAATATTATCAATGACCGCAACATGATGGGGTCGGGCACACATGTAGCTGAAGGGATATTCATTTGTTGAAAAGCTTTTCAAGAGATGATGTTTAGGCTAAGACCCCATCAATCATAACACGACGCATACACGAATGTCCCTGACGTAAGTCGAGATGAACAAAGGCAGGTCAGATCTTCTCGTACTCAAAATCGACAATTTCATCTTCAGAGAAACCGATCGCAGCAGCTTGTGGGTACGCAGACGTATGGTGGGGTGGTGGGTTGTTTTGGGTGAGAGAGGCAACGTGATTGGGTGTTAGAATGGAGGCAACGGGTAGGGTTTCATTAGGTAAGACCTCGATCCTCAAGAATTTCAACGAGAGCTTGTCGATGAGATTCAAGTCCGAATGAGATCATATAGTGTCATTTTTACGGGTGATTGGTGAAGTCGTTTAATCATGGCTCGATGGGCGGCTCCATTAGAGACGGGGTAAGAGGTCCACGAATAACCACTTTGGGTGGTGGTGCAATCTGGATGCTGGACGAGAAGGAGAGGACGCAGTGTGCTTTCTTTCGCTTTCTCATTGTTTTTCTCGCGCCGAGTAAAGAACACTAATCATATTAATCTCAGAACCGAGATGAAGAAGATGATTGGGATAAATCATGGTCTTCAAGAGGTGGGGTCAGTAATAATGATAGATCTTGGTGAGGCGGGATAGATGGTATAGAGAGGGAATGGAAACTAAAGGTCTCCCCTTCGTAAGTTGTCTTTCTTAACCTTTCTATCCGGGAGAGGTGACTCGACGAAGGATGGTTTTTAAAGCTTTGATCCCTCCACATCATGTCCCGTGTGTGGTGATAAGCGCAGATTTTAGACTCATCATAACCTATAGGTCGAGGTTTAGACGGGTCATAAGGTCTAAGTGGGGGTAGGGAAATGGTCGCATTCTCTACTAACATGGCAAGGATTTTAGCGTAAGATCCTTTGAGTGGGTCAAAATCGAAGAGGATGAGGGTATTGATTGTGTGGGTTTTTGTAATGTTTGGGCGTGGTTGGTTCAGTATGGGTGGTGGTTTAACCAAGGGGTGTTGACACGTGGTTTTCACTAAACGTGGTTTCTTCGGGCGCAGAGCTACGCTCGGCTGGTTAGATGATGAGGCTACGATGACATGGTAGCGGAAACAACCACTGAGAAAGGGGAGTGACAGTAAAATAAATCCTTTGATGATGGAGTTTGTTTAGGGTGATGGGTGGACAGATACGTGGGGTGATAATGTTGATATACCCTTCGATCCCTCGTATGGGTGCAGTATAGGCGATGTCTTTTTGAAGAAAACGCAGGAGGTATGATATATTGGTGCAAGGTGGAAGGATGAGGTCCCAATATGGAAGGTAGGTATGACGATGATGGTTTTGATTGTGATAGAGGCACGGGTTGAGTGTGTCTCCTAGGTGGCGGGGCGGCTTTATTCTTGGACAAATCTAGTCGCTTAGGCGGGTGTGTTAGACTGGGTATGGGTAAGGTCCCAAGCGTAGGGGAAGATTTGGCTAAGTTAATAGAAGTGGACGAGGCATTTGGTAGAGGTGAGGGGGGTGAAGGTGAGAACATGGGCATTTTAAGCTTCTGTAAACACTTCGGGTATATGGTGGAGGTCTCAGGATCGGTCATTTGCATTTGAGTAGAATATGGCGTACTCAAACGTTCCCATAGGATTTGTCTATCTTCTGTGGAATGACAGTCCTCACGTGTGAATGTGAACTTTTGTACGGAAGAAAGGTGGGTTGTGATTCCAGTCCACTGTGGGTGTGATACAGTGAGTAGATGAGGCACTGTATCAATAGATGTTAAGAGGTCAACCGGTCGTTGAAAAGATTTAGGCGATGAAGAACTAATAGGTAAGAGGGCGTGTTCGAGAGGATCCGTCATGGTTAAAGAATTTGGTGATGTCGGTGCAAGAGATTCCTGCATCTAAGGATGTCAAAAGGAGTGGCGACCTTCCCTCTCAGGCAACAAGAGTGGTAGAAGGGGAAGTCTGGGAAATAGATAGATTAGATAACATCCGTTCGCAGTCTTATAGGGATGTGGTATAAGCAGACTCATCGATGGGAAGAGGAGTCTGGGCAGTTAACTCCCTTATGGGTAAAGGAATGATTTCGCTTTGGTTCGATGGTGGTAAAGGAGGTTCGGGCCCCTGTGTTAGTGAAGAGGCTTGATTCAAAATTTTCTCGATAGAGGCTTTGGGCCGGGTATCAAAGATCGCATGGATCTCATGAACACTCTCCTCGGCTAAGATATCCTGGTTTGTGTTACTGTTGGGAGAGTGATTCGGGAATGGTTTGTTGAAGATTTTCAAATTTCGGTTGGCAGGGGCATTAGGATTATCGAGGGTTATATCCCCTCAGGCCAACCATTTCCTCGCACTATGTTTTTCAACATCTGCAGCTTTCATGACCGTGTCCTTCACGCGGTGGAAGTTACGTAAGTCATTTTTTGTACTCAGAAGGTATGGCGCGAGTGGAATCAAACCCTAATGAGGTTTAACAGGAGGTAATGTAATGGCTCCTGCTTTGAGCAATTTTTCCAATATCACACCATATGTTTCTCCCAAGGGAGTGTAGTTGATGGGCTCGGCTTTGTACTTATAGGTGGTTTTGGTGGGGCATTAGACGGTGTTTGAGATTTAACCATCACCGCGTGGACAGCTCCTTTTGATTTAGAAGAAGTGGACGCGTGAGGAGTGGTGGTATTTGGTTTATTGGTAGAATCAGGAGTTCAGAAATTGGGGTTTTTGTTACGCAACCGCAATTTCTCTTCTTCTAAGGCTCGAATTTCTAGTTTCGAGCCATGGTAAAGGCTTCATCGAATGTACGGAAAGTTTGAATTTGGAGAGTAGGAGAAATGTGCTTAGCACATGCCCGCGTGAAAAGTTCGATAAGTTCAGCCTGAGGCAAGGCATATGTAAGTTGGTTGATAAGGCCACGCCATCGTCCAACGAAATCTACGATAGATTCGCCTTCGAATTGTCGAATGGCATAAAGGTCGGTGATGGATACTTTCTAAAGAATGTTAATGGAGAAGTGATCCAAGAAAGATTGGGCTAGTTGGTTAAAAGAGAAGATTGAGGCCGGGTTAAAGCACCGTACCACTCCAAGGCAGGTCCTGATAAGGACATGGGAAAGGTGTGGAGTAACAAGGCATCATCATGGGCAATCAAATAACAAGCATGTCTAAATGATCGCAAGTGTTGTTGAGGATCCTCTTTACTATTAAAACGAGTAAATTTCGGCAGTTCCCATGAGGAGGATATGAATGAAGGGGAACAGAAGGGTGAATGGGCTCCCGACAAACTTTCTCGTATGTCAAGGCGCTACGACTTCCCAAACGTAAGCCTCCAGATTTTGCATTTTGTCCATCATTTGTTTGATGAAATCTGTGGTGGATGAGATGATGGTGTGGTTGTGGCAAAACGGAGGCAAATGGGCCAAGGGCCTCCACCGACAATGGTGGGGTTAAGTGTTGATAAGGTATGGAGGATGAATATGTTGAGGCGATGAATAGGGATGTCCCATATAAGGTGTCGAGGTTAATGGATACGTGTATGGGAATGAAAAGGTAGGCGGAGCTTGAGAAGGAAAGCTCGTGGTGGATAGGTGGCAGAGAGCAAGTCATGAATGGAGTAGTCTGCAAGAGAGATGAGGTAGGGGCAAATGTGGTAATGATATGTGGGGTCCAAGATTAGCCAAAGAAAAGCCAACTGAGTCGTATGAACCTCTCAAGTCGCCGGATCGGGAGACGGGGCTAGAGATGCAGGAAGCAAGCGGTGTTATCAAAGTGGAGTGGGGAGCTAAATGAGCAGCTATACTAATAGGCATGCCAACAAAGAGCTGACCATCGTGCGACGGTCGTGGGTATGAGACAAATAGTATCAGAAAACGCTAGAATTAGCATCCGTAAATTTGGCAAAGTCCTTGTCTCCCACAGAATTTGGGGATCTCACCGGTGTCCGTAGGATTCCCTGCTGTAATGTGAAGGGGGTGATTCAGGTAAAGAAACAGAGCAAGCATGTGAAACCATGGCGGCGGCTTGCTTTCGAGTGATAACAACCATGGACAGGTGTTCACAGTAGGGTTTCAATCTATCCGGAATAGAAACAACCTTAGAATGGTGAAATTGGTAGTCTTTGGTTTGTCGTGGGTCGAAAAGAGAGAACCGATATCGGGTCAAGATCCGATGTCGGTTATACTATAGCCGACGTCGGTCAGGTAACCGATGTCGGTGTAAGAAGTCTGGGCTAACAAGATATAAAAAGGCTGCTAATTTGATTTTTAACAACGTTTAGTATACGTGTCCAATTATTGATCACAGAAGACAGAGTATGAGAAAGAAAACAGAACTAAAAACAAGCAAGATGCACACAAATCCGAGATTAACCCTAGGGTTAATTTTAATTATCGTGGGCTTATGCCTTTAGACGTAGAATGATGTCGTAATCCTAAACAAGAGACTTAGGGAAATGTCAAGTTGTTTTGGCTTATAAGGTTACCTCAATCAAGTGAGGAATACCGCGGAAAAAAGGGGGATGTTTGAGCTGTTGTGTTAATTGTGAAGTGATTCGGTATGTGTTGTGCAGTGAATGTAAGATTAATTTCCCGTCAATACCGTGGATATCACCCCCACGTGTACGACCTGTTACTTAATCTACGTTCACTAGAATTGAAAAACAACAAGCAGGAATGCAATGCACGTGTTTTAAACCCAAATCGAAAATTATGTTCGATGAAGCAAGAGAGATGACTTTCACTAATGCGAAACTAGGAAAGCAAGACAAATTCTTTACAAAATATATAACAAAAGAAGAAGAAAAACAAGTATGCTTCCTAAAATGAAAATAAGCAAGAGAAACAGAAACCCAAGATGGGTCCCACCGGCGTGCAAAATGTTTCACTCTAATGTTTCGCCTTTTAGAAAACAGATAAGGTTAGGGGCTAGGAGGAATACCCGTAGAATGTCGAGATGGTGTGCGCGCATCGTAGAGAAAGATCAGCCGATCGCAAGAACTCCTTTTTGTCTGGAAGGACTACCCGCAAATAAGAACACAAGACCACAAGATTTTGATTAGACAATAAATGAGGAAACTCGCCTTGGGCCTGTGAAATATAAAACTTCCTTTCAAGGTGGTCGGGCTTCTCGCTAATATGAATTAACACAAAAGACTCGTAAAATATCAATTAAGTTGCTTCGTTGACCGGGTAGGGGAAAGGCTGGTTTTCTGGTTTTGATCGAGGAACCGATGCGTTAACCATCGATAACCGATGGCGGTCGATAACCGATACCGATAACCGATACGATACGGTGGGTTCTAGGATCCGTAGGTTGGGTTTTTTGGGGTAGTTGTGTTGTTTGTAAGGGTCAGATATAGGTGGTATTAGGAAATAAGGTGATGAGAGGTAGATGAATGATAGTTAGATGCAATGACATGCTGGGTAGTGGATTCAAGAATGGATTTAGGAGGACCGTGATTCAAAGAGCATAAGAAATGTTATAACAGAGGACATGCAAGATGTGACTTATCGGGTTTTGACAAAGATGCAAGTTGATCTCCTTTGTCACGCAAACGCTCGGTTTCTTCACTGCTCTCGCTCTGGCCAAGTGAAGATCTCGACTCGCTTTTTCGCCTCCCAATGATCTCGTTGATTCAAAATCATTCGACCTTTCCGATCCAAAATGAAATTTCGATCCTTTGTTTTTCTGGGAGCCCATTTACAGGAACCGATGGCGGTTACGTAACCGACGGCGGGTCGAGTAGAACCGCATCAGAAGGAAAAAGTAGGCTATTTTTAGTAAAATAGCCCACCTTCCCCGCTTTTCTCCCGAGAGATCAGTCATGGGCTTGGTCAAGTGGCTAGAAGGTCGGTTTTAAAAGTGCGAGTAAGGAGGCATTAGTTATGGATGTGAGTCTAGACCAAGTCATAGGTCTTAATTAGGTTAGTTTAGGTTAGGGCTAGGTCATGATGAGGTGGCAAAATGAGGGTGGCAGGTAAGGTGATGTGGATTTATCAATTACAAGGTAATTAATAAATAATTGTGTAAGGTTTAGGTGATGAGGTTAAGTCATAGGAAAATGCATCCACAAGTGGCCCTTTTGGTTAAAGAGGAGTTAGAGGTCTTGTTAGAAATAGGGTTCATTAGACCCATTGACTACTCTGAGTGGATATAAAACATAGCTCTAGTACATAAGAAACTAGTTGGCATCAGAATTTACACTGACTTTCGGGACATCAACAAGGCATGTCTAAAAGATGATTTTCCTTTGCCCAATATCGACATTATTTTTTATTAAACTACATGCTTTATGAAATGTTATCTCCTATGGATGGATTTTCAGGATACTGACAAAATCAATATAGCAGAAGAAGATTAGTATAAGATGACCTTTACAACCCGTTGGGGAACATTCTGTATCGAAATGCCCTTTGGCCTAAAAAATTCAGTCGACCTATCAATGTGCAAGGCCATGCGAGTAATATTCCATGATATGCTACATGACATCATAGAGGACTATGTAGATGATATCCTCAGAAAGTCCAAACAAGAGAATACCATGCTGAATTTTTGTGACGTATCTTTGAACATCTGTGGGAATATAAGGTTAGGTTGAATCCAAAGAAATGTGTGTTTGGAGTATTATTAGGAATCTACTAGGATTCATTGTATTAAGGAGAGGGATTGAGGTAGACCCAAAGCTAAATTCACTACCATTACTGAAATGCCTCCTCCCAAGAATATCAAACAACTGTGTATCCTGTAAGGAAAAATACAAGCCATTCACCACTTCATTTCATAGCTTACTGATAAGTGCCATTCCTTTACTCATTTTCTTAAAAAGGATGTTGATTTTGTTTGGGGACCAGAGCAACAACATGCATTTTCCTTGCTTAAACAATACTTGGCCAATCCTACCTGTCCTCATACCTCCAACCCCAAGTGAGCCACTTTTTCTATACATATATGCTACACAATTTGCTATTGGTGCTTTTCTTGCACAATATGACCTAAGACAAAAATAAAAATTTATGTACTACCTTAGTTGTACCTTGATTTCCTATGAGCTCAACTATCCCCAAATTGAAAAATCTTGTTTGGCTGTTGTTTTTTCTTTTCAAAAACTCTGCCATTACCTATTGAACAATAAAACCAAGCTTATATATAAAGTTGACCCACTTAAATACCTATTGTCAAAACCCACCCTTACAAGTAGAATGGCTAATTGGATCATTCTACTCAGTGAATTTGACATTGAATACGTACACCAAAAATTAGTTAAAGGACAAGTACTTTTCGACCAATTAGCAGAAGCACCTTTACCTAGAACAGAGCCTATAAGTTTGGAGCTGCCAGATTCATCACTAATGTATATTGAAGAATCTATCATGTGGAAGATCCACTTTCATAGATCATTCACTTTCCATGGTTCAGGGGTAGGAGTAGTACTAATCAATCCTTCAGGAGACCCCATACTGTAAGCTTTCCATCTTGGTTTTCCTTGCACAAATAACATTGCAGAATATGAGGCACTCATTGTTGGGTTGAAGCTGGCGATCAAGTGGAATATCCACCATGTCAAGGTTGTTGGTGACTCACAACTAATTATCAAACAATTCAACGATGAGTACAAGGTCAAGGATGAAAAGATCATCCCATATAAGAAATTGGTAGAAAATCTAAAAGAATACTTTGTGCATATTACCTTTGAGAAAATTACAATGGCACAAAACCGATCTCTGATGCACCGCGAAATTGGGCTCTATGCTATGGATTCCACTAGAAAACAATGATATGCCATTTTTGTTGAAAATATACGTCAACCTACATATGAAATATAAGAATCATGTTTGGCATGTGAAGTTGTTGGTCCATACTCCCTTAGTATGCACCTATCTATGAATACATTAAAAGTGGTACCTTCCCTACTAACATTTCCCGATCCGACAAACAAATCCTTATCTACCAAATAGCTCATTACACCCTCCTAGGAGGTACGCTCTATCTTCATGGATATGATGGGAATATTTTGCGTTTTCTAGATGTAGTGATTTTCTCCAAGTGATCAAGGAAGTAAATGAAGGGGTGTGTGGCGCCCATACAAATGGAATGGTACTAGCAAAGAAGTTGTTACAGGTGGGATAATACTAGCCTACTATAGAGACATATTGCTGCAACCATGTCAGGAAATGTGTTCTATGTCAGAATTATGGAAATTTCATCCATGTGTTGTCACATCCATTGCAAAAATTACAACACCATGGCCATTTTCCAAATGGGGACTAGATTTAATAGGAAATATCACCCCTACCTCATCTGATGGTCATACCCACATCATCATAGCCACAAAATATTTCACTAAGTGGGTGGAGGTTGTTCCATTAACATATGTTATAGGCACTCAGATATCAAATTTCATCATGAATCACCTTATTTTCTGGTATGGTATTCATGCGGCCATTATTATTGATAATGGAAAATCATTCAAGAAAAATAAAGTGAAAGATCTTTGTCAATGATTTCAAATAATGTTAAAGTTGTCTACGCCATATTACCCTCAGGGTAATGGGAAATCCAAAGCCACTAACAAAAAATTGGTTCGAATCATGGAAAATATGGTGAGTAAGACAAGTCGTAACTGGCATTTGTAAATTCACCCAGCCCTCTGGGCTTATAGGACCTCCATTTTCACTCCTAATGGTGTGACACCCTACTCTCTAGTGTTTGGAAAAAAATCTATCATCCCATTGGAAATAGAGCTTCCTTCCCTAAGGATATCTCTTAGGGATTATTTGGACAAAGATGAGGATTACAGAGTGGCAGGTGGTAGAATTGAAACTCCTAGATGAAAAGTGCATTTGCACCCTTAACCATCTCAAGGTATATCAAAATAGAGTCTCCCGAACTACAACAAAAGGATCATACCTCATCAATTTGAGGTCAGATATTTGGTCATGAAAGAGAATCAGTTCAACACAAGGGAAGAAAGAGAGAAGAAAGGAAAGTTTGAACCACACTGGTTAGGACCTTACATCATTGTGGAAAAATATGGAACAAGAGCATACAAACTTGCTCATTCTGATGGAGATGAGATTCATGAGCTAATGAATGCCATGCACCTTAAGTGGTTTTATGCTTAAACATGGCACGAAAAATTAAAAAATAAACAAAAAAATAAAAAAGGATCAAAATACAAAAAGTCAAAAAGAGAAAAAGAAAAAGAGAAAGCAGGTCATCCATATGTGAAAACCACACAATTGTGGCACTTTTGATAGATCCCTTGGTGAAAATTGGATTCCAACACCTTGGGAGGACTCGTTGTTCACAAGCATCTAGTTTCTAGGGGTACTTTTACTTAGCCTAGGGCTAGTTCCACTCTAGCATCCGAGATTCCCTGTGAGCCTATCCTATCAAGCCTTGATCCAACTATTTCTCCTCTTGTAAATCGGTGAAGGGATTTCCTTTGTATATTCCCCATCTAATGCGGGGAACCTTCACACTTTCACCTTCCTATTTATAAATACGTGGCACATGCCCTTGTATATTCTCCATCTAACGTTGGGGCATCCATGTTTCTTGGTTTCCTATACATAGCTTCGGAAAACCTTATAAAATCACAAAAACATTCAAATATGTTCAAAAAAAAACAGTCACAAAAGACTTGAAAAACCATAAACAATAGAAAAATAGAAAACACACAAACAATAGAAAAATAAAAAACACAAAAACAATAGAAAATTGTTTCACAAAATTCCCACAAATGTAAAACACACTAAAAACAATCTTACAAAAACATAGCTTTAGTTTACTTGCTTTATCTTGTTTCTTTCTTTGTTTGTTAGTTTGTGTACATTGATTGCTTGTATAGTTTCGATTGCTTGTACATTTGTATAGTTTTTCGCTTAAACATACTTTGTTAGATTCATCTTTTCTTTCTTAGATTAGATTCATTCTTACTTGTACATATGAAGTGTGTTTTTGCATGCTTGTAAATAATTGTACATAGTTGTGTTAATTCATGTTGTTTAGAAATGTATATTTGATAGGTTTGTTAACATTTTCTTGTGTTTTCTTGTTGCATGTACATAGTTTTGTTATCACATCATCATATCTCCATCTATATCATCACATCTAACATCATCTATACATCATATATAAATAAAATGCTACATGTACATCATACATGTATGCTAAGCTAATCATCACATATTGTATCATCAAATGGGGGCAAGAGGGATCGCAAATATCAAAATCTATCCCCCCTGCACCAATATCATCATATCATCCCATCCACTAATCTAGAACATCACATATACAATACAATTGATATCATCTACAGATCTATCATAAAAATCAAACACATGTGATACGTCATCAATATCCATCATGGTACATACATAAGAAATAAAATCAAACAACATCATGATCCAATCCTCATCATAACATTAATTAATCCTATAAAATGTTAAATTATTAATTAATTAATTAATTAAAAATCAGGAAGGATCCTCACACTCCCCTCCATTCCTTGATTAATTAACATAACTCATTTAACAAATCATGAACCCATCCCATATTAATATTCATCCTCACATTATTAGTTAAGTTAATTATTTTAATTAAGTTAATTTCATCCTCACACCTGCACCTCATCATGAAACCTCATCCTGGACTCATTCTAGGGGCATTTAACTCACAATGACCAAGTCATTACTCTCAACACATGAGTCATCACTCCCAAGTGTTGAGTCACTACTTGACCTAACTAACTAAGAATTATTCCTAAACCTAATGGGACTTATTCTAAGATCTTCCTACCTTCTCTCACAAGAAATATACTTTCCTAAGTAGACCCAACAAGGAAAGCATGCCAAATCTAGGAAGATCTACCTATTTTTGGTAAATAAGACTATTTCACCCTAACTAACACCGGTTTATCCTCAGCCGATGTTGGTCACCTAAACCACCATCAGTTCCTTTATATAGAATTTTACAACCCTTTACCCAAGTTGGTCATTTAGTTATTGGAGCCTAATTACATTCAAGCATGAATCTTCAAGCCCTCTTGTACCCAAGACGATGAACACACACAACCATAATGCAAGATAAGTAGTTGGTTCTCCTTTCAGAGCATGGGAAAATTCACGAGAGCACATAGGTTGTTTTTACGGTGACATTGGACACAAGCATCTCTTCTTTGATTAACCACCAACCACCTCCACTCATAAGATCTACAACATACCAAGTAAGTATTTTGATTTTATCATTTGTGCTTATTCAAGTATAGATCTTTCATTTCTTTCTGTATTTCATTCTTTCCATTACTTATATATCACCTTCTTCCCACCAACCCACTATTCAACCATCCCAAGCCTTTACACCCTTTCCAACCTCCTTTTCAAAGCATACCTAAGTCTTCTTAACAATATCACGACCTTATCAACACCACCTTCACTCTCTTGTGTAATCAAAGAGAGATCTAAACTCCCATTTTTAACATTTGAACTAATTTTCCCCTACCGACACTAATTATCCAACTGACATCAGTCTATCTCCTATACCGGCATCGGTCGACCAACCGATAATCGGTCTCTGAGACTAGAAATTTTCCTATAACAATGAGTTAACAACTTCCCCAAAACAACTCAAAACCTTTCCTAATTTCACCTAGACCTCACCTATAGCCTTTGCTACACCTACAGACCCAAACCAGCCCATTAATCATCTAGATTTAATTCTAACCATTTCCTGTTGAGTTAAATTCACTTGTTGTATGTTAATAGGAGATACCTAAATCTTATCAACTACAATAGGAATTGTTATTTCTTACATTAAATTGTATTAAACAGAGGATTGACAACCATTCGAGGAAGCATCACACTTCCGGATCTATCCTTGCTAGGAAGTCCTCTGAATCTTGCTATTTAATACTATTTGGTGGTCTTGTTGTGTTTCTTATATAGGTTGTTCCTCCTAGCCAAAGGGAATCTCACACAATCATCTTGGATCAAAAGTCTATAAAGCACGTGCAACGCCTTCTATTGTCCACATATACATGGTATTCCTCTTATGCCCGTTACCCACTTATCTATTTTATCGCATTTATTTTGAGGTGAAACATTTTTGGCACACTGCGATGGGACCCATCTGGGGTTCTTTGCATTGTTCATGCCTAGGAAAAATCTTGTGTGTCTATTTTCATTGAAACAAGTTCACATTAAGCTTCTTCTCTGGAAATATTATTTTCTTCTGATTGTCTCAGTGACACTTATTTTTCGGGATTAAAAATAACTCTTATTTATTTTCTTGCATTGCACTTAGTGAAATTCATGCCCTTAACCTCTTCATAATTTGTTCTCATCGAATATAATTTGTGGATTTGGGTTTTAAAACTTGTGCACTTGCATTTTTGAGTTTTTCATTATAGCTCATCTAAATTGTGGGAAACCTATATGTTGGAAGTCATGCCCAACTGATGGTTGAAAAATTGAACCGTAGCTCACATTTTGCACACTCTCTATACCAAATCATTGAAAACAAACTACATAAGTTCTTGAACAACATCTTTCCCTGAGAAGAAGTTGTCAATGATCACATGATCAGAGGATTGACAATGGGCTCCAGCTGGTTTCTCTTTCTAGTCATCATCTCAGAGAAGGATCTCCCATGCCAAAACTTACCTAAACCAACCATATTTGTCAGATTTTTATAGGGCACCTTTGTTAACCAAAAATTATATCCTTCTTACATTCAGTCCTAAATGGCATAAGCCATAACATAAAATCTACAACTTAGGATTTCATTGTTTGTTAATTTTTTCTTCTTGTGTTTTGAGGTGTGAGTTACGTTTATTCATTATTTCTTATCCTTTTATGCCCCACATCATGACTAGTGTATTCCGGTTTTATTATGGGTTTATTAGGAATCCTCATAGCCATACTCAATCTCTAGGTTGGCCCTTTTATTTGATCTAAATCACCAAAACTTCATTTTTCCTTCTCTTCCTAGATTTCATAGTAACCAATATCAATCCAGTGACCACCATTAGCTACATCATCTCACCACCATCGATTAACTAACCGACATCAATTTTATGCTTTTTTGGTTATTTTTACCAAAATAGTATTCTCCACCTTTTTGTTCTTTTCGTGTCTTGTTTTGCCATTTTATCACACTTTTGGGTCTTTGATATCATCTTCAGAGTCCAGGTTGACCCATTTTCACCTTTCATTGCAGATATTTGAATCTCTTATTTTTTCATAATGCTATAGACATCGGTCTAAGATCCGATCGAGTGATGTTACCCTCATCTTGGCATCGATTACCTAAGCGATGTCGAGTCATTGTATTTTTATTTTCCAATCAAAACAAGATCTAATCACTCATTTTAGACTAATTTTTCCCCATTACTTCTATGTTTCTGCATCATCAGTGAAGCTCAGAATACCTGTTCTATCATCAGTCACATGGTTTTGACTTGTAAACAAGCTAACACTCTTGTGTTTCACACTAGCCACCATCCTCTCTCACCTATCCCATCATCTCATTAAATATCATCACATATAGATGCTAATCAAGCTCTTTCCATACCCACTGGTGATGAGGAGTTCATGAAACTCCTTGATCACAACCTTGTCACTTTGTAGTATTATCTCGCTCATTCAACTATCCACAATTCATTAGGGAAACTTGTATACGACATGCATGTGACCATTGCTCCTACACTCGCACCCACTTTTGCATCAAATACTACTAGCTTTGCCTTACCCTCTTCCACCTTACCACCTATGGTTTCCTATCTTGACCCTACATCACTGATATTTACACTATGGCATCTATCATGCCTTTGATGTCTACCTGTCACTCCTATGATGTCAACCATGCCTTTATCAAGCACGCTTGAGTGTGGGGTCTATCTGCACACTCGCCACCTCTCATATACCTATTGCATCTCAGCCACCATTGGTATGGGAAGCCCATATTCCCTTCCAAAACCATCCTCTCCATCCCACAGTCTCTTCCTCCGATTTCTAGAGAGTCTTTATGTCCACTCCACCTACCTACACTTATCACAACAACCCCTATTTCATCTACCGCTTATTTAGGATAATTTCCATCTACATCTATTCCAACCTATATTCCTTCCTCAAAATTTTTATACTCGGCACCACCACATATTGGGATGCCACCCATGTCATACCTTCCTCATCTACCCCCTTATACTATAAGGGGTGCCCAATCTTCACAACCTACTAATGATCTTATCAAAATGATGATGGATAAGATGCAAACATTGGAAGCATCTTTCTCTCGGATCACGTAACTCTCTAACATACGATGAGATTTGAAATGAGCCCATTCACCCATCCATTCGATTCATCCATACCCTCCCCATTGAGAAATGCCTAAATTCAACCGGTTCAATAGAAAAGAAGATCCACAACAACACTTTGATCTTTTAAATATTGTTTATCGATCGCTTAAGATGACACTTTTCTCTTGTGGATATTCCCGATGTCCTTGATAGGTGGCTTTAGATTGGTATAGTGCTTTACGTAGGAATTCCATCTTTTCATTTAATCAGGTAGATCATGATTTTCTAGAGCACTTTTTTATCAACATTGTCAAGAAAGTCACCATGAATGACTTGTACGCAACACACCAATATGAAGACAAATCTCTCATAGATTTTATCACTCGTTTATGGATCACGATCAATAACCTCACATTCCAACTACCATCAAACAAATTCAATAGATTTTTTCACCAGAGATTGTGCTAGAGACATCTCGTCAGCTTTCCAAGTTCAAACCTTCTACACGTTTGACGAGGCGTTCACCATGGCCTGAAAACTTGAAATTCATTCCATTGAAGATAGGAGGATTTAATTGTGTAACAAGAGCACTGATTTCAAATCAAACGATACCTCTTCTTCTTCCAAACTGTAAAATAATTATTCTAAATCAAAAGGATATGCCAATGCAGTAGTTTTGAAAGTCGGCCCATATCATCCATCCAACCAATCAAAGCCTTCTTCCAATATTTCTCCTATTTAGTGGGTGTAATGAAAATATACTCCCATAGGAGAACCCTAATCTTTAGTTTTAGAAAAACTTCTAAAATATGGAGTAGTCACTCTTCCACCCATCAAACCACATATTGGTTTTGACCCCTCTTGTCTTGTGCCTACATGGTACAAAGAAAATGATTACTAAAACTATCATCGCGTTAGAGGTCATAGTGATGATAATTGTATAACTTTCAAAAACATCATCCAAGAAATGTTAGATAATGGAGATCTCATCTTGGATAACCCTAACACACCAGCTAATCAGAACCTTCACATCTTCAAGAATTCATTCCCAAATCACATCCCAGTCATCTAACCAACTAGCGAAACCTTGACCAATGATAGTAACATTTGTGAGGTTCATGTTGTTTTCGACATCATTCTCGGTTTTCCTGCTCAATTTCCTCCTACTCCATCTATCGAGGAGATTCTTGCATGATCTCCTTCATCCACAGAGGGACTTGTTTCATCTACTCCTTTACCCATATATGAGTCTCTCTTATCTCCTCCTTCACCCATGGAGGAGTCCACCATATCTACTGATGTAGTTTCCCCACTCACCTCTCAGCTTTGACAAAAAACCCACGGTAAATACTCTTCTACCTATGGGAGAGTCATGTTTACCTTCTTCTTCAATAAAAAAACAAACTCACCTCATCCATCTTGCCATCTCCCCTACCCACGGGGATCTATTAGCAACATCCCTTCCTATTGGTGACAATTCTCCATTGGATTTCAAAGATCCTATTAATTTTCTCTCGTCTCTTTTACCCACAGAGTCTGAAGCCAACCATTTCCCTATCTCATAGATATTTTTATAGGGATTACTACCAAATTAACATCATCCCCCCTAAATTGGTGTCGTTATCACGTCTGGCTGACCACTTGGATTATGTTGACAACTCCATGCTTTGGGGACATCTTCAACTACCTGTCTCAACTCAAATGCACATGTTGTCTGCTAAAACTTCCACATTCTATCCAAAGGTGTTTCAGAAAACCAAATCCACCATGCCCATACCAGTTGTAGTGGCCCCTTCTTCATCACCCTTGCCCACACCTTAACCTTTACCAACAAAAGAAATTTTTCCTATGCCTAAAACCTTACCTGCACCTGAAACTTCCTCTGCGTCCAGACCCATTACTACATTAGGAATCATTCCAACATCAAGTCTAGTCCATCCTCTGTTAAAATTAGATTTGGCCATGTCCTCACAATCCATTGCGAAACACTATTCTCCCACTTAAGAGGAAGACCCAACCTCTTAGGCCACATAAACCAGCTTCGCCCACTACCCCTCTATCACCTTCACCACTTCCATCTATCCTATGTCCCCACCCATCAACCTTGGCCAAGAAGCCTCCTATCCAGAGTAAACAAAAACATAGCAACCCACCTTGTCACGATCCTTTGTTACACCCAAATTACCTACACATCTTACGCCTTCAACATCACCTACATCCTTTCTACCTCCTATACCTACACCACTTCCAGTATCCTCATCATTCCCATGCCATTTTCTTCCCCTCAACGATGGTAAATTCCACATTTCCTCTTACCACAACCTTCTTTGTTTCTCCATTATCACCTTGGCTAACCTATCCCCTTGTCACATCTACCTTTCCTTCTACATCACATGCTTCTTCTTCACCTTTACCCAAGAAGGTGCAACCAAAGTCCAAGAGCTCACTACCTTCCAAAGAGGTAGTTAAACCTATACTACCTTCAACAACTAGTTCACCTGCTACATCCTTACCCAAGAAGGTGCAATCCAACCTAAAACCGTACTATCTACCAAATAAGTGGTCAAACTTACTCAACCTCTAATTCCACCTCCAATGATGCCTCTCCCACCAACTTCACCCACACTTCCATCTAGAGCCACACTTACTTCACATTGTGATCCATTGGTAGGGTCTTGCACCAACATCTTAGCTAACCTTTTCAAAATCTCTGTCATCAAATTTCCACCGCTTAGACCTTACAACCCACTTAAACCTAAACCAGAAGGGTTTGATGATACCAAATTTTTCTTACCATCATGTGTTAGGGCATGATGTTGAAAGCCATAAGGCTCTTAAGATTAATCTTCTCTAGATATGTCCTCTTGAAGAAATATTTGACAATGAAGATCTTTTAGATGAGGAATCTCTTCCACCTACACCTATCGCCACACATCCTCGTCATGTACCTATTTAGGAACCTTCATCTCCCCCTCCACAACCCTTTTATCCTCCTCAACACTTGAGATCAATATGGTCTGCATAAGAGAGCTACCCAAACCTCTACCTAAAATACCAATTTGTTGCATTGTTTTAACAAAACCAATATATGCCCTTACGATATTTTTTTCCTATCCGTTGCTTTACACCTATCACGATGCACTTTCTCCTTTACTACAGATCAATATGGTTTAAATTTCCACTCAATACTTGAAGGACAAAGGAAAGGAGAAAACAACCAACTCATCTATCACTCTTTTACATAATATTCCATCTGCACATGCACCCAAAATCACCATCCAGTGGACCGCATACCCTATTTACGACGTGGTTTCCCCATCGTAAAGCGCTTAAAAAATTACACGATTCTCCTAACTAACCCTAAACCTGTTACATCAATTATCAATCCTCACCACATCACCCCTCTCACCACTTCATCCCCTACCTCTACTCCTACTACCACTCATCAAATATGCACTCTTAGTTTCTCGACAACAAGATTGTACCTCTCTAATCGGATGATCCCGACTCCCACCCTATTTATTTTCATCTCTACGTTGATAATATACGAAAGTCAAAAATGTCAAGCTGGTCAATATTCATTTAATAATGCTTTATGACTTCCGTGGCTTGCCACCACTCATTCTCCAATTTTTATAGGCTCGATTTCCTATCGGGAGATGACAAGTGGGTATATACATTGACCGAGTTAATTATTTCATTGGCCACCATTGTATGGGTGAAATTATATTTCTTGGTAAGTCCACAATTCCAAATTGCCACATATATACAAATATTTATGGGGGGATCATATAATACCTAAACATATTATATAAATTAATAGTTATATAATCAAGAGCTTTCCAATGACCACAGAACATAGCGAACATCAAGCTCTAGATCCATGTTGGTTAAAGTTCCACATGGAAGGTGGTGAAGTGGTGTATTGGGGGAACGTGATGAAATGCCATGCGTGGAATGAATATATACCACGTGGATTAATGGGGGACTTGGAAGCGGTGGTTTAGGTTTATAACTGCCAAATGTATGCTAAGCACGTGGAAGGGAGCATGTTTAACGTAGAATGGAAATCCAATCAGGTTAATAAGGCCTTACCCAAATGTGAAAAAATGTTAAAACCTTACCCATAACCCCATTTAAATGGAAACCACACCCCACTTCTCCTAAGCCACTCTCTATTTGGGATTTTATCCCATTAAAAATGCAAAATCAGCAAAATGGGATTAATCCCACATTTCCTATGCCCATATGGGATTTAATCCCATTAAAAATGCAATCAGCTAAATGGGAAATATTAATCCATTATATAATTTCATATGCTTTTAAGGTATTTTTAGCCTAAGGATATATGGAATGCATATTTTGAGGGCCCAAATTTTTTGTATAAATAGGGAACCCTAGTTCATTGTAATGGACACACAACTCAAGCTTATTATTTGTTAAGCTTATTGTGGGGACACACATTAGTCCAACAGGCTTATTATTT
Organism: Taxus wallichiana var. yunnanensis; assembly: GCA_018340775.1. NCBI lineage: Eukaryota > Viridiplantae > Streptophyta > Pinopsida > Cupressales > Taxaceae > Taxus > Taxus wallichiana. The sequence continues at coordinate 73,380,095 of CM031241.1, read as the reverse complement.
GTTAAGCTTATTTGTGGGATGTGTCACAAGTATTGTCTATTGGCCTATTATTTTAGGCAATAGTAGATGAAATATTTGTGATTGGGAGTAAATTATAAACTACCCAATAGGCCCATTGAGCCACACCAATTACTTGCAAATCCTGGATTGTCGACCGGAGTGCTAGCTTCGCATTGATAGCGTCGGGAAGGCCGATCGAAGCCGAAGGAGATTGTGCATCAGGAAGGTGAAGAATGATTTACTGATCATTGGAAGTTTTTTTGAAGAACTGGTGTATTGATAGGCAAGTAAAATTCCATTAGGTTTTCTTGTGAAAGTACTATTGTAACTTACAAGTTTTGACTAGTGGAACGGTTCGACCATGAACCGGAGACGTAGGAAATTGCGAACTCCGTAATCAATCTGTGTGTAATTGTCATTATTGTCTTGCATTATTTTAAATTGATTACTTAAAAGGAGTAAATTATCGGCAAATAATTAAAGCCTATAAGGGTCTGAGATCAGGTAGTAATAATCGATTATTTTGGATCATGTTTGGTATCGAGTGGTTTAGCTCCATATTTGTTTTTCAGTAAATCTGATTAACAGAGTGATTGCTTCAAGATTGGTGCAGTTGGTTTAGTTTGTGTGAACAGGGTACAAGTGCACTATGGGAAAGATGTCTAAATAGGTGAAGCTCGATGAATTGAAGCTTATAATCACCAGATCCAGGAAGAGAACTCTCTCCTACGATCAATGTATTACTCCTTGGAAGAGGAGAATGCTCGTTTGAAATTGGAACTACAAACCAAGGATGAGCTCTTGGCAAGGTTGCAGTGTGGTGATCAGAGGAAGGAAATACCTTCAACTTCAGATACGAGAGGCCATGGCGAGATGATTGCTTTGTAAGTTGTTCACCACGGGAATCTTCTTCTTCCTCCCATTCGGTTTGGATTCGGGTAATGAAGTCTTTGGTTTGTTTGAAAAGCATACTAGAGGCATTGGATCCAATTACTAGATAAAATGGGATTTGATGGAAGAGGCCTTGGTAAAAATGGCCAAGGTATTGCTAACCCAATACTGAGTCGAGGATCGTCCTCGTTTTGCGAGTTTGGGTTATCTAGTGTGGGAATGGAAATTGGAGAATGCTCAAGAACGTTGATGGGAGACAAGCTTCCGAAAGCAAAGTGATTACCCCACTAGTCCTGAGAAGATTTTGAGCAGGAAAGTTGTGCTTCGTCATCACAGGCAAGATGTGGTAAGAGAAATCAGCGAAGAGGTAATGAGATTCCACCTCAGTTTCTTACCATAATCATAAGCACAATAAAACTTCTGATCCACTTTTTTTCAGCTTAAGAAGTATGGTTATGATTTTCAGAAGATGTGGAATTCCTTTCCATGTACTTTTTGTGGATTGCATAATCATTCAGTGGCGGATCTTTGGAAGAGAAGGACAGCGATGAAGAAGTTGATGCCGTTTCATCGAGGAACAAGGCAAATCGAGAAAGACCAATCTCGTCATGCAGAGTCGAGAAATGGAGAAAGAGTTCCTCATAGAAGAAGAAGGAGATTAAGAGGAATTTTGTGCTCATTGCCAGAGGAATGGGCATCGGGTGGAAAATTTTTGAAACTGCATCCATCTCGCCATCAGAGTAATGGCAAGCCAAAGATGGAATGGAGGCCTATTGTAAAGGCAGAAGAAGTTTCTACTCCACCACCAGTTGACAAGTCAACCCAGGACCAGGTAATACCTGAAAGTGAAAGTCCTTTAAAATGGGTAAGTCAACAATTTTTCAATTATATATTGCATAATTCAGATTGATGAATCGTATGCAGTATTAAGTTTGGAGATCAGATTTTGTGAGAAAATGCTGAGAGAAAGGTTTACAATACTCGGTGGATTTTCTTACTTAGAAAATTTGATTAATGCTCCAAATATATCTCCTAATAAGCTTGTGAGTACCTATTACAGCTTGGATATAGGAATTAACTCATATAAAGCTTGGAGATTGATCTGCCATTTGTGCAGACAATAGAGTTCACAAGAGATCAGCTAGAACTTCATTATGTGTAGAGGCATTGTGACCAGTGCAGTAGAATGGTAGTTGAATCACCGTTGGCATTGACGTCGGGTCTGAACTTCATTCTGTGTAGAGGCATTGTGACCATGCAGCAGAGTGGTACCTGATATTGTATGTCAACAAGAGGAGCTCTCAAAGATTAGCTCGGAACGTCATTCGGTGTCAAGGCATTGCGACCACACATATGAATGGTAGCTGATCAGACTTAGCATCGTGCATTGGAGAGGTCTTAGCATCATGCATTGGAGGCTTGAGGTCTTGACGAGGCTTAGCATCATGCATCGGAGGCTCGAGGTCTTGAAAGAGGCTTAGCATCATGCATCGGAGGCATTGAGGTCTACAGAGACTTAGCATCGTGCATCGGAGGCTCGAGGTCTTGAAAAGGCTTAGCATCATGCATCGGAGGCGTTGAGGTCTACAGAGACTTAGCATCATGCATTGGAGGCTCGAGGTCTTGAAAAGGCTTAGCATCATGACATTCGGCTTAGACATCATTGGAGGCAGGTCTTGAAAGAGGCTTAGCATTGAGGTCTATAGAGACTTAGCATCGTGCATCGGAGGCTCGAGGTCTTGAAAGAGGCTTAGCATCATGCATCGGAGGTGTTGAGGTCTGTAAAGGGACAAGGCATTGTCCATCATTGACATCGGATCAATCAAAGCTCTACGTAACATGGAGTTCCTTCAAACCAGTTTGGATTTTACGGAATCAACTCGGAGCCAGGAGCTATGTTATAGAGTAAAAGAAGATCCTTGTTGTCAGATATCAAGAAGCTTAGCACCACACAGAAGGAGCGTTGAGGTTTCATTCAGAAACTTAGCACCATAAAGCGGAGGCGTGGAGGTCTTCTTCGGATATCAGAGTGGCGTAGCGGAAGCGTCGTGGGCCCATAACCCACAAGTCCCAGGATCGGAGTAGAGTTTCGAAGTGAGAAGGTTGGAGGAGAAGACCCAAGGGTCTACTACAGCAGCACTTCCGAGGTGGCAGTAGAGTTTTCAGATTCAGGACAGTATGGAAGCTTTTTGGGACAAAAGCTTTCTCGGTGGGGAGGTGTGATCGGGGATCATTTTTTAAAAGTTCCTAAACATCCCTAAATGGTGTTAGTGCAGAAGATCATCTCGAGAGATTTCCAATGACTATGAGAACATGACAAATGGACATCGGGAGCTCTAGATATGTTCGGTCAAAGTTCAGACATCGGGAAAGTCAAACTATGGTCAACTGGTCAATATTGGACCAATTGCACTGTGACACGTGGCTTGCCACCACTCGTCAAATTCGCCTGATTTTCCTATCGGGAGATGACAAGTGGAATATATACTATTGACCGAGTTAATTATTTCCATACCACATTATATGGGTCGAAATTATATTTACTTGGTAAGTCCACTTTCCAAATGCCACATATATATATATATATATATATTAATGTTTATACATTAGTATAAACCATACAACTTAGTATGCCAACTTCCACATATTTACATAAGCATGTGGAAGGAGTGGTGTTTAATGGTATGTGTGGAAATCCATGTGGTGATCAAGGTGGTGAAGTGGTGGTAGGGGGGCTAAGCCCATGCGTGGAATGTTCCACGTGAAAAATGGTGAGGGTAAGGTTTGTTAAAACCTTACCCAAATATAATGGTGCCAAATGTGGGATAATATCCCACTTAAATGAGAAAACCACCCCACTTCTCCTTAGCCGCTCATTTGGGATTTTATCCCATTAAAAATGCAAATCAGCTAAAATGGGTATTAATCCCATTTCCTATGCAATCCGTCAATTTGGAAATTTTATCCCAATTTCTATGCTACGGGCTATGGTATTTTTAGCCTAAGGATTATATGGAATGCATATTTTTAAGGGCCCTAATTTTTGTATAAATAGGGAACCCGTTCATTGTAATAACACACACACAGCACCCAAGCTTATTATTTGTTAAGCTTATTGTGGGGACACACATTAGTCCAACAAGCTTATTATTTGTTAAGCTTTTATTTGTGGGATGTGTCCACAAGTATTGTCTATTGGCCTATTATTTTAGGCAATAGTAGATGAAATATTTGTGATTGGGAGTAAATTATAAACTACCCAATAGGCCCATTGAGCCACACCAATTACTTGCAAATCTGGATTTGTCGGCCAGGTGCTAGCTTCGCATTGATAGCGTCGGGAAGGCCGATCGAAGCGAAGGAGATTGTGCATCGGGAAGGTGAAGAATGATTGACCCTTGATCATGGAAGTTTTTGAAGAACTGGTGTCTTGATAGGCAAGTAAAATTCCATTAGGTTTTCTTGTGAAAGTACTATTGTAACTTACAAGTTTTGACTAGTGGAGCAGTTCGACCACGAACCGGAGGCGTAGGCAATTGCCGAACTCCGTAATCAATTTGTGTGCAATTGTCATTATTGTCTTGCATTATTTTAAATTGATTACTACTTGCCATTAGAAAGTGTTTTGACATCTCACTCTTGGGGATTAGTTTTTATAACATTAAAAGCATTCCTTACTTTAATATCTGATATGATCACCACATATGTGAGGTTTTCCCCCTACGGTGTTCCCCACCCTCCCAAACTCGACCATTTCCCTTTGACCTTAAATCTCTCACCAACCACCACTTTTCCCACACCTTCCTCCATAATTGTGCTTAGAAGGGATTTTTCTTTGGTTTCTATGATCAAGGTCACCATACCGTCATTCCTTGCACCACTCATAAGCATAAATACTGTAGTGGTATTGGATTTTCTGAACCACCTCCCAAGAAGGCTTGATTCAAACTCATTGAGGATGATAAAAATTCCCCACTCCATTCACCAACTTCACCACCTTCACCTATAAAGTTTATGGATCTAGAATCCATTCCTCCTAACTATTTTTTGTGAACAACATTTCCCTGTGACCTATAACTTCTCAACATGATGGTGGGGATCCCTCGTCTCTTCCCTTCCTGTATCTTGACATGACTGATGATGATACCCCTTCTATTAACATCATTCAATGTTAGGACAATGAGTATATTCTCACCTTCTTTGGTGTGAAATATTCTTATATTCACCAGTTGTTACCTTATGAGATGCAAACCATGTTGAATGAATCGACCATCGAAATCAACATTCACAATCAGGACGACCCGCACATTCTAAAAATAAGCCAATCTTTAGATGCTACTGAACATGAAGCTTTCACTTCTTTCCTCTGGGATCATAGAAATGCTTTTTCTTAGTCCTACTATGATATGCTTGGTATTGACCCAAACATTGTGGTCCATAATATCATAACCATTCCTAATGCCAAACCCATGAAAGCAGTTGCGAAAAATGCATCCTCACATTTCCCTTCTTGTTAAAGAAGAAATACAATGCCTTCTTTCCATTTCCTTCATCCTTCCCATTGATTATCCCCAATGGATCTCTAACATTGTTCTTGTCACAAAAGTGATAGGGGGACTCTGCATTTACACAAATTTCCATGACCTTAACCGAGCTTTCCCCAAAGATGACTTTCCTCTATCTAGTATTGACCAACTAGTTGATCTCACCTCCGGCCATGAGATGTTATCACTCATGGATGATTTCTTGGGTTATAAACAAATATTACTCTCTTTAGAAGATCAACAAAAACTCCTTCATCACTACTTAGGGGACCTTCTTCTATCATGTCATGCCCTTTGGCCTTAAAAATGATGGTGCTACATATCAGTGGATTATGAATTATATCTTTCATAACATCATGTACATTATATTGGAATATTACGTTGATGATCTTCTTGCCAAATCTAAAAATTGGGCCGAGAACCTTGTTGTCCTTAAAGTTGTCTTTGACCGTCTCATCAAATACTGTATTCTCCTTCAATCTAAGAAGTGTGTCTTCGTTGTTCTATGCGGCAAGCTCCTTAGTTTTAGCATTTCTTTGCATGGCATTGAAGTTTATCCTACTCAAATCAAGGCTATTCTTGAGATGCCTCCACCTACTAATCTTTTCCAACTTCATAGTTTGCAAGGAAAGTTGCAATCTATTTGTCACTTTATTTCTCAGCTTTTTGACTGCTATCATTCATTTTTTCATCTTCTCAAAAAGGATGTCTCCTTCAAATGGAATGATGAATGCCATAAAGCCTTCGACACCTTAAAAAAATACCTCCTCCAACCACCTATGCTCATTCCCCCTAAGGATGAACAACAATTTTACCTTTACATTTCTACTACCGATCATTCCCTAGGTGTCATTCTCACTCATCGTGATGAGCAACACAAGGAGAAAGAATTTTATTATATAAGCCATACACTTTTAGACAATGAAACTATATATAATGATGCTAAAAAAATATGCTTAGCCTTAGTTTTTGTTTCCACTAAACTTCGCCATTACCGACTCAACCAAAAAATATTTTTTGTCACCAATACTGACCCCTTACATTACATGTACGCTAATAAATACCAGAATCAACATGCTTCATGTTGGTTCTTGGTTCTTACAGACCTAGATATCGAATACATTCATCAAAAATTGTCAAAGGAAAAACCATTTCTGACTAACTTGCACACGGACCTCTCTCCGGAAACCAATCTTCTAACTTAGATTTCCCTAATGAATCCATCACTTCCCTCTCCCTGGATGATATCGTTTACTAGATGAAATTATTCTTCGATGTTTCCAAATTTCTATGTGGGGGTGGTGCGGAGTTATTCTCATTCCTCTTGATGGTGATGCCTATGCCATTATCTTTCAAATACTATTTTTATTGTACTAATAATATCACCAAATATGAAGCATTTTTGTTAAGTCTTCAAACTACCATAGCCTTAGATGTTAAATCAATTAATATCTTTGTGACTCTCAATGGATGTGAACAAGTTAATGGTATATACCGGTTTTGTAATGTGAGATACTTCAAAATTATAAGCATCATGTTGACATGATTTTGACTACCTTTGACCATTATGAACTTCAAACCACCCCGCGTTCCATTAATAAATTTGTGGACACCATGGCCTATCTTGCTTCTCAAATACCCTCTTCGCCATTCGAATCAAATATCTTTTCACCATACAAAGGTTGTTATCACATTCTTATCTAATCCGAGACATCAACCTTGTAGGAAACATTGAAACTAACTCACGTGACCTTTAACATAAGAAGTTTTCTGAATTTATTTCCCTTTCAATTCTACCTCCAGATCTTACTTGCAATGGAAAACACGTCTTTCTCAAAAGTGTCTCTCGCTATGTCATCATGGGTGTTCTTCTCTATAAATTTATATTTGATGGTATCCTCTTACGATGCCTTCCAAGTTCTGAAATTCCATAGACCATCAAGGAATTTCACGACAAGATTTGTGGGGGTCACTTCAGTGGATTAGATGTCACTAAGCACATCCTTCACCTTGGCATTATTCTTGTGACCTAAACCATGATTTTTGTGACTATGTCAAGCATTGTTTGAAGTTTCAGCAACATGCTAGTCTTCATCAGACCCCTAGTCATGCCTTGCAGGTCACACAAGACCTTTGGCCTTTCTCTCAATGGGGTTTAGATCTTGTCGAAGAGATCAACCCTCATTCTTCCTAATGTCATCAATGGATTATTAGTGCTGAATATTACACTAAATGGGTGGAATCCATACCTCTTATTTCTACCAAATTTGAGAAAATATGTGAATTCATCAACCATCACATCATTTGTCTCTTTGGTGTTCCTCACCATCTCATCATTGATAACGGAAAACAATTCAAAAACAAAACCCTACAAAAAATCTGTGATACCTTCGACATTCAACTCAATTTTTATTCACCTTATTATTCTCAAACAAATGGCCAAGTGGAATTGACTAACAAAACCCTAAATAAAATTATTGTGAAGGTAGTTGATGATACTAGTAATGATTGACACACCATACATTCCTTTTTCCTTATGGGCTTATCGCATGTTAGGAAATAAAGGATAAAATATGCGGAATAATCCCTCACAGAATCGCAACAGTAGAAACTAATATGCAGAAATTATTACAGATCTCAAATAAAATTGCAGAATAAAATAACACAACACAAAGAGATAGTATTTAATGTGGTTCACCCAATTTGGGCTACATCCACCAAGAATCACTTGCTCAGATTTTATTACAAGCCACCGCTCTCTCAATACAATACCCAGATCCATTTGGAGCTATGCTCAACAAACTCTACAGAATTCACACCCGAATTCAAAACACATCTGTAATACATTTGCTTGTACATCTATCATATGCATAAGACCATATAAATAGACAATCTGCTTAGTGATTTTTACAAAACTTGTGGGTATCAAAACCATGGGTAAAACCTGTCCCATAAACCTATGGGTCAAAAAACTTGCCCATATGAGAAGAGCACGTTTCCTGATATGTTGGGTGCATTTTTTGAGGCCAAAAAATTTACGCCTAAATTTTTTTTTTTGGAAGTGCACCCCCGAACCTCAGCGAGGATACATGAAAAGTGTACAGTACTCTTAGTGTATAGTCTTCAACACTTTCACACATGAAAACAGGCTCCACAACCTAACAATCTCCCACTTGGAGACTAGTTTTCCTCTGAGCAAGCTTCTCAACCCTTCACTAGTTTCTGTGAAGACCAACCAAAGTTGAACACAACTTTAGTTTTTCCCTTGTGACCACCTTGGTCATCATGTCTGCAGGATTCTAACTGGTATGAATCTTCTCCAACTTCAACTTCTCTTCCTCCAAAGCTATCCTAATGAAATGGTACCTTAACTATATATGCTTCATCCTGGAGTGGAAAGCAGAGTTCTTAGCTAGGTGTATAGCACTCTGAATATCACTATGTATCTTACATTCCTCCTGCTTATGCTCCAACTCCTCAAGTAATTTTTGTAACCAAATCATCTCTTTGCTTGCCTCTATGGCAGCAACATACTCAGCCTCCATGGTTGACAAAGCCACCAGCTTATGTAGTCGTGAAATCCGACTCACTTTGCTTATCCCACCTACAATGTAAATATAACTGTCGTGCTCCTCCTACTTTGTCTACATCTCCGGCCATGTCGAATCTACATAACCACGTAAAGTGGTGTCGATCCCTTTGTAGCACAAAAGCTGTCCCCATGGTCCTCTCAAATACCAAAGGATCCACTTTACTACTTGCCAATGCTCTTTACCTGGATCACTCATAAATCTACTCACAGATTCCACTGCATGGGCAATATCAAGCCTAGTGCACACCATAGCATACATCAAACTACCAACTGCTGATGAGTAAGGTACCTTGGACATCTAGTTTCTTTCCTACTGTCTTGGGACACTGCTCCTTTGATAACTTAAAATGGCCTGCCAAAGGAGTCCCAACCGGTTTAGCATCCTGCATGTTAAACCTATCCAATACCTTCTTAATGTACTCTTCCTGAGATAAAGTCAACTTAGTTCCTTCCTATCCGAGTTATCCTCATACCAAGGATTTTTTTGGCTACCCCCAAATCCTTCATATCAAAGGATTCACTTAGTTGTTTCTTGAGTACTTTTATTTCCTGCATGTTTTTACCTGCAACCAACATGTCATCTACATACAAACATAGGATAATATAACTTCCATCCTCAAATTTCTTTGTATACACACAATGGTCGAATGACATCTAATGTAACCTTGCTCCATCATGAAGCTATCAAACTTCTTATACCATTGATGTGGAGCTTGTTTGAAGCCATACAAGCTCTTATTCGGTTTCACACCATCTCCTCTTTACCTTTGACTTCATATCCTTCTACATGCTTTGCATATATAGCTCCTCCTCCAAATCACCATGGAGAAATGCATTCTTTACATCTAAGCTGTTTTAAGTGCAAGTCTTATGTTGCTACTATTCCAAGAACAATTTTGATAGAAGTCATTTTTAATACTGGGAGAAAAATCTCATCAAAATCTATACCTTGTTTGCATGTAAACCCCTTAACCACCAACCGGGCCTTATATCTTTTCTTTCCTCCTTCTTCATCTTTAACTCTGTACACCCACTTGTTCTGCAATGCTCTTTTGCCTTGGTAGCTTCACCAAATTCCAAGTCACTGGTTCTTCATGAGAGACTTATGCTCCTCATCCATGGCTTGCTCCCACTTTTCTTGGTATCTACTGCATTGCTTCATCAAAGCTCTCGGCTCTCCACTATCGGTGAGTAATAAATAATAAAGAGAAGGAGAAAAACATTCAGGTTCTTTTCTTACCCTAGAAGACCTCCTCACTATAGGAGTTTGGGGTTCCTGTTGAGTAGGTTCCTAAACTGATTCATGGGTCACTTTCCCATCCGGAAGATCCTCTACCACTTTGTATATTCTTTCTTGGATTCTTCCCTGTTTTCCTGCAAGCTTGCTTATACATGACTTTATTTAAAGACCACATCCCTAGACCGAATGATTTTCTTGTCCTTAATGCTCTAACATTTAAATCCAAAGTCATCACCACCATAACCAATGAAAGTACATTTTTTCTGATTTAGCCTCTAGCTTGGTCCTATCATCCTTGTCTATATGAACAAACACCTCACATCCAAAGACTCTAAGAAATGAATAATCAACTTTCTTACCATAACAAGCCTCCTTAGGTATGCCTCCATCCAAGGCACTTGAGGTTTCTCTATTTATCAAGTACACAGTGTGCTCACGCTTCGCCCAAAAAGAAAGAGGCGATCTGCGCATGTAACCTCATGCTCCTAGCACGTTCCATTATTATTTCTGTTCATCCTTTTTGATACCCCATTCTGCTGTGCAGAGTTCCTGGAACTGTCTTTTGCTGCGGATTCCATTCTTAGAATAGTAATCATCAAATTCATTGCTACAATACTCCCCTCCATTATCTGACCTAAGACATTTTAGCTTAAGACTGTTTCATTCTCTACCAAGGCTTTCCATTTAACAAAAGTGTCAAATACATCAGATTTGTTTCTAATACAATAAACCCAAACTTTCCTTGTTGCATCATCAATAAAACTAACATAATAACTTGAACCCCAAGAGATGATACAGGCCGGTCCCCACACATCGAATGTACCATCTCTAACTCTCTTTCTTCGTAGGTCCAACCTTGAGAAACCTTACTCACTCTTGTTTCCCATATATGCGTTCTTCTCACGAGAAATCCAAACACATTTACGTATATCCAGGAAAATTCTTCTTTATGATGTTCATGCCCTTATGGCTCATATGGACCGAGCCTATAGTGCCATAATTTTGTATCCGCATCGAAGCCATAAGATTACAATCATTAGTACTATCGGTGGTTAAATACAAGGTTCCAACCTTCTTACCTCTTGCCACCACAAGAGCACCCTTGGTAACCTTCCAAGAGTTAATTTGTAAATATCATAGTATAACCATCACTTCCCAATTGCCCGCCAATATCAAACTTCTCCTTAATGTAGGCACATGTCTGACATCCTTCAATAGCCATGTATTCCCATTCTACATCTTAACCTGAATAGAACCTTTTCCAACTATATTGCAAGGCTCATCATCACCAAGAAAAACATGCCCAAAATCTCCTTGAACATAATCAACAAAATAATGCCTATGTGGAGAAGCATGGAAAGAAGCCCCTGAATCTAAAACCTAAGATTCATAATATTGTACAAAGAAAGAATCAAAGCATCTTGACATACATTACCCATTGCCACATTTGCCTCCTTGTTTTCTTCCTATTGTTTCTTCTTATCCCGAAGCTCCCAACAGTCCTTCTTTGCATGCCCAGGCTTTCCACAATTCCAACATACAATCTTGTTCTTGGATTTTGACCTTGCCCGATCTTTTGATTTTCCACGGTTTCCTCTATTCTTCTGTCTCCCTCTAGTTTCCACTGTCAAAACATTCCATGAAGTAGAAGATTCCCCAGAGATTTTTCTTCACATTTCCTCTCTTAGAATCACCCCTACAACATCCTCAAACTTCAACTTCGAGTTAGCTAGAACTGAGTTACTTACCGCCATTACCAGGCTATTCCAACTCTCAGGTAAAGAGCACAAAATTAATAAAGCCCTAACTTCTTCATCAAATTCTATTGTAACCGAAGCTAGCATATTCACAACCATATTGAAATCATTTAAATGATCTTACTGAACTATTCTCAGACATATTCATATTAAACAACTTTTTCATTAAAAATATCTTATTAGAGGCAGAGGGTTTTTCATACAACTTCCCTAATGCATCCATTAGATCTTTTGTAGTCTTTTCCTTTGAAACATTAAATAATACCAAAGATGCAAGACTCAGCTGGATTGTTCCAAGTGCCTTCCGATCCAACAAATCCCATTCCACATCTGTCATACTCGAGGGTTTGTTCACCTTCTCAGAAAACGGAGTATAAAGATCCTTCTGATAAAGGTAATCTTCCATCTGCATCTTCCAAAGACTGAAATTCTACCCGTTGAATTTATCAACCCTAGATCTTCCTTCATCTGCCATAGCTCCCACTCAAGCTAAAAACTTTCCCTATGATTCAACACTTCAGCAAACCAAACCAAGCTCTAATACCAATTGTTAGGAAATAAGGGATAAAATATGCGGAATAATCCCTCACTGTAATCGCAATAAAGAGAAACTAATATGCGAAATTATTACAGATCTCAAATAAAATTGCAGAATAAAATAACACAACACAACAAATTCATGGAACTCCTTCGAGCGGGCTCACGGAATTTGAAAATTTGGGCGGCTGTGTGTGAGGGTTTGAAAGCTTGTTTTAGCAGCCTTGGCCGTTGAATGTCTCTCAAATAACTGCGATGTAGCCGCTAAGGAACCGATAAAAGTGAAAATGTGATCATTGGTGGCAGTTTCGGGTCTAGAGCCTGGGTGGAAGTTGTTAAGACTCCTCCTGACAAAAATGTGAAACCTCAGGCTGCATGTGATTTTAAAAGTACAAAAGATGCTGAAGGGGTGACCCACTTACAGGTGCCTGATGGATGTCTACAAAGAGCTCTGGAGAAAACCAATCTGGCACTTGTCGGCAAATTTTTGGGGGCACGACCCAATGTGGACACCATTAGGAAATGGGCCATTCGTAGATGGAAACCAAAAGGGGATTTAATAATCACCACTATGGAAAAAGGTTTTTTTCTGGCCAGATTTAATCTCCAATCTGATGTTGACTCGGTCTTGTTGGGTGGTCCCTGGTGTCTGGGTAATATGGGACTATTTTTAAAAAAATGGTACCCCGGATTTAATCCATTTGTTGAAAATATTCATGCCATACCCATCTGGTGTAGACTCCCAGGGCTTCCTTTGCATCTTTGGGATGATGAAATCCTCCTTCACATTGCCAAATTGATTGGTTCACCTATTGGCCTGGATGGGCCCACGAGAAACAGGTCTAGGCTGGCATTTGCTCGGTTCTGTGTCTCCATAGAAATGGATCAGGAGCTCCCGATAACATTGTTCTGCAATCCAAATTTGGAGAATGGAATCAACAAATAGAATATGAAGCTTTCAAGTTAAGATGTAGCAAATGCCACAGATTAGGGCATTTTGCCAGCAAATGTCCTGAACATACAGTTCAAAAGCTGGAAGATTTCTCAGATATTCCTGAAGATCAAGGACAGAATCAGAGAGATAAGGTGGATAAAGAACTGATATCTGAACCAGCTACTGGAAATAGGCGTTTGGAGAGGCATTCCAAGTTAAAAGAAAGGAAAAAAGGGTTTAAGGCAAAGAGACCACCGGTTTACAGAAAACTTTGGAAACCTAAGAAGCTGATTGAGTCTCAACAAGAATTAGATCTGGGTCCGAATGAGGAAGAAAACAAAAGGGAGATGTCAGTGGATTCAGTATTGAACTCTTTGACTCCAAATCCGGTAAAGCTGAACATGGAGATTGATGAAGAAAATGAAAAAGTTAACATTTCTCTCTCATACATGGAAGAAGAGGAAGACAAAATCAGTGCCCATCAAGAGCTGCTAAGGAGCAGCTCTATGGAGAAACTAAAAATGAGACAAGAAAAAGGCAAAGAGGATCTAGAATCCATTACACGAGATCTAAACCAAGAGAAAGAGGACACAGATGTGGAGGAGCTGACTCCTAAAATGGATAAGCAGGCTGATATTACCACAGGAAAGGAGGATGGGGAAATTACCCCAATCAGTAAGGAAAATGATTGTGATAATGATGGATTCATCTTAGTGAAAAGAAAGAAAAGAGGTTCAAAAGCCTGGAAGAAAAGCAGCTTGGAGGCTGGGAAGCTTCCACCTCAAGAATCACAAGGGCCATTGCTAGAAGAACTACAAATTTTGGAGTAACCTTTAGAAAAGGTAGGCCATCTAAGAGAGAGCAAGAGAAAAGAGACGAAAAAGAAATTGCAGATGGTATGAGAGAATTCGAGCCATCCGGCAAATGCATCTCCAAATTTTTTTAATGAAGGTTATTTCTTGGAATGTCAGAGGCCTCAATGGAGGGCCTAAGCAAAGAATGCTTAAGGAAATTAAAAGAGCAAACAAACCCAACATTCTTCTAATTCAAGAAACTAAAATGAAAAGTAAAGCAGTTGAAGACTTCAAAAGACATTTTTGGCAGAACGTTGCCTTTGCTGTTGTTGACTCTCAAGGGGCCTCTGGAGGTTTAGCGATCTTTTGGGATACAAAGATGGTTGATGGTAAGGTACTCTCCTCAACCCAGAATCATTTAGCTATTATCTTTAAAAGCCTTGAAAATAATCATAGCTAGATCTTGTCTAATATTTATGTGCCCAATACTGCTACTGGTAAAAGAAGGCTATGGAAAGAGTTAACCTTGTTCCGAAGCAAGGTTGAAAACATGAACTAGTTGGTTATGGGAGACTTCAATACTCCTTTGAATCCAGGAGAAAAGTTTGGAGGAAGTTCTGAATTCTCCCTTGGTATGGAAGAATTTGCAGACTTTATCTCGACTCTTAATCTTATGGACATAGAGCTTCATGGCAATCAATTCACATGGTCTAACAGAAGATTAGGAGAGAGCTTAATTCAGGTTAAACTTGATAGAGCTCTTATTTCTGCAAATTGGATCCTAGACCAGAATTTCCATCTTTCTACTCTCCCCAGAACGGGATCTGATCATAATCCAATAGTCCTCAATTTCTTCAATTGGACAAAACCTTTTCATGGTAATTTCAAATTTGAGAAAATGTGGTTCGAACATGAGGACATTCTAGACAGAATTAAAGAGTGGTGGGTTTGGGAAGGCACAGGGACGGCCCAATTCAGGCTTCTTCAGAAGTTAAAGAATGTTAAACAGAAAGTTAGAAAATGGAATAAAGAGGTTTTTGGAAACATTTTTGAAAAGAAGAAAGAACTTAAGCAACAGCTTGAAGAGCTTGAGCTAAATGTCTCCATGAAAGGTATGACCCTTGAGGATCATCAGTGGGAAAAAAAACTCCTATCAGATCTGCATAATATAAACAACCATGAAGAAACCTTTTGGAGAATGAAATCTAGAGCCCTTTGGCTTAAGGATGGAGACAGAAATACAAATTTTTTTCACCTGACAGCCATCAAACATAGAGCTTGTAACAGAATTTCTGAAGTTGCTAAAAGAAATGGAAACATTACTAAGGATCCTGAGGATATCAAAACAGAGGCGCTAAATTTTTACAAGAACCTCCTCACTGAAGATACCTCCTATAATGAACAAGCGGCATCTTTCCTCTTAGACTCCATTCCTAATAATCTAATACCTGCTGAGAGATTTAAAAGTCTTTCAAAAACTGTCACCATTGAGGAATTAAAAAAGGTTGTCTTTGCTTTAGAAGGGGATAAGGCTCCAGGTCCAGATGGCTTCTCGGCTAACTTTTTCCAAAGATGTTGGGAAATTTGCTCTGAAGATCTCTTGAAAGCTGTCAATGAATTTTACAGAACGGGAAATCTTATTAAAGAACTAAATAATACACACATTGTGCTTGCCCAAAAAGATGGATGCAAAAGACTTCAAAGATTTCAGGCCTATCAGTTTGGTTAATGTCATTTATAGGATCTTCACAAAGATTCTCACCACTAGAATGCAACCTATACTCATGGAGATCATTTCTCAACAGCAGAGTGGATTCATCCAAGGAAGAATTATCCAAGATGGAATTATCATGGTTCATGAAACTATACATTCTATGGATAAAAGTAAAAAGCGAGGATGGCCATCAAACTTGACATGCATAAAGCTTTCGACAGAGTCTCCTGGAGATTCATGGATGAGGTCCTGTCCAAATTTGGTTTTCAAAGCAAATTCAGAAAAATCATTCACTCTTGCATCTCTACCTCTAGATTCTCTGTGGTTGTTAATGGGGAACCTGTGGGTTTTTTTGCCAGTAATAGAGGTATACGGAAAGGCGACCCAATCTCCCCTCTTTTATTCATTATTATGGCTGACAGTTTAAGTAGATCTATTTCCAAAGCTATTGACATTGGCATGATAAAAGGCTTCCCTCCAACTACTGGTAATCAGATCTCCTCTCATCAGCAGTTTGCTGATGACACTTTGCTGCTACTAATGGCTTCTATTATTGAGGCAAAGGCCATTAAAACTGTCCTTAGATTTTATGAGGAAGCCTCGGGGCAAAAAGTTAATTTTGACAAAAGCTCTATTTATTTCTTCAATACTCCTGAGGAGAGGCAAAGAAAGATCGCTAATATTCTAGGATGCACAATTAATTCTCTACCAGCTACTTACTTAGGGTTACCTTTAAGTACTGGCAAGATTTCAGTGGAGGTATGGAATGATCTTATTAAGAGATTTCAAAGAAAGTTGGCTGGCTGGAAAGGAGCAGTTCTTTCAAGTGCAGGTAAGTGTCTTTTGGTTAAAAGCACGCTTCAAAACTTGCCTATCTACATTCTGTCAATGTTCAGCATGCCTACAGTTGTGATGAGCAGTATTGAGAAGATTCAAAAACACTTTTGTGGCATGGTACTGAGGACAGATTCAGATATCATCTTGTGGCTTGGGAACAGGTTTGTAAACCTAAGAGACTAGGGGGGTTAGACATCAAAGATATCAAACATATGAGTACTGCCCTTACTGCAAAATTAGGATGGAGGCTTATAAAAGAGCACAGACCTTGGACAGAGCTGATTAAGATCAAATATCTTTCAAATCAAAGCAAGATTTCCTTCATTTATGATCAGTCCCTTCCGAGTGGTTCTATTTTCTGGAACAACCTTCTTGCAGCAGACACATTCTCTCTCAGGGGTGCAGCTGGAAGCTTGGAGATGGGCAAAACATAAACTTCTGGACTGATAAGTGGATGGATTCTAACTGGATTTCTGATTATGATCATATTAAAGACAACTTAATTGCAAAGTATGGACACAAAATCCAGGGGTACATTGAGAGGAATGGAAACAAAAGAAAATGGAAGCAGCTAAAAGTGGAGAATGATAATATTCAGGCTGATATTATATCTCTCCAGAATCAACTTTCCCTAATCCATATAAGTAATCAAAATCTTAAGGATGAGCTCATCTGGAAAGATTCTTTTGATGGGGATTACACTGTTAAAGTAGGATATAATTCTTTCTTTGCATCCATGGCAAGCGAAATTAAGTGGCACAAATTGTGGATGCCGGAGCTAACCCCTAGAGTGACTTCTTTTGGTGGCTAATTATTAATGGAAAGATCCTAACTAATGACAACCTCATCAAGAAGGGATTCATCATGCCGAATAGATGTTGCATGTGTCAGCAAGAGGCTGAAGATATAAAGCATTTATTCCTCCATTGTGAGATTGCTTCCAAAATTTGGCAGCTTGTTTTTGCAAAATTTAATCTGAAATGGATTTTTCCCCTTACCTGCCTTCAGGCTTGGGAGCAATGGAGCTCTCCGTTCAAACATTGCATGGTGAAAAGGCTATGGCAACTTGTTCTGCCCCACACTATGTGGAGAATCTGGAAGGCTCGTAATGATAGTATTTTCAGAAACAATAGACAAGCTTGTAACAAAGTATATAAGGAAATTATCATTGTTGTGCAAGATAATATTGCTAGATTTAAACCCCTAAAAATAGACTCTACCCGGAGAATGAAGAATGCATTCTGACTGAATGGAATATTGCCACTGTCAATAGAAATAACAATGGTGAAACACAGTCGATGGATTAAACCCCCCACTGATTGGCACAAGTTAAATTTTGATGGGGCCTCTAAGGGCAATCCGGGGACTCTGGAGGAGGGGAATCATCAGGGATCAAAGAGGCTGTTATGTTGCTTTACTTTTTTATGGGAGAATGGGCAGATAGACTAATCATTATTCCAAAGCCATGGCGGCTCTTTGGGGTATTAGACTTGCCAGAGATTGTAATATTCCAAATATCATAATTGAAGGTGATTCTCTAAATATTATCAATCTTCTGAATAAAAAGCAACACCCCAGCTGGTCTATTAGGGATTATATTGAAGAAGCTATTGATATATGCAAAAGCTTTGAAAATGTCCAAATCACCCACACCTACCGGGAAGGAAATAGGGTCACTGATAGTTTGGCTAACTTTGGTGTTAATAATCCCTTTCAAACTTGGATTGAGGGACGTTACGCAGCTCATGTCAATAAAGCCATAATCATTGATCTCCATGGCAGTGAAAATCATAACTAACGGCTATATTTTAGACGCTAATGAGTGGATCCCCAAGTACATGATGATGACATCACAAAAGATTTGGATGATTGTTGCGATCTATGCGTGCTGGGCTGTCATCATTTCTTGGCATAGGAGGAAAGCCGAGGAGTGGGGCAATAATAACAAGTGTAGCATAATTATTAAATCAGCTTTCACGGGAAGGAAAGATTCAAATACCAAAATCAAAGTTTGGCCTATTCCACACATTGATAGCTATTTTACCGTTGAGAACAGGAAAAGGTGCAGAGGAAACATGGGGGGGCCGCCATGCAAAACCGAACCGACCCACAATCCTGAGTGGAAAGAGAACACGGAGCTTTGGGATTACCTGCAAATCGGGGGCCTATCTAATTTCATTGAAAGGATCCAAGGCTTCGACCAAGACATCTCTATCAAATTCACCAGGGATGGAAGAACAGAATAGTCAAATATAGTAACATGAAAATGGAAATCACGGAAGAGCTCATAGCTCAGATCACGGGCCTCAGCCTGGAAGGCACAAAATTCTTCAATAAGAAGGTAGACAGGGAGGTGGAAACCAAGAAATTTCTGGAAGAGGGAGAGAATCTTGAGTTCGTGACTACTGGCCTCAAGGTGGAGTCGATCCCTGAACCTTTTGCTGAACTAGCCAAAATGGTGGTAAGGTATGTTACCCTTGAAGGAAGATATGTGACTATACCTCAAAAACATCTGATTTTTCTGAATCATTTTCGTAGAAATAACATTATCATCTTTCCTCATTATCTGATTAACTCTCTGGAGAAATCTATAAGGGAAGTTCAAAGCCACTCTAGGGCTGTCCCTTTGCACCAGGGCCTTATCCTCTTGATTCACCGCCATTTCTCCAGCTGCCCTTCCGTGAATCCTATCCCACCTCCCTCCTCCATACCTCCACCTGCCCACACTGCTCCCACTCCCTCCCTGCTAAAAAGAAAGAATGAAGATGTTGTCTCCAGCAAGAAAAGTAAGAGCCTCAAAGCCAAAATCCCTACTTCCCAACGAGTCCTAAGGAGCCACAAGGACTTGGAACTAGCTGAAAACCTCCTGCATATTAGCAAGCCGGTGGAGGAGCCCAAAGAGGAGGAATTGCTGGATAGGGTGGACAGATTAGAAAAGGAGATACAAGAGCTCAAAGGGGCTATAAAAAACATGGAAAGAGCTAAGGGTAAAAGGATCCTTCAAAGTGAGGAGGAAGAGGGGGTTATTGGTGAAATCTTCAAGAAACTACAGTCCTTAGATGGCAGATTGGGGAATGCTAAAAGCCGAAATGACTGCATATTGTCTACCCTCAAAAGCATTTATAATTTCATTGAACAACATGTCCACAGTGTTTGCAGTTTAAGTGGGATCAATGAGGACATATGGGGCCCTAAAGAGAAAAGGGACATTGCAATTGCCCAAGCAGATTTACAAGACTCCTCTCAGGCCACTGCCATTGCCTTCTTCATGTCACTGCAGGCTATCAAGACCAAAATTGACAGAGCCATCAAGTAAAGGGCTGTTGTGATGCTGTTTTTTGGCTGCGATGTGGCTGTCATCGGGCGGTTCTGGAGCTATTTTGTGGTGGGGCTCTTTATGTTGTTTCTCTTTTGGTTCCTTTTTGATCTTGCCTTCTTTTTTCTGGATCTTTGTACGTTTAGATCCTTTTTTCACCTGTATTGTAATATTTGGCTGTTGAGCCTTCCTTGGTTGACTGTTTTTCCCTTCTCTCTTTACTGGGATTTTGAGCTTTTGTATCGGGGTATAGTCCCCTTCAAAACATCTTTACTATATTTAACGTGGTTCACCCGATTTGGGCTACATGAATCACCTTAGATTTTATTACAAAGTATACCCTCTCTGTCTGATACAATGGATCCGTTTGGAGCTATGCTCAACAAACTCTACAGAATTCACACCCGAATTCAAAACACATCTACAATACATTTGCTTGTACATCTATCATATGCATAAGACCATATAAATAGACAACTACTTAAGTAGTTTTACAAAACCGTGGGAAAAACCCGTCCCATAAACCTATGGGTCAAAAAACTCACCCATATGAGAAGAGCACATTTCCCGATATGTCGGGTGCATTTTTCGAGGCCAAAAATTTACGCCTAATTTTTTTTTTGGGGAAGCCCCCAAACCCCCTCTTACGGGGCTACGCCCTGGACCCCGCGAGGCCCGAGGCCTGCCCCAACCCCGGTGAGGATACATGAAAAGTGTATAGTACTCTTAGTGTACAATCTTCAACACTTTCACACATGAAAACAGGCTCCACAACCTAACATCGCACTAGTATTTGCACCTCAACTACTGCCACACCTTTCTCTTTGGTCTACGGTATAGAGGATGTCTTTCCTCTCAAACTCCAAATTTCATCTCTTCATATCTCACTCAAAGATATGCTCAACGATGATGATTTTTGCTAGGAACATTTGGCATGAATTGAGTTATTAGAGGAACGTCATCTAAATTCTCTTGATCACCTCCAAATCTACCAAAAATGTATTAATATGCCCTTAATCATATATCTTACATTTGATGTATATAGCTGACTTGTGGTTATCAAAACATCTTATCATTATGTATCTCTTTCATATATGTTATATTATCATTAGTGGGTCGGCCTTGGTGTTGGTCATAACATAGGAATAGTATATATAGGGGTTCTTTGGTAGTAGTTGATCATCTTATTGAGCATTTGAGTCTTATTTTCTGGTTTGGAGGTTGCCACCTCGAAGTGGCTAAGATATTCTTAAAGAACACATTGAGACTGAGGTGTGTATGTTTAATCCCCATAAGGTTTCAGATTCTATGATCATGGAACGTAGGGTAGAGGAATAATTTATTTCTAGTAGGAAACAAATTGTCAATAATATCAGAGATATTGTAGCACCTTTCCACCATCATTACCTTGGCCAGTTAGATTGACACCTCAACAAATTGAAGAAAAGAGAGCCAAAGGGTTATGTTTTAATTGTGATAAAAAATTTAGACCAGGACATAAGTGTGCTGAAAATAAGTTTTTCTACATTGAGGGGCCTAATAAAGAAGAAGAAAATGAAGAAGATGAAGAGGTAGAACAAGAGGAGGAATTAGGAGATCCCTAGCCAACAATATCATGCCATGCAATTTTAGGTATTAGCACTCCCCAAACTCTCAAAGTAGTTGGATTATTAAAAAAATAGAGGGTAACAATGTTGATTGATTAGGAAGTACTCACAACTTCATCAATCATAATTTGGTGGTACGCTTGAACTTCTTTATTTATCCATCTCCAGAATGTAAGGTCATGATCACTAATGGGAAAATTGTTAGTTGTTTAGGAAAATTCCATAACATTAATCTCATCATGGGAGATTACTTGCTAACTAGCAATATGTATGCCATTTCCATGGGAGGAGTAGACATTTTGTTAGGAGTTCAGTGGCTTACCACATTAGGAACCATTGAAATGAATTTCCAAGAGTTGTTCATGCATTTTTTCAAAAGAAGGGAGGACTTTTAAACTAAAATGATTAAGAGAAAAGTCCCCACAGATGATAAGTTTTCATCAGGATGTAAATATTTCTTAGAAAAGGTCTTTGAGGGTTTTTGGCAAAACTATTTTAATTGGAAGAACATTATTCAAATACATTTATACCCACAGATATGTAATCAGTTATATATGAGCACTCAGTGGTGTTTAGAGAAATGCCAAAGGGTTTACCTCTAAAAAGAGACCATGACCAGGCCATCTAGCTAGTACAAGGGATTAAACCACCCAACATCAGACCTTACAGGTACCCCTATATGCAAAAGAGTGAGATTGAGAAGATAGTTCAAGAGATGTTAGAAGCAAGATTTATTTGTCATAGTCAGAGTGCTTACTCTTCTCCTGTCATGATGGTATGGAAAAATGATGACAATTGGCATATGTGTCTAGATTACAGGGAATTCAATAAGTACATAGTTAAAGATAAGTCTCGTATTCCTATAATTGATGATTTTCTAGATGAGTTACATGGTGTTGTTTACTTTACAAAACATGATCTTCATTCTGGAAATCATCGATTAGAATCAAGGATGAAGATATTCATAAAACAACATTCATGACACATGAAGGACACTATGAGTTCTTCGTAATGCCTTTTCGACTAACAAATGCACCCTCTAAATTTCAAGCTTTATGAATTCCATATTTAATTAATTTTGTGAAAGTTTGTTTTAGTTTTCTTTGATGATATATTAATCTATAGTAAAATATGGGAGGAACACCTACATCATGTAAATAAGGTGTTGGAAAATCTAGAACAACATCAACTTTATGCAAAGCCTTCTAAGTGTTCTTTTGGTGTCAAGGAGGTTCAATATTTGGGTCATATTGTCTCTCATGAAGGTGTTAAAGTGGATCCTAACAAGATAAAATCCATGCTTGAATGGAAGGTTCCCAAAACCCTAAAAAATCTTCGAGGATTTTTGGGGCTTACAGGTTATTATGTATATTTGTAATGAATTATGGTAGCATGACAACACAACTCACTACTTTATTGAAGAAGGAATATTTCCATTGGAATGAGCAAGCTACTACAATATTTGAGAAGTTTAAGAAGGTCATGTGCACCACTCTAGTTATAGCCACCCCGAGTTTTTCAAAACATTCATTGTTGAATGTGATGCTTCAAGGTATGGTATGGGGGTAGTACTCATGCAAGAAGGTTGACCCATTGCCTTTGAGAGCCTTCAGTTTGAAGGTAAGAATATATCTAAACCAATTTCTGAGAAATAAATCCTAGCCATACTTCATGTAGTGAAGAAATGGTGACCATATCTAATGGGAAAACATTTCAAAGTAAATACGAGATCATGATAGTTTGAAATACTTCTTAGAGAAATGTTTATCATCTGAATTAAAAAAAAATGGGTCTCAAAAATGTTGGGTTATGATTTTGAGATAATATACAAGAAAGGGAAATAGAATGTAGTTACTGATGCTTTATATTGGAAGGAGGAATCAGCCAAGGCATTGTTGTGTGCCATATCTCTATTATAGGAGGGTTGGATAGAGGATTCCATATCTGAATGGAAAAATGATCCAGGTACACAAAATATCATTTAGAATCTCCAACAAGATCCAAGCATGTTAGAAAAATTTGTATGGAAAGGATATGCTTTATGGTATAAAGATAGATTATATCTATGTAAGAATTCAATCCTTAAAAATAGGGTTCTATCTGAGCTCCATGCTTCTCCAGTAGGGGGCATTCTAGATTCTTGAAGACTTATCATTGAATCAAGCATGATTTTTTCTAAGAAGGGCTAAAAGGGGATGTCCAAATAGTTGTGGTAGAATGCATGGTTTGTCAACAAAATAAGGGTGAAACAATTAAGTCCCCAGGTCTTTTACAACCTCTATCTATTCCTAGCTAGAGGTGGGAAGAGGTTCCCATGGACTTCATCAATAGATTGCCTAAATAAGAAGGTAAAAATGTAATCATGGTGGTGGTGGAAAAATCACTAAATATGCCCATTTTTGTGCGTTATCACATTCATTTTTTGTGAGTAAAATATCAACAGCCTTCAGGGATACAGTTTAGAAGCTACATGGGACACCAAAGATTATATTAATTGACCGAGACCCTATATTTACTAGTAATTTTTGGAGTAACTTGTTCTCATACTTGGGCACACAACTAGCTCATAGTTCTTCTTATCATCCCTCGTCTGATGGGAAAAATAGGTGGCAAACACGTGCTTGGATTGATATCTTCATTTTTTTACCTCAGATAAACAAGGGATATGGGTCCAATGATTACTGCTAGAAAAATGGTGGTATAACACCTCCTTTCATACTTCATCAAAAATGTCTCCTTTCTTGGCATTATATGGGTACCATCCACCATCTATCACCTCATCTTTGAGAGTCTAGCCAAGGGTTTGAGCAGTTGAAGAACATATCCAACACCAACAATAGGTGCTTTCTAGTCTCAGGGAAAATTTGGCCATGTCACAAAACCACATGAAGCAAAAGAAGAAGACCAACATCGTACTGAAAGACATTTTGAAGTTCATGATTGGGTTTTTGTTCATTTATACCATATAAGCAAATGTCCTTAAAAAAAGAAAATGGATAACAAGATTTCACCTAAGTATTATGGCCCTTATCAAGTGTTATAGAATATTGGCGGTGTAGCATACAAACTAGAACTTCATCCAGCTACTTCGAATTCATCCAATATTCCATGCATCTTTCCTGAAGAAGGTAATTGGATAGATGGTATCAACCCAGAAAGTGTTACTAGATCTTGAAGAAGAGGGAAAAATCATCGTGGAAATAGAATGCATCCTTTAGATGCACACTAAGCAATTGAGGACAAGGGTCAACACTTGAGTATTTGATCAAGTGGAAAAATATAGACAATGAAGATGTAACTTGGGAGGATGCAAACTTTGTGCATCAACATTCACATATTCTCAACATTGGGTACAATGTTTCTTCGAAGGGGAGGGGCATGCTACACCCTTAATCATATATCTTACATTAGATTTATATTTCCAACTTGTGGCTATCATAAATTCTTATCATTATGTATCTCTTTAATATATGTTATATTATCATTAGTGGGTCGGCCTTGGTGTTGGCCATAACATAGGAATAATATATATATGGGTTAGTTGGTAGTATTTGATCATCATATTGAGCATTTGAGTCTTATTGTTTGGTTTGGAGGTTGCCCCCTTGAAGTGGATAAGCTATTCTACTTGCATATTGAGATCATTTATATGAAATATTATGTTCATTGGTGTTATATTGCTGCTAATAATCAAATTTATACAAGTAATTCCATTACATGTATCAAATGTGCATATGATAAACGTGTCTAAGAATGAACCTTCCAGGTCGACATAAACATGTATCGTACTGAAAGAAAACAAACATGTAACAAAAGTGGAGAAAATTAAATGGGAAAGTTCTCCCTAATTGCTTTGGACCTATATCGTTACTCATTTCTATGGATCAAGTTCTTATCATTTATCTTCACTCAAAGGTAAACCCAAACCTGAACCCCTCAATGCCTTACATCTTTGACCATTATATTATTGAATCAAGTCCTATATCACCTTTCATATATTAAATGCTTGTCCCTTGAGAAACATTCACCTTCCACTTACCTATTTTAAGGATCGATGACTAAACCAAAATCATGTGATTACCCGTCACCTTTCGGTTGTATCTTTAATATGAGTACCATGGCTCTACTCATGGATACTTTTCATCCTTTTCAATATGGAATCCCATGGTTGTTTTTTACTTCAAACCGATATTCCATAGCTAACCCTTGTGTGCTATGGTTTTGTCTTCATAAAAGAAGCCTATACTTCTTTATAGTCTTGTCCATGATCTAAAAGTCCAAAACAAACAATTTCAAAATAATTTACAGGATTTTCAAATTCACACTCCTTGAGTAAAAATTATAGCAAATAGATAACTCCCTTAAAAAAAAATCTATCTTTCTATCTTGCTGCTCTAAATAGACTGCTCCCTCGAAGGACATCTATACAAATTTGGCCATATTGTACATAGTCTATCACTAAAAGAAGACAATTTCTGCAAAAATAAAATAAAAATAGTCAAAAGCTTCCCGCATTCATTAGCTTCATGAAGACCTCAAGGATATATTCTTCCTACATCTATCAGTCTATAAAACAAAAAAAAAAAAAATAGCTTTTTTTCATCATGGACTTTCCTATTATGGTCTTGGGTATCTTACTGAGAAGAGGCATGTTATCTCACATGAAGGTTACACTAAAAACAACCCCTTTCACCTTCTCATATTTACTTTCTAATCTCTTACCTACTCAAGGACATGCCCCAAATGTGACATTTCATGGTTATGTGACTTTCTTCACCCTTAGAAAAGTCAATCGTGCTGCAACACATTTAGGGTCTTATGGTCATAAGCCAATCTTTGGTATGATAAACTCATAATGGTTCTTACCAATTAGGAGGAATTTTTGTCTTGTCTTACCGTTCACCCCTTTTCTTACTTATTGATTATGTTATACGGGACAGGACATTTGAAACCTACATTCTCGGAATTCCTCCCCACCTAAACTCAACCATGCCTAAATTACCTAAACTCAACTACACCTAAATGACCCCAAATTAATCATGCCTAAAACCTACCAACCCATTCATCTACCTCATTATATTCTTCCCTAGCTTATGGGATAAAATCATAAGCTTGAGGCCCCTTTTGCCGAGGATATGTAGGAATCACTCGAGGGCATGGGGCCCTTGGAGGTTAGCTCAGCCAATTTTACCCTAACCAATTTTCCCCCTTTACATTCACATTCTACCCTAGTTAGTTTCCATTTACACAAAAACTTGGAAATTAATATATCATAAAAACATACATACCTACCATTTTATCACCATGACCATATTCTACTTAAATCATTTCATATTTTCATGGTATTAATTACTTGGAAATTTAACCACAACATACATATAATACATTATTTCCATAAGATCAATAACTTGGAAATTACCTAGGTTCCACCATACCTATACCTGACTCCACCATGCCTATACCTGACCAAACCATGCCTATACCTGACTACACCATGCCTATACCTGACTCCACCATGCCTATACCTAACCAAACTAGGCCTATACCTGACTCCATCATGCCTAAATGACCTAGACTCAATCATGCCTAACTCACCTAGTTCCCATGATACACAATAACAATAAAAATGGAAATTAAAAAGATCACATCATTCATCCAATAATAATCATCAACTATATAAATGGGAATGTACTGTGTATTAATACATATATACATAGGGATAAATAATCAAAGTGTCTCAAAAAATCTCATATATAATCTCACAAAATCTTTGGCATGCACGTATCGGTATATATAAATAAAAAATCATCATATAAGTATCCAATGTCATGATCAATCAACCCCACTGAAACCCTCCTCTCCACTCTCACCCATCTCCTCCTCCTAGTGCTCAACAAGGCCCAATTTGTGAGAACTAGTAACCTCACCCTAACCCTATCTCTAGGGCCGATGACCCCCAATGACTAACCTCGAGTTATGAGTCTGGACCAAGTCCTCTCACTAGCTACCTATTGGGCCATGTTTTTAGCATATGAGGAAAATAAACACTTGGAGTGGCTAGATGGCCCTAATAATAGCAAGCCTCATTCAGTAATCTCTAAACCTCACTATAGATACAGTTTGGGATGGTGCCATTAGCCTAAATTCCACCTGTGAACTCTTCCTACCAATAGAGGACCCTATCCTGGTGTTAGTTTCTATACTACAGGAGCCTATCTTGGTGCTGTGATGGTACCTATGTAGCTACGGGCCTAAAATGTCATAACTTGTGCCTGCATAGCTGCCAACTATCCCTGTAAACTAGTAACATGTGCACATGAGTTGTGCTACCTATGCACCATCCCTAGAAGCTATATGCTTGTGCACGGGCAAAAATAATTAACCATGTAATTTATTCACTGCCCTACAAAAGTAACTACTGAGCCTATGTTATGCTATCAACTAAACTCCCAGCGTGGTCATCTGTCCTGTAGGGCATCCATCTGAACCATCACTATGGCTAAGTCTGACTAACTTGGCCGTGGTGGTGTTGTGTGTAACTCTGTTTCCCACTACTATCTACATGCCACAATGGTCCCTACATCATCCAATCTCATATTCACTAGTACATCCTCCTATCCTATGGGGTCTATGGGCGGGGTGGAGACAAAGGTCTCTGTACGTACCAAAAATTATAGGGTACTGCACTGCCAAAATAACGTAACACGTGCCCTAATGATGATACAGGTCTCCTCGCAAGGTGTTTGGGATCCAGAAAATCTCTCCAAGTATGTGTTAACATCCCACATACCCCCTTAGCCCCTGCGTGCTTTGTTTTCTCTTCTCCCCTCCTTTTCTTTGTGTTTTGGTCTTCAGTGATGAAACCACCGCCCTGTCGCTCAGGCGGTGGTCCTTCACGCATTTTCTAGAATGATCTTTTTAACGTGACTCATGTAAATTTTCAACGTTTACCAACTTTTTCACCGCCTTTGCTTGTATTTATGATTCTAGTTCCCTGGAATAGTGTTTTGGCATTGTTTATGGTTTAAGAGATCAATTTGGTTTTCACCTTTGGGTAAATGGGATTCTATAAATAGCTGGCTTGTGCTCAAGAAAATGGCCCCTCAAATTTGCCTCTGAATTTCTCATTCCAATAGTTTAGCCTTTCCTTTTGTTTAGGATTCATAGTTTCATTTGTTAGATGTATAGTTAGCATTGTTTAGCTGTCAGAAAGCCACATATTCTCCTTGTGCAAAGTGTTGTTGTCATTTCATCCAAATCAATTGGAGTAGGATAGTTTGATTTCAATAGGAAGCCATTAAATTTGTAGGTTTTGTTCATCCAACAAGATAGTTTCAGGTGCTGGACATTTTATGTTGCATGACTCGCAATAAATCCCGCTAGGAATTGCATAGGCCAAGCTCTGTACTCTTGCGCTATCCCTCTCCTACTCGCATTGTATTTAGTCTGCATCCTAAGCTGCCTTTGTTCCAATATCTACTTTTTTTATGCTAGCATTACACACTTTTTGGATCCACGTGAGCACAAAAGAACGAGGAGATCACACTGAGGGGACAAGGTCACACACCATTGTATTCGCCAGCTTTGTTCGAGAATCCAGGTTTTAGCTTTCAAATTTCTAGTTAAAAGCATATCAAATAGAGTAGCTAATCATTTCATTTCAGTTAAATTTTACTTTCCATATTTCAGGGAAGCTATGGGGATTGATAGTTTCTGAGAAACTATGATTCACTCCTCACTTTTGAGGTAGGATCGAGAGTCTTTCAAATAGAGTAGATCAGTTATCAAGTTATTTAGAATAGATCTAAAAATTGCACAGACAAGCAGCTATACTCGGTCGCTTTGTTTGTTTTAATTGTGTTATTAGTTTAGTTTTCAATTTTAGATATATTAGATAAGTTTCTCTTTAAAATCTGCTCAGTAGTTTAGCAATATGCATCAAACTTAGAAATATATGTAAATATATCTTGCATGTTTAGTTTATTTTGTCATTAATTAGCTTTATATCGCTTGCTTTTGTATGACAATCACGGGACCTAGAGAGCCTAGAGAATACTTATTCGAGCCAATCATGCCTCCACCCAATCTTATCATGGCAATAACTATTATAGATCAGAACCTTAGAATCTAAGTCTTCTGAACAACAACAAACTTACAACAGATCAGCTCACAGTTAAGCAGGTTAAATATAGAAGACAACCAAGCACACACATTTCGGTAAAATCAGCCAAACTACAGATTTCCCTAGATAAGTATCCGCATGACTATAGAAGGACTTGAAAGAGAGCAAACATTCGGTTGTGATCCTTTGGTCCCATAGCCAGATGCAAGAGACACTCTCACAGACATAGATACTAGCTTAAGGATTCAAGTTGCAAGAACACCTATAAGATACTTAGAAAAGATTGCACAACTGTTAATTCTAAACGTATTACCTATTTCTTCCACCTTCGCTCCTTCCCATTATTCTGTGGGTATTCATATACCCCCTGAATATTTCAGGATTCGATGCATATGGCAGACCTCTCCTAGGTCTTGAGGCATACTACACTCAACTGAATAGACAGTCATCATCCTCACTCTCAGTATGGGGTGAAAACTATTCAAATAACCAATTATCAACACAAACTCCACCTCCAAGGACTAGATATAGTTCATCTTTCCAAACAGAGGAGTTGGATCAACTCGCTCAAAGACAACAAACAGATCCTTTAGGCTCGAACAATATGATGTTCACAGGAGAATCTAGTTCATCTCCTCAGGTGCTGCTTAGACCACAAATTAGTAGACAATCAGATCCATACCTGGTTTTAGATGATGAGCATTCAGTGCGTTATGCCAGAATGAACAACACTCTCGAAATATGTACCCACCTATAGGAAGTTTACAAACACAACCCGAGATCTCATTTCAAGAAAATACCTCCATGCCACTACATATAGGAAATGCCCTCGGGGGAAAGTTGGTAGGAAATGATCGAGTTCATAGTGGGATATCACATGCCTATACAACATCAAGATATACAACAAATGCCACTAAGGCAAAATACCGTGACTTCACCGAATGAAGTCATTTCGACTTTAGTAGAAAAGGTTAGAGGATTAGAACTTGCTCAAGCAAATCAAAATTCTCAATTCATGCAGGCAGGAAGTTCCAATCCTCCACACCATCCTAGTCAAGTAGACCTCCTCATAGGAATAGGCATGTTGGGCATGCCTCCTCAGTATTCACAACAAATGCCAACTAGAACCGCCATTTCTAACACCGTTCCGATACCTCCCGGTCTAGTACAAAATAATCCATTCCTAGACAATACCCCTTCATACTTAAACATATACTCCAAATCACCACAAGGAGATATGTTCTCCTCTCCTGGCATGTTTACTCAACCACAGGGGTTTCCTTATGCCCCTACCAATGCATACACTATGCCATATCAACAACCCATTCCACCGCCACCCCCTCAGCAGGCACCATCAATGGTCGAAACCTACGCAATAGGGACTTATTTAGAATATTTGAAAGAGCCCTTAGACTTCACCATACGAGGCATCATGCTTCCAAGACCTCTTCCCGATTTGCCCAAATACAAAGGGGAGGGAGATCCAAATGCACATATCAAGGCCTATGCCACAGCCATTCGAGAACTACTCCCTTGGGATGGGGTTGTTGCCAAAATATTTCCCAAAACGTTAGAAGGTATCACCCTCAATTGGTATTACAGAATACCTGAAGCCTCCATCCATTCGTTTAAACAACTCGTTTCTAAGTTCATCAAGGCATTTGATATGAACAAACTGTTGAGAACAGGAATCAGGGAATTCTTGCACATTAAGCAGGAACACAATGAATATGTTGCTCATTTCATTCAAAGATGGCGTACAGTCCTCTATTCTTTGGCAAGTGCTCCAAATATGGATCAGATGGAACTATGTGATTTATTCCTTCATTCCCTCAGTAGAGAGGTGAAGGAAGAAGTCCAAAAGTTCCCACTAAGGACTTACGATGAAGTACTTGAGAGCGCTCTCCGAATAGATCAAGTTGCAATAGATAGCGGTCACAAGACATATGGAACAAATGGGAGGTTAATCACCTCCAACCAGAATGTTATGACTTACCCCACTACCACAAATGTCAATCAAGGACCTAAATTCCTTAATAAAAATCGCGGAGTGACAATAGATGGAGTAACTGATCAGGCTAAAAGGGTAAATGTTGTGAATACTCCACCACTAATGAACAACCAACAAAACAACAACTTTACCCCAACAATCAATGCAGTGGATTTTAATCATCCACAACAACAACAACAATGGAAAAACCTTACAAATGGTCCAAGTAAAAACTCAACTGGATATCAAAACCAGAACCAAAACCAAAAACGAATGCAAAACTTTAATCCTAATAGGCAACGGTTTGATCAGAGTTTTGGGCCACAATATGCACCAAACCAACAAACTAGGAATTACAATCCTAACTTGTATTGTGGTTTTCACAAAATCCAAGGCCATGACACTAGAATGTGCCGTGACTACAATAAATTCATGCAACATTTTCCAGAGGAACAAAGACAAATTTTCATAGATATGTTCTTGGCGATCCTACATCACCGACACCAAATACTTTCACGGGGGCAGTTTCCCCTCAAAACGCACCCCTCAAAATCTTTAATGATCTGCTCCCAAATCACAATAACAACAAGTTAAATCCAAATGGAAAAATAAGGGCATAATGACAGGAAACAATGATCATGAAGCCTCGACTTCACTAAATCCATTAGTTACACCATAATTAGGAAGTTAGCCGTGACTCAAGATAGTCGGTTTAGTGGAATTAGATGCCAAACTACATGTGGAAGCTGTAACAAGGACACAAGAGTATTTCTCTCAGCCAAGTCCAAGTTACCTACTGGAGACAGATAACATCCAACAAATATTAGTAAAACCCATTGGTGTCTACGATTTAATAAGTGATCTAACGAAAACCTTCTCGTACATTTATTTTTTGGACTTACTGAAGAACTCTCCCACCCACAGGGCTGCTCTTTTAGAAGCATTAGGTTTAGGTCATTTAATTAACATCACTCCACCTCTCGAAACATAGGTAAACCACATAGACTTTGATATTCACCCTCTGGGACAGTCGGATAGGGATATCGAGTTTATATTTGAAATAAACAAAATGCCAACAGACGTTGAGATTACCCGCATAGGTGATCCACCTTATATTTGTAAGTTTGGGTTTATAACAATTACATTAAATGCGCAATGGTTGATGATGGGGCAGCAAGTTAACATAGTCCCCTTCTCTTTCCTTCAAAAGCTAGGGTATGGAGAAACAAATTGTTCCACGACTCGAAATACATTAAGAGGCTATGATAGCCTTAAAGCCACGTCGATTGGAACTATAATACTACCGGTCACCTTAGGACCCAAAACAATCCTAACTAAGTTTTATATTATAGATCGGGAAACCAACTATAATATGATCCTTGGCCGACCATGGATACACCGTATGAAGGCAATCCCCTCTACATTATTTCAAGAAGTAAGATTCTTGCATTTAGGAAAGGTGTTCGTAGCCAAAGGCGATCCAAAACCATTCGATATACACCTAGCAGACCTGAAGAAAAGGCCAGGCACTCATTCTGAGTTCGAACTCCCAACAAACCAACTCAATAAACCCACCAATGCAAAACTGGAAGAAAAGTTGGTACCTACAACAGATCTTGAGACTATGAGCCTAATCAAGACTATTCCAACCCTCAAGGATGAGGCTAACATTGTCGAAACCATATCATTAGGAACTACTGCAAAGATTGTCAAGTTATTAGAATAGGATCTACCAATGTTCCTACCATTTGATTCTATAGGCATGGGATATACCCTAGTGGTTGGTTCTCTTCCAGCAGAGGATCTCTGCATGGTAGAAGTAGAAGATGTTAACACAAAAAATATCCCAACGTCTATATTCCCATCTAAATACTGGACTCTCCATTTCAATGGAGCTAGATGTCGTTATAGAGCTGGGGCAGGTGTAATCTTTACTTCTCCCGAGGGAAAAATCCTACCATTCACCTTTAAACTAAATTTCAAGTGTATAAACAACAGCGCTGAGTATGAAGCCCTCCTCCTTGGCCTCATCTTAGCTAAGAGGATCAATGTTAATAACATCAGCGTGTTAGGAGACTCACAATTAGTAGCAAACCAAGTCTCTGAGGTGTATGAAACTAGAGCTGAGCACTTACAGCTCTACAAAACAGCTGTATTGGATTTAAGCAAAGATTTTGACTTCATATCAATTGAAGAAATCCCATGAGAACAAAATCTTCTCGCCGATTCTATAGCAACCTCAGCATCACGCTTCACTCCAAATAAGGAGTTAGAAGATACCCGTTTCATGGTATCCCTTCGTACTGAACCATTGGTGAAAAAATGTCAATCCCTCTTTTAACAAACATAGATGAGAAAAAATATACTATCCTAGACCACATTGATAGTAATAGAGCCACTATGGATTACTTAAACACCTATGCAGTGTTACATCTCACCCATCACGTGATAGATTTGTCCTTAATCCCACATTCATCTTCTTACTTTGGAAATCCCATGATAGAGCTTCCCCCACAAAAGGAGCTCAACATATACACGGTAGAGAATGGAGACAATCTGGAACTACCTCCCTCTCCTGAGTTTGAAGAAGGTAACACTTCTTTAATCAAAGAAACAATTGATATTAACATCGGAACGGAGGATGATCCAAAGATCTTGAAATTAGGATCTTCGTTAACCCCAGAAGAAATAGAAATACACACTCGAATCCTCAAGGAGCATCAGAAGGCCTTCACATTTAACTATAAAGAAATGACAAGAGTTACACCGCACATTGCGGTACATAACCTTGTCACCAAGTCAGATGCAAAGCCAATTAAACAAAAATTGAGACCAATGAAACCTAAGGTAGCTCTCATGGTAAAGGAAGAGGTAATGAAACTCCTCCAAGTAGGATTCATCAAACCAGTCGACTACTCTCAGTGGGTATCTAATATCGTTCCCGTTCTAAAAAAGAATGGGAAAATACGCATCTGCATAGACTTCCAGGACATTAACAAAGCATGTCCTAAGGATGACTTCCTGTTACCATCCATAGACATCATTGTTGACGCAACAGCCAGATTTGAGCTTTTGTCTCTCATGGATGGATTCTCAGGATACAATCAAATCAGAATATCCAAACAAGACCAAGCTAAAACCACATTTATAACTCCTTGGGGAACCTATTGCTACGTTGTTATGCCATTCGGTCTCAAAAATTTGGCGCTACATACCAGTGGGCTATGACGTATATATTTCATGATCTTATTCATAAAATTGTGGAATCCTATATAGATGACTTGTTGGCCAAATCCAGGAGGCATTGTGATCACCCGGAAGTACTCCACGTCATTCTTTCACGTCTAATAGAATACGGAGTCACGCTAAATCCAGAAAAATGTGTCTTTGGTGTGATAAGAGGGAAACTCCTAGGTTACATTATATCATCATGAGGGATCGATGTTGACCCAACCAAAATTTGGGTTGTTCTCGAAATGGTCCCACCTTCGGATGAATCTGGAATCAGGTCATTTCTCAGAAAACTTGGTGCAATCCAGAGATTCATCCCAGATTTAAACTTTTCCATTCATCCAATCAACAATCGACTTAAGAAAGATCATAGTATTGATTGGACCGAAGATGGCAATGAAGCTTTCAATGCGATTAAAAAAATTTTGTTATCACCACCTACGCTAATGCCACCTAAGGGGATGTCCGTTAATCTTGTATTCGCGAGCTACCAATGTCTCGCTAGCCTGTATGCTGGCTCAAGAAGACAATGACAAGAGAGAATGCGTGATCTATTTCATTAGCCGAACGTTGCTCGACTATGAAACATGTTATACATAGGCAGAATGAGAATGCCTTGCCATAGTCTTCACAACCAAATGCTTAAGACATTACATGCTAAATCAAGAAATGAGGGTCATTGTAAAAATAGACCATTTACGAACCTTCCTCACGCAAGGGTCCTTGTCTAAGAAGGCTAGACGCTTTATAACCTTAATGGGTGAATTTGAATTAACTTTTGTAAATCAAAAGTCCGTTAAGGGACAAATCATAGCAGATTGGTTAGCTGACAACCCATTAGACGAGAGACAATCTAGTCAATTTGGACTTTCCCGATGAATGCATATATTACGTCGAAACTAGACCTCCCATCTCTGAATGTCCTTGGTATACTGATATTATTAATTATATCATAAACCACACATATCTAGAAGGTGCTACACCACAACAAAGAAGGCGGTTACGCATTATCGTAGCTAAATACGTTATTATAGAACAAGTGCTCTATCGTAAGGCTTTCGATGGAATGCTTCTAAGGTGTGTTGACATAGAAGAATCCAAGAAGATCCTCTACCAATCCCATAGTGGAATATGTGGAGGCCACTTTGGTGGTCATGCCACCACCCGTAAAATACATCGGATGGGCTATTTCTGGCCCACTCTAGAACACGACGCAGTAGAGTTTGTGCGAAGGTGTCATAAGTGCCAAGAATTCTCCCACGAGATTCACATACCAGCACAAGCTCTACAACCAATCGCTACTCCATGGCCCTTTTCTACGTGGGGCCTAGATTTGATAGGGAAATTCTCCCCCTCATCTACAGACGGCCATAATTTCATAATCACGGCCACCGAGTATTTTACCAAGTGGGTAGAGGCTATGCCGCTTACTATTGTATCGGATTCTGTAATCGTGAAGTTCATTTTGAACCAAATCATTTGTAGGTACGGTGTCCCACAAATTATTATCTCAGATAATGGGACTTCTTTTAAGAATGACGAAGTTCGTGAACTATGCAATAAATTTAAAATAAGCCATCATACAGCCTCCCTATATTATCTTCAAGCCAACAAACAAGCTGAAGTGATAAACAAAAAATTAAAAGCCATTCTTCTTAAAACGGTGAAAGAAAAAAAATGAGATTGGCATTTGAAGTTATATCCAGCCTTATGGGCCCACCGAACCTCAATAAGAACACCAATAGGAGCAACTCCTTTCTAGCTAGTATTCAGGGAAGAAGCAGTTCTCTCGCTTGAGGTTGAAATACCCAGTCTTCATATCTCATTACAAGGGATTCTGGATGAAGACGCTTACAGAGAAGCATGTCTCTCCCAACTAGAAATCCTAGATGAAGCTAGTTAGAGATCTTGAACAATGGCACAAAATCTATGCCGATCAAATGTGTGCGTGAGTATAATAAGAAGGTCTATGAACGAGACATATATGAAGGTGATCTGGTTCTAAGGCTAGACAACCATATCGATAAAAAGACCAGCGAAGGAAGGAAGTTCCATCCCAAATGGTTGGGCCCATACCAAGTCACGAAGGACTATGGAAATGGTGCATATCTCTTATGTACATTAGAGGGTGAGGAATTTGGCGAAACAATCAATTCCCTACACCTTAAACGATTCTACGCATAAGCGGCCAGCACTATTTATATAAATATATCTACATTGCATCTTCATATAGTTAGGTTCATTTTGTCCGCTTGTTTCGTACAATTTTGTGATCAAGGAACTCATTCTCAAAGAAATTCATTACAAACTTCTGATGGTATTGGCATAAACACTCTAATTATACTTCTTCATTTTATAACGTCATCACCTATTTCAGAATCATTTCATCAAATAAAGATAGATATGACAAAGCCTTGATGGTAACTATACCAAGATCTACGGGCTTGCTCTCACTTTTGGTTTCTTCCTAGGATAGGTGTCTTGCCCATGGTCTGTTCTAGAAGCTTCATCATGTCACATCTATCCCGTATGTATATCTCTTTGGAAGTAAGAACATACTGACATTTTTCTCAAATAAGCAAGTCAAACATAGATCAAATAGAAAATTTTAATTTTACACATTTCCTTGCCCTACCAACCTTTGGTGACAAGCTTGCATCTCTTACTAGTGACGTAGGGTTGGGAAAGGATGGAAATGCCCTTACTCGCCTATGCCTTGCCCATGGTGATGAGCCCATACTTCTTACTAGTAGCATGGGGCAAGGTATAGGGGGTCCTCTTGACAATGAACATTGAAGGTAGTCAGCAACCAAATTCAAATGAACCTTTGAAATCTTGAGTCAAAAACAAATGAATCAGATGTCCAAAATTCCAAGAGAGTTCAAAACCCTGAAACCCAGATTTTGTCTACCATGTGGCCATCTACGGATCTAAGTCTAGATAAACCACAAAGCAAGTTGCATCCCAAACTATGGAGTCACTCGAGTAGAGTAAGTTTGTAGCGTCCTAATTTGGTTCCACCAAATCTTTGTCTATCTCTCATCACTACCATTTCAACACATTTCATAACTTGTGCCCTTTCTAGCTCTCGGTGATGAGCCCTCGCATCTTACTAGTTGCGTGGAGATAGGAGTGGGGAAAGTTCATCTGCTCATCATACCAGTTTATCATCACACTTTGTCAAAACAAATATGAAGTACCGAAAAATTGCTTATAAGAAACTGGAGTTTAAAATCACATTGTGTTTACATTATCATATATCAGCATCACGAAATACAAAAAGAAAGTAAACATTTTTATCATTTGTTCTCCATTGCATACATTCTGAAAAGCATATAAACA
This sequence comes from Taxus wallichiana var. yunnanensis, assembly GCA_018340775.1. Classification (NCBI taxonomy): domain Eukaryota; kingdom Viridiplantae; phylum Streptophyta; class Pinopsida; order Cupressales; family Taxaceae; genus Taxus; species Taxus wallichiana. The sequence continues at coordinate 73,341,647 of CM031241.1, read as the reverse complement.
TAACATTATAGTTTACATACGGAAAACAAAGCCATAAATGCTAAGAGTCTGGATCAAATAGAATAAATAGATATATATATATATATATATATATAAACAATCAAGTTTCCTGTACAATGCCATCATGCGCTAAGCATGGTCAAAATGCTCAAAGAGCCAGGAGATACAAAATACATCATAAAAAATAGTCCAAGAGAGCCAAGTGGCTTCTCAACCCCTATGAGATCCCTCTGAGGGTGCACCCCCCGTCTAAAACTTCGTCTACGCCAGTGCTCTGAATGCACGGAGGGATCACGATCCGAGGAACAGCAGCGGTCTCGCCATGAGAGTGACTCCTAATCAGGTGCTCTACTGTCTTATACCTTGTTAGATCGGTACGGAGGGTAGACAACATCATGGCCACATGCCAGACAGGGGCAAAGACTTCGGTATGCCTACCAGTTGCTAAAGGCTCCCCTGCATCCATAGATATCTCTACACGAGTCTTCTCCATAGGGATCATCAGGGTATCGGTGCATACCCGATGAATTAGGTCTCGCCACTCATCGGCAGTCTCTGCAAGCAAAGGAGAAAAGCCAATTAGAAATAATCAAGAGATAAAAGCAAACGTAAACAAAAGGAGAGGTAACAACTAAGGCAATCATAAACTAGAAACAAACGTTAAAAGGAAGGATGATAACTCACTCGGATCGTCGGGCCTCCAAGATGGATCTCTAGGATCGGCACCTACCATAGATGCCACCAGCTGACTAGTGCACTCCTCCTGTGGCCAGGGAAACATAGCGTCCCGCTACAGACTCATCCTCCCCACCAAGGCCCTGAGAGAGTGGCTCCTCTGAAGCTAGTGTCACCCTCTCTACACTCTGCTCCGCCCTCTCTACCTGTAAAATATCCTGAGTGTCATGCCACTCAGGATCACTATCCTCCTCTCCACCTGACTCACTAGCCTCAGCCTCGGTCTCCTCCTCGTCTCTCCCCCTGTGAACTCCTCAGACTCAGAGTCTATGTCAATGGGGTCGTCGTCATTGCTTGTGAGCGGGACCGGTGGCAATCTGAAGTAAGGGTGCCTGAGGAGCACCGGCTCTCCCTCGAGCACATACTACCCGCCTAGCCACAATAGGAACACCAGGAGTAACAACTATCCAACCCCGGCCTCTAGGACCTCCCCTGGCCTCTCGAACTGATCTATATACTGGCACCACCAGGGGAAGCATACCCACGTAAGGCAGGCCAACTACTTGAGGCACTCGACCGAAAGGGTGTATCTCCACCCTCCCCACCCTGTCAATAAGTTGCCCTGTGGTGGAGCAAGAAATCAAAGTAAGAGCCTCCTTACCCCATAAACCTGCCATGGCCTAATAAGGTGTGGCCTCCATGTCATCAGTGGTTAGGGAGGCAACTGGCTGGTGAGGTGCTTTGAGCACCGACATGTCTGTCCATCTGGCTTCCCTCACAGCTCGGGATCTACCACCTCTACACCTCTCCCATAAGGGATGAAACACTCATAGACCCAGCTCATAACCAAGGTCGGATGGCTCAATGACTGCCCCTGCAAATAGACCACCGGTATAAATCATGATAGGTAGTCCTAATAATGTCGGCTCCCTAGGCATAAATCTGACCATGTCCCTCAATCTGTGCAATAATGGGGGACTAGATAGAGTAGAGTGTCTCCTCCCTTGTCCCCGATCAATCTTGAGGTAAGGATCCCCATAATGTCCTGATGAATCAAGGGGATAGGAAGGCTAGGAATAGATCGGACCCTCACCCCCTTCTTCGAACCAGTGGAGATAACTACATCTCCCATGTATGAGGCCCTTTGTGTTATTTGAACCCGTGAACTGCTCTCTCAAGAGTGAGTCGTCTCGATGATCGGGACCCCAAGATACAGTAAATGTCCTCTAATGTAATGGTCCACTCACCTCGGATCCCTGGTAATCGGAAAGTATTCCGATCAAAGCATCCCAATATGAAAATAAGTCACGAGTATGTGACTAGACAACGTAATGCATAGAACCCATGATATACGTAGTATATCGCCCCCTTGAAGAGTATCCTACTCATCCTAAGAAAGGGCATCTAATACTACTAGAAGCCAATCACACACTCTCTCTCAGCTCCATCGAATATACTCCTCCCTCACCTGCATACACCCAAAAACACACAAAACAGAGCAAGTTAGTATCCAAATGACTTTAGAAAAATCATGAAGACACATAAGAATGCTAAAAATGCAAAATTAACTTCAAAAGGGTGTTGTTTGTGCATTCTGTGAAGGACCACTACCCTGAGCAGGGTGGTGGTTCCGTAATCACCGCCTTAAAGGTGGTGGTCTTGTAACCGCCACCCTGAACAGGGCGGCGGTTGTGTAACCGCCACCCTGCCCAGGGCGGCGGTCGTGTCCCAAATTTCCGTACGGGTCACATGACCTAAAAACACCTAAAAACGCTAAATAAACGCTATTTTGACTAAAAAAATCCTACCCAGTAGGCGCCCCCTAGATAGACCTATTAAAACTAACATTTTCAAAAATTATCCCCCCATGACAAAGATTTCAACATTTTAATCTTTTGGGGATAAAAACGGTAAATCAAGAAAAACTAACCTGTGATCTCACGGGTCGGCGTTCCGCTCGTGGAGGCATGATCACGATCTCGTCCTGAACATTTTGACTATACTCTCATGAGAAACCATCACCGTGGGTCCCAGAGCTCAAAATCAACCAAATCAACGCACGCAAATGAATAGGAAAATGGGCCCACTTTTACATATATAGCAACCTGACTTGTTTTGAATGCCCCTTTCCGCAGGTTTGGAGTGCCGACGGAGGTAAGTTCTTATCCCCGCACAAATGGTACATCCTCATTTCATGATATTTTAGTATTTATTTTTCGATCTACTTTGTCTATCTGCACTTGAGTTCTCTTTTCATTTTGCAGGTAGCGAGAATTTCGGATAGCGTCATTTCGACACACAGACATACCAGGTATAACTCCTAACTTCCCATTTCGGGACCACCATACTCGGACCCACCGTTTTACGCCTCTTCATGGCTAAAATGATTCTCTCGAGGGGGCAATATGTACGTACCCAAAATTTTAGAGTCTTGCACATCGCTGAGAATAACGTAACACGTTCCCCTGATGATGATACAAGTCTCCTCATAAGGTGTTCGGGATTCGAAAAGCTCTCCAAGTATGCGTTAACATCCCACATACCCCACTTAGCCCCTGCGTGCTTTGTTTTCTCTTCTCCCCTCCTTTTCTTTGTGTTTTGGTCTTGATGATGAAACCCCGCCTGTCACAGGCGGTGGTCTCGTGACCGCCGCTGGCGGGCGGCGGTCCTTCATGCGTTTTCTAGAATGATCTTTTAACACGACTCATGTAAATTTTCAACATTTACCAGCTTTTTTCACCACCTTTTCTTGTATTTATGATTCTGGTTCCCTGGAATAGTGTTTTGGCATTGTTTATGGTTTAAGAGATCAATTTGGTTTTCACCTTTGGGTAAATGGGATTCTATAAATAGCTAGCTTGTGCTCAAGCAAATGGCCCCTCAAATTTTCCTCTGAATTTCTCATTCCAATAGTTTAGCCTTTCTTTTTTTTAGGATTCATAGTTTCATTTGTTAGATGTATAGTTAGCATTGTTTAGCTGTTAGAAAGCCACATATTCTCCTTGTGCAAAGTGTTGTTGTCATTTCATCCAAATCAATTGGAGTAGGATAGTTTGATTTCAATAGGAAGCCATTAAAGTTGTAGGTTTTGTTCATCCAATAGGATAGTTTAGGTGCTGGATGTTTTATGTTGCATGACTCGCAATAAATCCCGCTAGGAATTGCATAGGCCAAGCTCTGTACTCTTGCGATATCCCTCTCCTACTCGCATTGTATTTAGTCTGCATCCTAAGCTGCCTTTGTTCCAATATCTACTTTTTTATGCTAGCATTACACACTTTTTTGGATCCACGTGAGCATGAAAGAATGAGGAGATCACACTGAGGGGACAAGGTCACACACCATTGGATTCGCCCTTGTTCATGAGAATCCAAGTTCTAGCTTTCAAATTTCTAGTTAAAAGCATATCAAATAGAGTAGCTAATCATTTCATTTTAATTAAATTTTACTTTCGATATTGCCAGGGAAGTTGTGGGGATTGATAGTTTCTGAGAAACTATGATTCACTCCTCACTTCTGAGGTAGGATCGAGAGTCTTTCAAATAGAGTAGATCAGTTATCAGGTTATTTAGAATAGATCTACAAATTGCACAGACAAGCAGCTATACTCGGTCACTTTGTTTGTTTTAATTGTGTTATTAGTTTAGTTGTCAATTTTAGATATATTAGATAAGTTTCTCTTTAAAATTTCTAGTAGTTTAGCAATATGCATCAGACTTAGAAATATACGTAAATATATCTTGCATGTTTAGTTTATTCTGTCATTAATTAGCTTTATATCACTTGCTTTTGTATGACAATCATGGGACCTAGAGAGCCTAGAGAATATATATTTGAGCCAATCGTGCCTCAACCCAATCTTATTATGGCAATAACTGATATAGATCAGAACCTTAGAATCCAAGTCTTCCGAACAACAACAGACTTACAACAGATCAGCTCACAGTTAAGCGGGTTAAATATAGAAGACGACCAAGTGCACACATTTTGGTCAAATCAGCCAAACTACAGATTACCCTAGATAAGTATCCGCATGACTATAGAAGGACTTGAAAGAGAAAACGTTTGGTTGTGATCCTTTGGTCCCACAGCCAGACGCAGGAGACACTCTCACAGACATAGATACTAGCTTAAGGATTCAGGTTGCAAGAACGCCTATAAGATACTCAGAAAAGATTGCACAACTATTAATTCTGAATGTAGAGGCCGAAAAGGCATATGACTATTGGATACTAGGGATTAGGGATTGATTCCACACATGACCATAGCAGGTCCATAGCAACCACGAATCTACGGTTGTGACCCACAAATCCCACAACCCAACAAATCCACAGGTGAATCAGACATAGATGTTGGCTTATGCACATTAGTATTCAGATCTACTCCACTTCCGCCTACCATCATCACACAATTATCCTTGTTAGACATAACAACTAACAAAGCTAAATATTTTTGGACTAGACCAGAGAATCGGCCATAGAATCTGCTATATATCCATCATCCATCATATGACCCTGTCTGGAGACATACGAAACCATCCCAGGTCATTTCCATGTATACCACAACCTATAGATCGGATCACGCTAGAGCTCAATATTGATTGGAGCCTTCAAGCAGTCATTCTTGCCAACCGATCTATCACGCCATTTCAAGTTAGGAGGGCCTTCTTTGCCTTATATTTGAAGATTCCATTAGTGTGTGTCGAAGATATAATATTACCTAACTAGTTTACCCATACCCTACACATAATCCATCCCCACTGGATGTCTCGGCATGACCTCGGGAGGTTGGGTGCGAGGAAGAGTCACTTGTAGATTCCCATGCTTGCTTGTCACTTTTCCATCGCATGTCTCTCCACATCATCCCTATGGTACTGTGGGAAGGGTGGTGGAACATCCTACCGTAATCGAACTAGCGTCAAAATATTTCAATCAAGATAATCTCGTGCTCACTAACATGTCCGACTTGTATCCACCGCACTAATTGTAACTCATGTAGCTCCTCATCCATCCCTCTAAAAGCTAGAAAAACTGACATAGGGCCGCCAGACTATGTCCATCGCATACAAGCCCTCCAGCTCCCACCTATAGTATACTACGTCATGAGCTACCTCCTCTACTCGAGGATGACCACCTATAACCACCCACCTCCTGTAACCTGCCCTTTGTCCCCCATGGTGCCAATCTGGTACCAGTAGTCCTTGTTGCCGCACTACCACAATATGCTTGTATGCCCAATAGTGCAGTAGGAACATACAATAGATGTTGTAGCATCACATCCTCTAGTAAGCCCAAAAAGTTATATATAGTTGCACTAAATATGCAAGTTCCCATGCAAAGTAGACTCAATCCTTGATCATATCCTTCAATAATTTCATCGGCCCTTTTGGAAACTTACCACCCTCTAAATTAGGAAGTGCATAACATCCCACATCGACCATCATTATCACTGCTAACCAGGTCTCCTGTGGGTGTGTAGCATACAAAGCCCCACAAACAAGACTGATGTTGTGATCTGTCAGGTAACTCTCCATCTCCACAAATACCTCAATCATCACCTTGAAGGCTTCATATGTAGATACCAAATATACTATCTTACCAATAATAGGCAACTACAAAATCATGTATACGTCCTCCATTGTGATGGTCATCTCACCGGTTGGTAGATGAAAGGTTTTGGTTGCTTTATCCCATCTATCAATGAGTGCGACCATGAGATTGTGATCTTATCGGATCCGCCTGAAGCACCTAATGCCCACCAATCCGACATCTCGTATATGTGTCCACTGCCGTAAATCGGTAATGTTGGGATGTATCTCCCTTAATAACGGTGGGACATAGTCCTGTATCGTCATCGATGTCATGCCTGCATCCATACCACTCAACAATTTCAAAGACTAAACTACTTTTCCCATTTCTTTACAACCTAATTACCCCACCTATCTATTTCCTAACTACCTCCCTAGCCTATCATTTCTTCTAATTTATCTTACCAAGTTCCCATAACCCATTCCATCACTATGACCTAATCTTCCTCTATTATCCACCTATGTTTACCTATATTTCCTTTATTCGCTACCTATCTACCCTCCAATTTCATTTTTTACCCCATTTTTGCCTTCTCAACTTAACCTATTCAGACTAAGTCACTTTTCGCAGTTGGTGATATCGCCACCCGAACCAACGTTGATCGACTATTTTCCCATTGATGTCGGCATGTCGGACCGATGTTAGCCACAACCTAAGCGACGTTGGTCTCTATTTTGGCTCCAAAGCCGAACCCCCACACCCCCAATTTTCTAAAAATTTAAAAAACAATCCTAAAACCTACCCAAAAACCACCCAACCCCACCCATTTCCATTTTACACCCTAATTAATCTACATTGCACCCACCCCATACCCAAATTCTTCCATTTTTAACTACATTTTGAATTTTTAATTCCCCCATTTTAGTTCATTTTTCCTACAAATTCAATTAAACACAACCAAAAAGGATTGAATCCTACCTCTACATGCCAACATCACCTTGTTGGGATATTTGGTCTTTGATTCGGTGGTCCTCCTGCACCTCCTCGCTACTACCATCATGTTTGAATCAAACCCCTAGCTCTCCACCAATCGAATCATACCAAAATATCTCGTAGGCCCACCTCTACACCTCTCCAACCACTCACCTCTCTCCAAATCAGCCTAGAATCTAGCCCAATCATGATCACTCTTGTCAATAGTACAAAAATAAATCTCTACTTGTCATTTTCACAAATGGAAAAGCACAAATGAATCCGTAATTCATGGATTTTACCTTTTATTCCAAAATCTAACCTAACCGACATCGGTTTCCCTAAACCGACATTGTTCATGTGCCCTAGTGCACTGCGCTTGGTTTCTCTTGACCGAAATTAGTTGGCCATGACCACGGTCGGTTATAATTTTTACCTCATTGCACACATAGCACCAACTCGCCACCTACCCGAAACCTTTTTCTGCCTAACCCAAAGTTGACCCTGACCTTACACCTCACCCTCATGACCTTATTACCTATCACCCAACCTCAAAATCAGTTGGGGCATGTTTTTTCCCCTATCGTGGCCTTACCTATGGCCTTACCTAAATCACCCAACCCAACCTCGCTCATTGTGACACTCAAATTCGTGTACTCGTTATACCTTGCGATGTGATACTCGTGTTGTTCTGCCTAATGACCTTACCTTGCCTGAAGCCGTGTTGTTTATCCCGACCATACCTTTGGTGCCCTAGAACAAAACCTATTGTTGATCCATACACTGCCTAGCGGTGTTGTAGGACCATATCCTATACCTTGTATACTTGAACCAATTCAACCTTGTTTGGATAAACCTATCAACCTTTAATGACATAGAGTTTGCAAGATCTTCAACCTGGTACCTTATCGTAATCTATACGTGTGCATGCGTTAGACTACCACTACCTATTACCCGACCAAAATCAACCTTACCTATGACCAACCTACCATAATTTTCATCACTTACCAATTTATCAAACCACTCATCGACTCTATTTAACACCTCATCAGTTCCTAGTTTAAGGGGATCACCTCCACCCACACTTGGGGCAACCTAACCTTCACTCATACCTGGAGCACCGAATTCCTGTTTTAGTCAGCGTCGCTTATCAATACAAGCTACGTGACAAAAAGGGGAAAATGTAGACACCAAATTTGGGTCACACTCCCCTTGGTCCCCTTCAATTAATTAACGTAACACATTTAACTAATCATGACCCCTTCATCCCATATTAATATTCATCCTCACATTATTAATTAAATTAATTATTTTAATTAAGTTAATTTCATCCTCACACCTCCACCTCATCATGACACCTCATCCTAGACCCATTCCAGGGGCATTTAACTCACAAAGTGACCAAGTCATTACTCTCAGCATTGAGTCATCACTCCTAGTGTTGAGTCACTACTTGACCTAACTAACTAAGAATTCTTCCTAAACCTAATTAGACTTCTTCTAAGATCTTCCTACCTTCTCTCATGAGAAATCTACTTCCCTAAGCGGACCCAAAAAGGAAAGCATGCCAAATCTAGGAAGATCTACCTATTTTTGGTAAATAAGACTATTTCACCCTAACTCACGCTTGGTTTATCCTCGACCGATGTCGGTCACCTAAACCACCATCGGTTCCTTTATATAGAATTTTACAACCCTTTACCCGGGTTGTTCATTTATTTATTGGAGCCTTATTACATTCAAGCTCGAATCTTCAAGCCTCTTCACCGGAGATGATGAACACACACAACCATAGTGCAAGACAAGTAGTCGGTTCTCCTTGGAGCATGGGAATACTCATGGGAGCACACAGGTTGTACTGCTGTGGCATTAGACCTAGGCATCTCTTCTTCAATCAACCACCAACCACCTCCACTCATAGGATCTACAACATACCAAGTAAGTATTGTGATTTTATCATTTGTTCTTATTCAAGTATAGATCTTTTGTTTCTTTCTATATTTCATTCTTTCCATTACCCGTATATCACCTTCTTCCCACCAACCCACTATTCAACCATCCCAAGCCTTTACACCCTTTCCAACCTCCTTTTCAGCATACCCAAGTCTTCTTAACAATATCATGACCTTATCAACACCACCTTCACTCTCTGTGCAATCATAGAGAGGTCCAAACTCCCATTTTTAACATTTGAACCGAATTGCCCCTACCGACACTGGTTAGCCAACGGCATCGGTCTATCTTCTATACCGGCATCGTTCGACCAAATGATACTAGTCTCTGAGACTAGTAATTTTTCCTATAACAACGAGTTAACAACTTCCCCAAAACAACTCAAAACCTTGCCTAATTTCACCCATACCTCACCTATAACCTCTCTACTACTCTGAGACCCAAACCAGCCCATTAATCATTCGGATTTAATTCTAACCATTTCTGTTGAGTTAAATTCACTTGTTGTATGTTAATAGGAGATACCTAAATCTTATCAACTACAATAGGAACTGTTATTTCTTACATTAAATTATATTAAATAGAGGATTAACAACCATTCGAGGAAGCATCATGCTTCCTGGATCTAGCCTTGCTAGGTAGTCCTCTAACTCTTGTTATTTAATACTATTTGGTGGTCTTGTTGTGTTTCTTATATAGGTCGTTCCTCCTAGCCAAAGGGAAGCTCACATAATCAACTTGGATCAAAATTCTACAATGTGCACAACGCCTTCTATTGTCCACATAACACAGGTATTCCTCCTATGCCCATTACCCACTTATCTGTTTTATTGCATTTAATTTTGAGGTGAAACATAGATACTCATGAATGGTCCATCATCGTCATTCTAGACATACTCTTGAATTGTATCAACACGTCTATGGTGATTCTACACCCTAGCCATCTTGCTCGTTGCTCACGGTAACTCACGGTAAAAATTGGTAGGGTTTGGTAGCAAATGTATTGATCACGATGATTTACCCCCTCGGGAGGGGTATATTTGGCTATTTTAACCCGTTGTGATGCCCTAGGGGCATGTTTTGACCGCCGTGATCACTCTAACACTTCTTCTATCCACCGTAATGATTGTTTTTATTAAATAATCATTTTAACTCCTTTTTGCCATGTTGGGGCGTGTTTTTGCTACTGGCGCCCATTTCTTCTCCCTAAGGAAATTTTCTTACTTTCAGTGATCTCCTATTTTCTCATTTCTTCTAAAAATCAAAAATCCCTAAACATTATAAAAATCAATTTTTTTCAAAAAACATAGAAAAATACAAACACATAAAATTTCAATTTTTTCAAAAATCCTAAAAATTGTAAAATTTACAAAATAGGTAAACAACCCATAGTGGTTGAAACTCATGTCTTGCGCATGGTATTCATTCCATATCTTGCTGGAATTTTCACATGTTCACAAATCAAACGACTCGAGATCATCAGATTTACAACCATTTACAAATCTATCTTGCTTGCTTTGTTAGTACTGGGTCACATCCGGTTGCCTAATACTATTTTATTGCGTACAATTCTTTATCATTTGATGCGACATCTACCATCATTTTTCCCTTGTATGTATCCTTGCTAGGGCATCATTTTTCACCCTTGTCGTCAATCACGAACATTTGGGGATCTTCAGCTTGATAACAAAACATTTGTACAACCATCTTGACCATTGTTGGTTTGAGTATGTGTGTTTGTACTTGTTTCCCTATTAAATGAGCTTGTTTCCTTCTCATATTGCATTAATTTTTGTATGTTGCATTGAGTTGGTGTTTTAACAATGGACAATTGTTCATAGTATGGATTTTCATGTCATTCTACTTTTTTCGTATGCTTATATTTTTAATAAGGACCAGATGACATAGATCTTTGGCAATATGATGACACTAAAGTTGTTTTAATACACTAGATGAAAGTTTTCTCTTTTCTTTCCATCTTCATTCCTCTTCTACATCATTCTCCTATCAACACTATTCTTCTTATTCACATGGGGCATCCTACCCCTACCCATTCTTCTATCAATTTCTCATTTTTTCGATCATCGATAGCCTTCTTTCATCACCCCATCGACACTTGAGGGGCATCTCTCACTTCTACTAATTTTTCTTCTACCCCTTCAAAATTTTATCTTTCTACTATCTTTGAAGTGGCATCACTTACGCCACCCCAAAGAGGGGAAAATGTAGACACCTATAATTTATCTCGAGCAATTTAAATACTTAAATTGCACTAATTATACTCTTTCGCAAATTGACGACATATCGTCAATATCACACATTTCTTTGCTATCGTTATTAATTAATTACATTATTCTAGTTAATTAACTCTTCTATCCAACAACGACGCCAATTAATGACCTTTCATTAATCAACTCCCTTTCTATCTAGATTAATTAATTAATTATAATTAATTAAGCTCCCCTTTCTATCTAGATTAATTAATTATTTATAATTAATTAAGCTCCCCTTTCTATCTATATTAATTAATTATTTTTAATTAATTAAGCTCCCCTTTCTGTCTAGATTAATTAATTATCTCTTCTATTTAATCAATAAATCATCATTTATTTGATTAAAATCATCTCATAACATAAATCATACTAACTATTCCTCTAAAAATCTTTGATAAGCTTGCACACCTATTAATTAATCACTTTGGTTAATTAATAAACTCTGCAATCCCCATGAGTCACTAGAGGACAAACTAAACTCAACCACTTCTAAACCATGCTTATCCATAACTAACCTAGCTTTGCTATTATCCCACATACAATAGGATGCAAAGCTTCTTCAAACCATTGGGTTATAAAAGGAACCCTCCTCTAACCTTTCTACTTACACCTAAATGAGCATAGAGCCTATACTATAGCCATTTTATCATCTTAGAGAATTCTTCCATTAGAGGAGCTAGCTATCTTCATTTATTGCATTCATCCATCCAAGTTTTGAAGTCATATGGAGATATGTCAAATGGTCTTGTAGCCATGGATTGACAAGACTCCATTCTTGAAAACCTTGGGATTCAAGCATACAATCAACCCTTTTGATTGTTAAGGATATAAATAGGTTCATTTCATTAGCATTCAATTAGAGATAGAGGTTAATTTGTTTAGCATGTTAGTTTGAATCTTCATTTCATGTTCTAATGCAAATATGTTAATAGATTAGCTTTTCTTAAGCTCTAAGCATGATGGTATATTGATCTAGTTAGCATTATATTGAAGCTATTAGGTGTTAGCTTTGATTTCCTTTGCATTGTTAACTAATTCATATACACATCAGGTGTTTTGGTTCTTCTAAAATTTGTAAGAAATAAAAATTCCTATGAAAGCATCATAGAAGTGACCTGAACCTTGATTTGTGTAGTTTGTGACTACATAAAGCCTTCATTTCCAAAGGAACTGCTAAATTTGGAACACTATATTATTTTCTTGGGTTCTCTAATCATAAATCACATGTGGAATGTAATGACATGTTCTAGTTAGCTTCTCGAGACAAACGTTTACAAATGGAAACACATTTCATTGAAAAGGACCTCCTCTTGGCATTCATTACGTTTCATGAGGATTTGGATCAAATAAAAAGTTTGAGCACATTTGACATGAAGAGATTTCTAACTACTAATATCCTTGAAGTTATTTTCCACTTTCTTAATTCTGTTAATGAATACCTTTCATTGGATTCATTTGAATCTTACTTCTAATGGAAAATTATCTTTTTGAATTTAAATTGAAGAAATCATCAAGTAGAGTTCTATTTACAAGTGTACTATAGAAATATCTATGCTCAAGGAAATGTGAAATCTATAGTAAGGAAATATATGTACCCCCGGCTTCATGAAAAAAATCAATATGAAGAGGAAGTAACCGAAAATATTTAGGAGCAAATATTATATGACAAAACAAAAAAAAAATCCTAACAAAGAAAGATGTATCTAAAACTAGAGTGAGGATATTTTTGAATATTCAAATACTCTTTGTTGATAAATGATATATTATATCGATTAAATAAGCACACATGATATATATAACTAAAGAAGAAGAAATGCCAATGATTCTGGAGTTGGAAGCGAAAAAAGCACTTGGATGAGCTAAGCATGAATCAATGCAAGGTAGCACTCCATCTCCGGATATGTTTGAGCTAGTTTTTTGTGATCTGAAAAAGGATATTTCCCTCAAATTTAGATCTGAAAAAGGATATTTTCCTCAAATTTAGAGAGCTTTTGGTTTTTGTTCAAGGTAAGGAACATAATAGTGTCAACTTGTAGTCCTAAAGATAAGGCCACTTATGCGTGGGAGTGATATCATTCAAAAATTTAGAAGAGGATTTTATTTGGTGGATTCTGATGAATGTACCAAATTTATAGCTCTCATTGATGTTAATGTAGTATTGGTGCAGATTTACATGTTTGACGAGTCATTGTGTCAGATAGATTGGATCGGTATTAAGATCATGTGTGAGTTTTTATGGAATTACCGACACTGTATGGATTCAGTTTATTCTCGAGAAATATGAGTGGGAGGAATATGATTCGGAGGAATCAGAGTGGGAGGAATGGTAAATGATGAAGGATAGGAATATGATTGAAGAAAATGGGGAGTTTATTAGTTAAAGAAATCACAGAAAAAAGGGAAAACCAGAACATCTGCTCTGCAACACAAAGACAACAAAAAAACATAAAACAAAAAATGACAATCAAGTTGAATAAATCGAGTGCGACTTGAGAGTCATTTGTAGAGGAGCTAATACATTTCTAGAAGATCCTCTTTTATTTTAGTGGACAACCTTCCACTCATTCTTGTTGCTATCATCATTTGGTTTAGGTCCACACGGTAAATGAAATCTAGTAGAATTGATTGGCTGAAATGATTTTTTTGTGATGAAGAGGTAGAAGATACATTCTCCTTGATTGTTCCAATTGAACCACAATGATTGGGCTCTACCTTTTCCTCTACTTATGTTTTTGTAAGGTGTCAATCGATTCGTCCAAGTCTGTAGCTGGATCAAAATCTCCCTCAGAATTATCATTTGCCACCAAACGACACATGAGGTAATCCTTCCACCAAGTGGTTATGTCATTCTTGCATTTTGCATTCTGACAATCAAAGCAACATACCCTAAGGAAAAAAACCTCCTGCATCTAAATGGTACCCCTTCATAATCCAAACATTGGGTCCATGTTCTATTTTGAACTTTGAGCTCAATATTGGTAGGAAGGTTCTTTGAGGTGTCTAAATCAACAAGGATGTAGGCATACATTGTGTGGGTATCAACCACTATATTAGAATCAATATTAAAAAACTACCCAAAGCATTTCCAATGGATGCGGTTATTTTAAATACCAAAATTGTAGTGGAAGTTGTGGTATTCAAATCCAAACTGGATTGATTGAAAAGGTTCCTGTGAGTGGGTTAAAGGAGGGAAACCAAGGTTTCATGAGAAAATAATAGGATTGGAAAACCTAAAGGTTTTTAGTAATGGAATCTCTATCACATATCATTTAGTTAACACAAAAATAAAAATACCCCTGGCACAAGGTTAAATATCTAACTTACCTTTCAATAATGGAATCCAGTCCTTTGAGATCCAAGAGTAGAGGACTAGTAAGCTAGGCCAAAAACCACTAAATATGTAGATCATACCATGTTCCTTAAAGAAGGTTCTGATTCAATCACATATTCTCTAAAGGACATGGAAGGAATAATGCTCACATAAGTCATGGGTTTGGTATTTAGGCACCCCTTACCCTTTCCCTCTTACACAACCTCCTGGAAAAAATGGTTAGCAAGGAAATATTCCATACCAGATGATCCTTGTTGGTAAACAAAATTGACTATAGGGTCCTATACCATCTCCACACAAAATGTCCCTCTTTTCCCTTTCTCTAAATCCACCGAACAATGGAGACAAAACATTTTGAATTTTGGACGTATTTGTCCCCATTTATAGTTAGAGAACCAAGAGATGAGTCGCCACTACCTAGGAGAGAAAGGATGCAGTGAAAACTAAAGGATTGAATCACTCTGGATTTCTATGAAAACAACCAAAAAAGAGAGGGTGCTCATACTGAGGAATCCATAATTTAAATTATGAATTGGTGGTTCACCACATGCCAAGTTTACAATTGATGCAAGTCATTTCATAATGAAATTTAGTGCCTTCAAAGTTTATCCTCAAAATTAAAAGAAAATTTAAACATTGACATGTTTCGATTAGGAGATAATTGAACATTGAAATCCCTTCTAGCATACACTTGAACTCACATGCAATTTCTTGATTTATAGTTTTCTATTGCTTTTTCTTGTTACACTTGGATTAACTATGAGATGTACTTAAATAGTGCAATTGTGTCCTTTTCCACAGCTGTGAATATTAATATTCATATATAAAATCACAAGAAAGTATGAGTTTTAATATAATTGTGTGGAGAGGGTGTTGGATTTTATAACACCCATACAACTGAATACCTCTGCTTCTCATGTGACCACCTATGGAAATATTATATTACTATTTTCTAACATCGCCAATTCGAACAAAGAATAATTTTATTCCCCACTCAAGTATTAACCAAATAGGAAATTTAATTTTACATCCATTTGGTCACACGCAAAAATTCGATTCTGATTCCTATGAGGAGATCTTATAAAAATTAGGGTATGTTTGAAATTCAAAAGAGAAATAGTCTATTTAAAAAAAAATAAAAATTATTATTGGTAAATAGTTTTTTGAAAGGGACTATTCCCTTGTATAGAAAGGCTCAAAAGCTAGATTTTACAATTTTACCAAAACATAAAATGATCAATATCAAGATTTAACATGAAAGCCCAACAACAAAAAATAGTCTTCCTAGAAAAGAGCCGAAAACCAACAACCAAACAACACAAAAACAACAACAAAACAATATGTCCAAAACCAACCAACAACCTGCATTAGAAGGCCTGTAGCTCGGATAAATTGATAAAACACATGACAGGACAAGACTCAAACCTTGTTTGAAATACTCGTGGGTTTGTGTTTACTATATCATTTCTTCCTTCGCTCCACCACCGTCCATTCCTCATTACCATCTTCCTCAAATATCGGAAGAATAACCTCAAGATTTTTGATGGGAATGTGACCCTTGACATATTTGACGATAAAATGAAATAGTTTAGTTACTCAACATCTAGTTTTTCAATTTAATTGAGTGGTGAGATGTATGCATGTGGTACGACATTACGTAAACTCAGCCCATTCCCTGCAAGGAATATTTTATTTTAGTTTTTTCAAATAATTTGCTAAAGGATAATCTCTCCAATCTATTTACAAGACTAGGCAAATAAATATTGAGTTCAATTTTTATAATGTTTCATTTTGGTTTTTCCAATATTTTCTGATTTATTTATTACATGCTCTTTTTAAAGTCCGGATTAAATTTCAGATAGAACTTCCATGTCGTGTATCGTTACAATTATTTTCAAAAATACGAAGGTTAGCAGTTTAAACTCACACTTGGATCACACGAAAAACAAAATTTAAAAAGTGTATGATGTGGTTTTATATGCCTAGCATGAGCGGGAATAAATTAGAGGTTGTTCTTTCTAGCAATTGGACTTGAGTTGCAAATTACTCTAGAAAGGATTTCAATGATGAATTTTCTTACTTTGTTTCCATATGTTATTTTTATGTATATGTTATGATATTTTGTCAAACAATTTAGGTTCTTGTGTAGACTTCCACATTTCATATACATGTCATCATCACATTCCATGAGATCACTGACCCATTTTGGCAAATAGTTTGCATGCCTTGTGTATGGTTCCACATTTGCATACATGTCTATCAAGATGTTCATAATTACAACATTTGACAAACATCCAATTTCAATTATGTGTTCATGGATGTCCATATCTTGTTCTAAAACTCCCATTTTGGCACATGTTGGAAGGAAGCTGGAAAAGTTTGATGGATTTCATTTTAACCGAGATGTTTCCAAGGCCTTTTCAAAAAACCCGTTTTGTAATGTATACCTTGATAAATGGAATTTTAGTAGATAATATTCAATGAAGACATTTCTTTGAAAACCCTTAAAGCCTCGTTAAGAACACCATTTTGTGCCTATTATGTAATCATCACATTCCAAGAGACCATAGTTCTTTGAGGAATTTTTTTCAAATAGATCATGTAAACTATAAAAGTTGGAATAAACCTCATTTTCATTATGTTGTCATGGATGTGCATATACCTTATTCCAAAGATCTTATTTTGTCGCAAATTGGGAGTATGGTCACAATGGTGAATTGGTTGAGTTGAACATTTATTTGTTGCATTTGGTGAAATAACAACAATGCTTTGTGAGGATGCAAGTGTGTTTTCTATAAGTCATTTCATTGACAATATTTTATCAAATAAAAAATGTAATACGGAAAAACTAGTAAAACAATTTAAAAACAAAGACATCACATGTCCCAATAACTCTCCCACTAACATTAGAAAATGCAATTCTTAACTAGAACATATCATAATTAATAACTTCATTTTTAATAAACATATTAATAATTATTTCCATTAAAAAATGATATCTAATGAAGTATACTACCGTGTCAGTTCCTGCAAAATTGTTTTCTTCCTTCCTTTGAGTGTATGGTATTTTATTTAATGTCCCACTTACATCTTGAACCTCAATACCAAGCTTTCTTGAGAATTTAAGTCGTTTCTTTTTTAAAATCCTATAAAGAAAAAATTATCTTGCAACAGAATGTAAGCTAAACTAAGAAATATTGTGTGTTGGATTAAGAGATAGTTGAGAACAAACTCTTCCTCCCTTTTAACAAATAATGATACTTGAATTAAACACCCATTCTTTCTAAATAGAAGCATAAACAATCAGAGTAACCTGAATAAGATTGAAGTTGTAGCTTGTTTTATTTTTGAGGTAGCTTACACATGCGACTCTTCTTGAAGCAACCCACAACACTATGTCTCGATATACCTCGGTAGAAACATTGTCATTTGGGCTTTAATAAGTTGCTTATTTCATCCTTTGGATTTTAATATGGCATTGAGAAACTAAGGATTTCAACTTTGACATAAATGCACGGTTTTGAGAAGAACTGGGTTTCCTTGTAACAATGACTACAATTAGATTAACACGAATAAATGTGAATGATTGATGAGAAAGGGGCAATGGATGCATTTGAATAAGATCATTATCTTCTATTGCAAAACTTCATTATTTTCTTGTAGAACGCACCCTTAAGTTGGTACAAAGCTTCATTAAAAGCCAACAATTTAATAGTTGTCAATAGCTTTTAGATTATATTATACCTGCGAATATATATATATATATATATATATATATATATATATATACACATGTACATGTATGTATATATATATGTATGTATGTATGTATATATATATATATATATATATATATATGTACATGTATTATGTACATGTATGTATGTACATGTATGTATATATATATATATATATATGTATGTACATGTATGTAGATATATATATATATATATATATATATATATATATATATATATATATATGTACATGTATGTATGTACATGTATGTAGATATATATATATATACATATATATATACATGTAGATATATATGTGTATATATATACATGTACTATATGTGTGTGTGTGTATTTTGATATTGTTGAAGTTAATTTTTTGAAAATATGTATATTTATTTTTCAAGTTAATGTTAAAAAACAATAGTCTGCTGCATCAATATGCTTTTCCTTGTATTGATACTTTGTGAGGACCATTTTAAACATTAATTAACAAATACCAATCAAAGTAGATATTGACAATATCTTGGTAACAATGAGAATCTTTAAAACATAAAACAAAATATTTTATTATTACTATTATATTGAAGCTTGTAATTGGGAGTCAAATATAAACATATATTATATTTGGTATTTTTAACCTTTTTTGAAGTATTAGAGCTACACTTGTATTTACATGAAGTTGAAATAAAGTAATATGAATAATCTATTTTCAATCAATTTCATTTAGCCTTTAATTATATTTTTGTGTTATCTAAAATTTTCAAAATTATATTATAAATCCAACATATTATATAATAACTCTTAAATATAATACATATAGAGCTGATTTCTTATATTCTTTATTAAATTTATAATAATTTTTTAAAAAAGAAAAAAATTATAAAAATAAGAAGAAATATGTTGCTTTTCCACATATAAATATAAACAATTGTTAACAATTAAAATCCAACAAAACAAACTTAGAAAATGTATTAATAAGGGACAATTGTTAGCACTTTTGTTTAATAAAATTATTTTGCATCTAGGGAGGGGGATATATTCAAAACCACCCATATTAGGCTTTCAACATGGTATGGTCTTTAATTTATTTAGAATATTAACATGATATTAAAGATTCCAAAACTTATATAATTTATAATCTATGGCAAAATATATAAAAATTAGCAAGTCATATAATTAACAATCATTATCTTAGAAGGGGCTTTGTAATTTTCATCTTTTTGAGACCTTTTCCCTTTTAATATAACTAATTTTAGAGGATAGAATCAATTTTTCCTAGGTGTCTTATTCATCATAGTACAATGGTGAATGCTAAGAGCTAAAGAGTAACCAAATAAACTTGGTCCATTTAATTGTTAGCATATTTAATTTTCATACATTATAATATTATTTTATGATACACACATCATATTATATGTAATTAAATATGTGGATATTTCACCAATTGGTGCACGCTTATATCGACATCTATTATTAGAGAAGAGTATCAAGTTATTGACTTGATTGAATTCTACTATTAATAGTCTATTCTAAAAATTTTTTTGCAGCAAATGCTCTCCAAATACTAACTCTAGTCTCTTAGTTTTTCTTTATAAGAGTATAAAGCTAGTGTGTGTGGTAATCATTGTGGGAAAAGTTTCATTGTAACATTTTTGATGAGGGCCATTGGCCTTACCTCACATCTTTGCTTAATATTACAGTAGTCATTCTACCTTGATCATATACGTGTTTATGTTACCTTTATGTTTAATAAGAATGCACATACAATTTCGGGTAATATCATTAAGGTTATTGTAGCAATTTAGAAACTTGTCTAGAATTTCTAATATTGTTACATGGTGTTGACAACACTAGAGTTGTATGTTGAGAAGTGTAAAAGAGTGACATAAATAGTGTAGAAATTTTATGTTAGTAAGTGATAGAAGGTGATGTATTTGTGTGAAACCACACAATTTTTAGTAAAATTGGTGTTTTATTTTGAATTTTGAATTTCAAAAGTTCAATATGCTAGACCAAAGTTGAGTTTTAATACCCATCTCGGGCATTTTGGCATAAATTGCACATATTTGACCTCCTCCCACTCTATTTAACCCACATATTACTCACCTGACTTAATAATATGGCACTTGATCCAACAAGATTGAAATGATCTCTATGTGCACCCGATAGAATCAATTAATATTTCGGTTGAACATGGCACGTGATTGGGGCCAATCAAGTAACAATTGGCGTTGCATTATCGCACTTGATCCAATTGGGTATGGCTAGCCTAAATTGTGTATTCGATCAAACCAATCAATTTTTTTGGCTTGAATTCGCAAACAATTGGGGCCAATTGAGCATAAACTCGCATTTCATTATCACATTTTATCCTACAAATCTCGATTGGCCATGTGCAAAATTACCGGAGTTCTAAGAAAATATCAATACTTATTTCATTACTTCTCTCCTGAAATCCTCTTCTTTTTACAAAAAAAAAAAAATTAGTGTGACTATGCTAAAAAGTTGAACTCATCAATAATATATTCATTATTTATCAATCCAAGGAAGAAAACAACAATAAACATGGATTCATTAACACATAATGGGAGAATGAAAACTTATTAAATGGGTGATTCTACATAGGATCAAAAGAAAATTGTCAATATAAATGATGGGCCATAATATAGATGCAAAGTCTTGGAAGAAAACTCCTTGTTTTTATTAGTTGTGGTACTTTAATTAGGGACTATTGATCCCAAATTGACATTAAATGGTCACATTTGGGCTCAATTGGCCTCTTTTGAGCACCACGCAGCGGAACCAATCACTCAATTAGTTCAATGCAAGTACTTTAATTGGTGCCAATTGAGCACCATTTGAATTACATGATTACATTTGGTGGGTTTGGGTTCGATTGAACTGTTTGCATATCATATTAAATAAATCAATTTATTGGTTCACTTTGTGGTACTTTAATTAATGCCAATTGAGCCCAAATTAACATTACATGGTTGTATTTGGTGGGTTTGGGCTCTATTGGATCCATTTTCATTCCCTATTGAACCAAATCACTTGGTTGATTTGATGTCATCATTTAATTAGGGCCAATCAAGTCCCAAATAACATTACATGGTTGTATTATGTGGGTTTGGGATCAATAGGCCCTATGTACATACCATGTTGGACCAATCACTTGATTGATTTAATATTGTACTTTAATATGGGCCAATTTAACCCTAATTGACATTACAGTTACATTTGGTGGGTTTTTGTTTAATTTTACTTGATTACATACCATATTGAATAGATTGCTCGATTGATTCAATGTGACACTTTAGTAGGATATAATCTATCCCCAATTGACATCATGATTATATTTGGGTTTGTGCTCATATGGTGTTATTTGTGTACCCTATTAAACCAATCACTCAATTGGTTGGCGTGGAAATTTAATTAGGGCCAATTGATCCCTAATTGAAATTATATGGTCATATTTGGTGGGGCTTGGGCTTGATTAGTCTTGTTTGTGTACCATGTTAAACCAATCACTTAATTTTTTAATTTGGTAGGTTAGCGGGTCCCAATCAAGTCTAATTAACATTACATGGTTGCATTTAGGAGGTTTCAAATTACTAGTTATCTTTTATGCATCCCATCAAATCAATAACTTGATAGGTTTATTTTGATTCTTTAATTGGGGCCAATCGAACCCCAATTACATTTCATGGTTGTACTTGGTGTGCTTGGGTTTGATTTGACCTGTTTGAGTACCATATTAAACCAATTATTTGATTGGTTCAATGTAATACTTTCATTTTGGAGAAACACATCGATTGACATTACATGATCATAGTTGGTGGGATTGGTGTTTTTGATCCCATTTGCATACTTTATTCAACAAATCACTTGATTGGTTTAATGTGGTACTTTAATTGGGATCAATCGAGCCCCACTTGACACTACATGGTTATGTTTGGCTAGTTAAGATCGATGGACCCCATTAGTATTTGCTATTGAACTAATCACTCAATTGGTCCAACTTGGTACTTTGATTGGACTAATCACTTGATTGTTTTAAATATGTACATGCTACACACCCATCGAAAAGGGAACACTTTGTCAAAAGTTACTTTAGAGTGACATTCATATTATCAAAAAAGTTGATTTAAAGTGAAAGATATTATATTGGATAACAAAAAGGATCATAAGAGGATGCACAATAAAATATGAAATACAAGGGAAATTCATAAATCTAACTTTTCTACCTGGACACACATCAAATCTTGCAAATATTTTATCCTTTCACTAATTTTCTCTTTTAATCTATACATGTACATTTTAAATCATAGAAAAGGCTTACTACATCATAATAGATTTCGGCTTCATTCCCAATAGATATTTAGAATAAAATCATCCCCTTCAAAACCACTAATATGTCAATTTTCATGTAAGAGTAAGATGAATGTCTTTATTTTAGCTATTGCCTCCCATAAATCAATGATGAGTTTACAAATGAAAAATAGAGTAAGTAAAACTTGTAAATTACAAGTCAAAGAGAGTTTTTAAATAAGTAACTCGATCTATATAGGAATACATTATTAGAGATCCATGGTAGTTGTGAACAATGTTCACCATAAAAGAGCGAGAATGCTTGGATAAAAATATCTCCATTTACAAATTGTCCTCATTAACAATATTTTTCTTTCAATTTTTGTGAGGTTAAGACAAAATAATATATTAATTTTTTTATTAAACCATTTCAAAACAAAGGGAAAATTCATGGGTCATAAGGTTAGGCCAAATATAATCAATCGAACAAAGGATACAAAAATAATTTCGAAGAAAAACCAAATGTTGTGTTTCTATCTATATTTTTCTTAGAAAGACCATAAAAAAATCTTGACCAACTTTCATCATTTTAGGCTACAATTTTGACTTGGACATGGTTCATTGATAGAACTACAAGAATAGAACTACAAAACCTTTTCCAAAAATCTCCAAAACATTTTTCAAAAATCTCTCTTTTAAAAGAGTACCTCATCATATAAATAGATTTCCTCAAGATTTTCCTCGAAATATCATTTCCTCCCTATCAATAAAAGTTAAAATATCTATGAATGGATTCTTGACCAAGAACATTGAAAGTAAAAAAATTGAGAAAAATATACAAATGTGGTTTTCTACCTAGAGAAAAGAAACCATGGCCTTGTCGTCGAGCTTACACTTTCCATTTTGTAGATGACAAAAGTTTCTGGTAAATGCCATAGAAAACCTAGCGCACGAAAAAAACCTACTTTTGCTTAACTGGAATGTCATTTCCAAACCCATATAACAATAACCTTCAATATGAAAAACAAACATATACGAATTTAAGGTTCTTAGCACACATGAAAAATATGTTTCACTAAAACCACTCCTCACCAAAAGTAATTATGCACACAACTAGTGTTGACCAAAATTTATTATGCACAAGACCACTCTACACCAAAATCAATTATGCATACAAAATGCCATACAATTGTTTACTTTTTACAAGATTTACCATTTTACAAACTGTTGGATTTAGTAAGCCTATGTCATAAAGGATTTTCCAACATTTAACACATTAACTATGCAATTAAAAAAATATCTCGCTCAAATGGAATGACGATCAATATTATGATGTTGACGACAAACCGTAATAGAGAAATATACATATTTTGTAACCAATGATATTATTATGAGTTCTATCCTTGACTATTATGGAGGTGATGGTATCAAATTAATTTTATGACAAAAATCAAATTTTGTAAGTTCATAATACATTTTCAAGACCGTATAATATTGATAATCTATTTCCGAACCATTTTCTACAAAAGAATATATAGTTAATATAAATTGAGTAAATTCGAAAATATATATTTCATACAGCAATGGAGACATAAATATTAACATTAGCTTTAAACGAGGAAATATGTTTAAGACACCAAAAATGCTCTCAATCTCCATCCACGAGGAACTATCAAGTTGTTTTCACCACCAGGTGACCACCGGTGCCCCTATTATCCTTTCTTATACAATATGTAGACCAAACTGTTATGCATTCATTTTGAATCTGGAGTTAGCCAACAAAATACCCAATTAATGTGAAATATTTAATTTAGTTACAAGTTATGTAAAATTTAGGGAAATAAATTATTATGTAGTGGAAGACCTTCGGGAAAAACGTTTTCAATCCTTTTCGAGGAATGGTTTTCTAAAGCTCTGCAAACAATATTTATATCAATAGATAAAGATGTGTCGTGGAGAATGTCCTTAATATTATTATTTTTTTGAAATAAAGGGCAGTTGAACCAAAAAATACTAATATTTTCCCTGAATATGATGGTGGATTGATTCCCTAACCCTAAGGGTCATGGCCATAGTGGCGCTCCTGGTTTTGGCAGAAGGGTGGCAGTGGGTTTTCAGACGATCGTGTTTTATGGAGATCTAGTAAAGGGCAGGACATTGCTTCCCAAGCGCGAACCCCTGAAGTTGAGGATGTCTCGGCCATGTTCGTACATGGCGGCGCTGTTGGGTTGACTCGGCGCTCTGAGGGACTCTCGGGCTTGGATGGAGATTTGACACAGAACTCTGTGTAGCTCGAGCTTGGTGAATTCCTTTCTGGCCTTGCTGCTGGCTTCTTGCAGAAAGGTGTGGACACTAAGGACGGTGCTAGATCTAAGAATGTCAGCTCTGGTGTTCCTGTTTGTGGATTTTCGGAAGGGTTGGATCTGGGCCAGAGAAGACTGCCTACGGCAACTCCAATGTTTTTGGTTATTTACAGAAGAACTGGACCCCTTTCCAGGGTTAACCGAGTTAGCTGAATGATGTACCCCCTGTTCAGGCGTCTTTCAAGGATGCTGTGCAGGGGAAAGGTAATAGGAACAAGGGTTTAGCGGATTCCAAGCGTTATAAGCCTATGACTTATGCAAAATCTACACCATCAGTTTGTTTTGGTGAAGAAGTGGTGTAATATGAAGATTTCTTCAAGAAGAATGGTTTGA
Source organism: Taxus wallichiana var. yunnanensis (assembly GCA_018340775.1). Lineage (NCBI taxonomy): Eukaryota > Viridiplantae > Streptophyta > Pinopsida > Cupressales > Taxaceae > Taxus > Taxus wallichiana. The sequence continues at coordinate 73,316,168 of CM031241.1, read as the reverse complement.
TTTGTAAATTCAACTTCTTTTGTCCGGGGGATTTGATTTTTGGGAAAGTTTGGGATTTTGAATCCCATTTGCTATTGATGAAACTGTGGTTCTCTTTGATTAACTTGGTATCGATCCCTACCAAGTTAAGTCACTTGGATTTGTCTACTTTATTTTCCCCTCCAAATTTGGATGGAGAGTTGCTTAACCTTTAGGGAAATGTTTGGCTATTGACACAAAACTAAAGATTTTGAGCACACAACGTATGCTAGAATCTTGGTTGATATGGATACTTCTGCTGATTTTTCCTTGCCACTATTGAACTCAAAGTTGAGGATAGAACTTGGACACAAAATATGGACTATGAAGGGTTTCCCTTTAGGTGTAGAACATGCTTTTCTCTTGGCCATTTAGCTTCATATTGTCATATGGAAAGAAAACATGTTAAAGGCAGAAGCTCTTAGTGGAAAAATTATAACCTGGACAAGCTGGTTGTGAATGAATTGTAGATTGTGATTGTGACTCTGAATCTAAGAAATCGATTGATCTTGATGCTGAAAAGGAGGAAGTGCTTCCTCATCCACAAATGGTTCCTTTACAATAAGATAGAAAGAATGATGTGGATTTGACGGTGTTGGAAAAGGGAACATGTTCCCTTCCTTGTGCTTTATCAGGGTCCCAAAATCTCAAGGAGCAGATTGAAGTTATGATTCCAATCCATAATAATGAAAATGAAAATCCAAATATGGAAAAGGATTGGACAATTGTGAGAAGGAAAAAGAAAGGGACTATCTCTCCCCTTAAGATGCACTTAAGATCCAATGAGAAGGGGTCACAAAGATGAGATAGTTGCTGGTTTTGTTTCATGTTGTTAGTTTGATGTTCTTGTTTGTTTTGTTTCTTTGTGCCGATGGAAGAGTCAGCTTCGTTTGTTCCTTAATGTCATATCTTTTACTCCACCTTTTGTAGGGGGTAGGGTCCCCTTAACCCTCCTTTACCTATAATAAAAAAAAATGGTGGATTGAAAATGTGATAAGACACGACATAATTACGAAACACAAACCGTAACAAAGCACTATAAGTTTTCCAATCAAGGGTGTTGTTATGGGTTCAACCAAAAACTAGATGGGAGATGATGCTATCGCCACAAGGTTAATATAATGACAAAACCAAATTTTATGAGAGCATTAGCTATAAGCTTTAAAATGTTGATAACATTCAGTACAATATGTGGAAAATACATGACTGATTCAAATGAGGACAAATGCGCAATTAGAGCAGAGAGAGATGCTTATTTTTTCTCTATATAACGCTATGTAAGTGTTAAGAATTTCAGAACATAGGGTTTAAAGTTAAATTATAGAAAATGTGTAGAAGGGAGACTAGTTATATTTTTTACCAACTCCACCACCATATTTTCTACCCACATTTAAGAGTCTGTGTAAAAAAGCCTACCAACATGACATAATAGATAGTAACGTTGTTTTCGAGCATGAGGATTTTTATCTTCTGTGGGGCTGGCAGTTCACTAGTATCTTAAAAATGTGTAACACAGGGTCAATAGTTTGTGGCAAAAACAAACTATTCAAGTTGAATAAGTAGTGCACTGCAGTGCATTGCACATGGTGTCTAAATGTTTGTTTGTGTGTGAGTTTAATATCCACTAATAATTTGTGACTGCAAGTTTTATTCTATAGTTTGTGTCTTATCTCATACCAATACCGTTGATCTCAAATCCTCTATTCCTAATATTGGTTCTATTATTCTTCTACATATCCTTAAACTATTGTAACCAAGAAAGCTCAAAATTATTAAACTTGTGTTGGTTGTTGCGTTGCTTGCACATTTTGCATATGTATTTACACAAAACACTTGCTATATGATTATGCTTTTCACTTGAGTGGTCCAAAATAGTCATTATTAACATTTTCTCACATGCAAATGTGATCCTCAATGTTACCTTTCATTACAAAAACTTTTAATATTTTCTCTTAAAATACTTTTATTGCTCTCATTAATTAAACTAGCAATCATACATGAAATGTACGATGGAAACGTCGAAGAGGATCTTTTGAAGGAGTCATACCGGAGGGAGAGAATTAATGAGAGACGAAGAAGGGGTTAGAGGGTGGAGAAGTGTGATGATGGTGAAAATAGAAAGGAGAGACAATGTGAAAATGAATTGTCCAAGAACAAATTGGCATTTATGTTAATCCTTTGAAGAAGACTAGAGGTATTGTTTTAAATGACATGGAAACAACTAAAAGATATATTTGTGAACATAAGGAGCGGTAGAAATTTTTTCCTATTAAATGTATGGAACAATTGATATACAAGAAGTCATTAATAATTGAGATTGTACATCAACTAGTGATATGAGTGACAAGTAGAAAATATTTGTCGATCGAACATGGGGAAGTAAATAATTGTGGATTCAATATGATAAAGAAAACAAACAACAAAAAATAAATTTAAATGGAAAGGTGAAACCCATATATTCATTCATAGCACACAACGAAGACATGATGGTTAAGAGGCCGGGCGTGTATGGTGGCAATAACATAGTGATTATGATAAAAATAGGATTAAAATTTTTTTCTATCAGCGTCAATAGTTTCAATTGGGTAATGTTTAAGTTGTTAGATAAGGAAAATATGAGAATGGAATTTTGGAAATAAAATGCTTGGAATGAAATACCTGAATGTTCCACACTACGGCTTAGAATGCTCCTAGCCAAATATTAAATGTTATCTGTGTTTCACTTTATCATCTCAATCTCGCTTGCATTACTTACATGTGTGCAATTGGTGCTTCAAGGGACCAAAAAGAGGAAAATTCATCAACACAAAGGTAGAAAACCCTAGGACATTATTTGCTTCTTGTAGAAATTTGTAAGCCCCCTTCTCATTTTTAAGCTTGAGCAATTGTAGGGAAGGAGTTGCATGATTGAGATGATTGCGTGGAATAGTAGAAATAGAAGGAAATGGTTGTGATTTAAAATTATTAAAGTATGCGATTTAATATTTAAGCAAAATCGAGTCTAGAAATCTTTAAATGTCATCAAACATTCAAGCATAAGTAAGACTTAAAAATATTAAGAATGTGTTCTAAGCCAAGTTTGTTTTATTTCGAAAAGAATGGTCGATTGTTCAACATTTAACACTTTTTTGATCACGTGGTTGCTTTTATTATCAAATTAGAGGTTAAAATACAAGAAAATGAAAAATTTATTAAATTCCTTAATTTTACTCTATAAATAAATGTCATGACATGATTTAAGCTTTAGTTTTTTTATGATGATATTTCAAATTCATAGAAAAATCAAAGGAAGGCATTTTCCTTTCTTTTATTCAAGTATAGAGTTTCATATACATAGAAAATTAAAGATGCAAAGTTTCCCTTACTTTTGGTGCAAATATGTATGTTAAATACGCTAAGGGATCAATTTTTATAGGATGTTTTACCTTTAATTGTCAAAATATAGGTTTTAATTCATAGATAAAATGCATTGAATATTTTGATGTTTTTTTGAAAATCCATCGATGTGTGTTTATTTACGGGAAAATTTGTGAGTGAAAACTATTTCCTTTAGGGTTTGAAATCTTGGTGTGCTCGATTATGATTATTTTTCCATGACAATATTTTGTAGGATTTGATCATTTTTGAGTATTTGAATGTTGTTATTGTGAAGATAGAGGTTGAAATACACAGAGAGGAGACATTTTCTTTACTTTAGTTGTTAAAATGGGAGTTTAAATGCATACATAGGATAGGTATTTTACGTTTTATTTACTTATTGACAAATTTTTGCAATCCTATGTTTATTTATAGTTATAATTATACATGGAAACCCCTTCTGTGCAAGATTTGAAATCTTGAAGTCATGGTTATGAAATCCATCACTTAATTCTCACACAAAAATGTCTATATAAATCGATTTGCTCTCTATCTTTTTGGCCTACATCTCTAAGTTGTGAAGTGCATTATATTTTTGTTTATGGAGTGGATTTTTTAAGGGGTTTGTTTCCATGTTTCGTTGCATTGGTTTGTCCCTTAGTAGTCCCATTGTTTGTAACTAGTTCCAAGTTGGGGATGATATGAATAAACCCAATCTCAATGACCTTGTCAAGAAATAGGACGAAATATTCCCGTAAAGAGGGGGCAAAGGAGTTTGGTGGTGCTATCACCATTAGATTCAAGGAGGTGTTACATACACAAGGGATGAAGTGTAGGTCTTGTACTAGTAATGTGGTGTTAGAAATATTCACTAGAAAAGGACAAGACACAATGTTCACCATGTATGGGGAGTATTGGAGGAAGATATGGAGGATTATGACGATGCCATTTTTTTAAATTTTGATATTATATTCTACTTGAGTGATTTTTTGAATGTGAGGATAAAATTTCATGGCAATGCTTCTTATCTATGCAAAATATAAATACAAAATCTTGAGGCATGTAGCCAAAGTCACGAAACATGCATACTTTGTATATCATGAATCATATAAACTTTGTATGTTCCACAGTAGAATCGAAGAATGATAGAGGAGGAGGAGGAGATAAATAATATCAATGATGTAAAATAATAAGAAAAAAAGAACTTAACAGACAATCATTTCATTTGCATTTTAAAAATTATGTAGAAAAATATAAAATAACATTGTTAGATTAAATTTCATATGGAAACTAAATGATTTTGTGAGATTTTTGTTGTGTTTTAGAATTTAGCATTTTATAAAAACTTTGGGAGAAAAAAATACAAGGAATAACTTATCAAGTTGAATTTCCTCAAAGATGTAAAATTGTACATTTTTTAGGTTGAATTACATCATAAATTTAAGCGAGTTTACAAATTACAACCTATAATTCTTAGAATTTTGGTTTTGTGAGAAGCTTCAAATTTATACCGTTATAAAGGATAAATAATTTGTAGGATAAATAGTCGATTAAATTTCAGGTCTCATACTTGCAATGACATGTTGTTCAAAATATTCGAGTAGAAAAGGAAAAGACACGGTGTTCACCATGTATGGAGAGTATTGGAGGAAGATATGGAGGATCACGACGATGCCATTTTTTTTTACTTTTGATATTATATTCGCTTCGTAGTTGGATTCTAAATACCTAGAGGTTTTATGCCATGACAAAAAGAGGTCATTGAGGAAGTTTCTACTATTTTAGGATCGTATGGAGAAGACCATGGCTTGAGGTAGAGAAAAAAATGTAGATGAGTTATGGAAATAAGGTAGAAATCTATAAAGCGAGTGTGAGAGACTTACATTGGATAATTTACTTTTGGAGAAAAAGAATAAGGAATTATTGGACCAAGTTGGAGAAATTTCCTCGAAGAAGATGGAGTTGGAGGTTGATGTTAATGGTTGAACTAGAAATTAAGAATTGTGAGGAAAATACATGAATCAAATAGGATAATGGTCCTAAATCAAGTAGAATGCTTTATTTCTATTCTTAAAATCCATGAATGTTATAAGGAAGAATGGGAGAAGTTGTATATGGAGGCCAAGGGGTTACTTGTTGAAAATGTACCAGTCACTGCCACCAAAGGAAAAGATGATAAATGAATAGACAACTTTTTAATAAAAGTAATGGCTCCTCACTCTCGATCCCTTGCTTATAGCCATAACCCTAACCGAGATAACCATGGCGAAGGTAGGGAAAAGATTGATTATGCAATGAACCAGGATATTTCATGGATCAAATTGCATTTGAGAAAGGAAACAAGAGCCTTGTTATAGGAGGAGTCAATGGAAAGGATGGTGGTGTGCATATTCTGATTTCTGGAGATAAGGTGTCTAATGGTAATAACAAGGAAATTGTTGGTAATGGTGGCATAGATGTCAAGCCACCCGTAAAAAATGAACCAAGGTCCCTTCCTCTCATATAATGCATCCTACACATAGATCTATTAGCGGGAAAATAACAGGGGCCAACCTAGGGGAGTAATAAGGAAGGAAATGGGAACCCTTCCTTTGTAGCTATTTCTCGGAAGAAACACAATAGGTAGAAGACGGAAGGCCCTTTCTTTGCTGAAGTTTCTTCCCAACATCCAATGTCTAGCGTAAGGACTTCAGAGAAGCCCTTGAAACCCTCTCATAAGACCTCGATGTTAAAGATAGAGGAAGATATGCTTCACATATGTCTTAAAGGAGGAAGAAAATCTTACTCAGCCGGGCCTTATTTGTAGTTTTCAAAAATTATGTCATAAAATTTCTCAACTTCATGAATGGATTGCAAAAAGAGGGAGATAAAAATACAAGGTAAGATTGAGCTTTATCCTTGTGCTAAAGAATATTTCATTGTTGTCTTTGAAACCCCTGAGGATAGGGATTTGATTTTTAACCAATATTGGGTTTGGGGTGAACACGGGCTCATGTTCAAGCCATGGTATATGTCCTTTGATCCTCTAAAATATTCCATTGATACCTACCCTATTTGGGTTTGCTTGTCAGGACTCCCACTTCAGCTCTAGAATAGATCTTGCTTTCTTGCCATAGGTGATACTCTAGGCTCATGTGTGAAAGTTGATGATAAGACCTCTATTTAGACCCATACTACTTATGCTCGAATCCTTGTAGATCTTGATACCTCCCAAGACCTAGGAACATAAATTAATTTACAAATTGGTGATAGAATCTTCAGTACTATTGATGAGTAATCACAACACCCCTAAATGTCTCGCAACTCGATGGCTTGAAAATATCGGTGTGATTGTATAACATTGAGCTTTTCCCAAAGTGTGGGAGTTTACGATCAGGAAATATCTTTAGATGAAGGTTGGTTCCTATTCCTCTGTTCTGATGCACACATACAAATTGTAGAGGATCTACTATTAAAACCTACTCTATCTTGCCAAGGAGACATGGTTAAGAATATTGCAAGAAAATAAACCTAAACTAACAGAGGTGATGCACCAAAGGAATGTTGAACATCTATTTTTCCATTAAACACAAACCATAAAAATGTAATACAACCACCATGCACAAATAACCAGGATTGCAATGAGAGATCAGGGAGATGCAATGAACATAAGAGAGGGTTGAAAATCATCCAAAACTTTTATTATTGCTCCAAAGATGATACAATGCATTACAATGGCCAAGAGGAAAGATTGCATTTATAGTTTAGATGGGAGGTTTGAACTCCACAAGATCAATTATAGACAAGAGAAGAAGGGAGGGTGTAAAGCCAAGTTGTCCAACCTCTAGAAAAATTCCCCTCCTTATAATATATAGGAAGAATATGAGAGAAAGGGAGAGAAGAATTCAAATTATTGCTTTAACCAACCATCTAAAAATTCATTGAATTCACCTATAAAAATGATGGGTTCCATGACCAAACCCATACGTCCATGTACTATGCCTTGTTGGGAAAGAAAGGAAGCCCATACCTCATTATTGTGGTAGGTGAGAAACCTAGGACACCCTAAAAATGGTGAACTGTATTTTTCATTTCTAAGAACTTAGTCCTACTCAAATTAAGATAACCCGTGATATTTCCAAAAAGTCCTTTCTTGTGCAAATCCAACCTCCTTGTCAAAATTTATGGCCATCTGAAGGCCGAGATGTCATTATGTAAAAATGGTAGGTGCTGATCTTCCTTCTGGAGTCCGAAATGCATGTAACCTCCGAAATCCCAAAATTTAGACTTTCGGACACTTCCATTTTGAAGATTGAAACACTATTCATCTGCAAATTTTCTTGAGAGTTCGAAACTCTGAAACCCGAAAGTATGAAATTCATAATTTCAGACTTTTTGTGGAGTTTTCCACTTGAGTGCCTTGAGAGTTCCAAAACCCCGAAACCTAAAAGTCTAAAATTTTGGATTTTCAGGTTTTGGGATTTCAGACTTTGTCGATCCTTTTTCGTTCCCTCTCACCGAGATCCTCGAAACCCGAAACTTTAAATTCTAAAATTTTAGACTTTTGGAGTTTTAGGTTTCAGAACTTTTCCTCCATTTTTCCAAATTTATGCTCTGAGATCTCTGAAACCATGAAACCTAAAAGTCTAAAATTTCAAACTTTTTAAAGTTTCAGGTTTCAAATTCTTTCTCAATGAAATCCAACTTCACACTTCGAGATCTCCAAAACCTTGAAACTTGAAAGTCTGAAATTTAAGACTTTCAGAGTTTTGGGTTTCGGAATTCTTTCCTCATCAAAATCTTTGAAATGCTGAAATGATCCGCCTATGAGGTTCAAAAATTTTGGACTTGAGCTTCTTCTTTTCCCAAAATTCTCTGCAATTTTCTTATCCCATTCCTTTCTCATCCAACCTCAAAATGCAAGCTCTAGTGACTGAATCAACTCCTCCATTTTTGTTGTGTGTAAGTTCTTGTTGTCCAATTTTGGTCGAGAGGAAAAATTGGATAATAGGTTCATATATTGGACTATGAGGGTCTTGCTTTCAAATGTTGGCATTGCTTTTAAATTGGTCACATTTTAGAGGATTATGAACATTCTAAATGCAAGGTCAAACCTTTATGGTGGAAGGATTATCTACTTGAACATCTATAAATCAATCCTAATCTACAGACTGGTTGTGGAATATAGCGACCCCCTGCAAGTTGAATTACCCTTCATGGAAGAGCTTCCAAACACTACAGAGAAGAAAACTCAAGATTCTTCTCCTTAGGGTGTTGATTCAATGATAGATTGTGATTGATGCCCCATCTTTGAGGGCCACATCCCTATCAAGTCACTTGAAGTTGTTCTTCCAATTTTAGTAGAAGAAGGAAGTGAGGAATGAAATGTGGTGGATAGGAAAAAGAAGGGATACACCAAATCTAAACCTTCCATTGTCTCATACAAGGCATGAGACATGTCTTGTTTTGTGCTCTCATTACTGCATTTGGGTTGTTGGGATGTTGTCTTTGCTACTAAACAAACTATAGTTGTTGTGACGTTGTTGTATATTAGTTGATTTTTAGCTATAAGGATGTTGGAGATAGGTTGTGTTCTTTGTATTTGTTTTTACTGTTTATTGGGCTATTTTGTTAAATCTTGATTTTGATATTTTTTTGAAATGCTGAATTTGTAAAATCTAGCTTTTGAACCTGTTGTACAAGGGTATAGTCCCTTTCAAAAAACTATTTGCCACTAAATAATTTTTTTAAGAAAAAAATTTGAAATATGTACTCTTTATCTAACTTTTAGTGAATATTAAATTAGATATTTCACATTATATTACACACAAATATAAATTTGTGGGGAGAATCTTCTTCACAACTATGATTGTAGACAATATACAATAAATCTATTACTAATATTTAATATTTGATGTATAAAATATAATAATTGGATAGTTTATACCATTTTCAAAATACATTAACGATAAGCTATATTATTGAAAAATTCATAATTTAGAATATATGTATGAATAATTCAAACTATTGTTTAGTGTAATTATTTGAAAGTATGCAATCTATTCCATTTATAAATTTATATGGAAACAAGTTATTAATTTAATTAAATATTTAATAAATAATTTAAATAATACACACTTCTTATACATTAAAATAGATATCTCACACTATTTATACATTAATAGATATCTCAAACTATTTAATAAATATATCTTACTATTTATACATTAAAATATATATTAAAAGATTGTGAATAATTTACTCCTAGTTAATAAATCATACTTACCACAAAGATAAAAATTAGATAATTTGAAAATTCCATATTTCAAACCCACAAAATACCTATTGATTATTTCAATCATTTCACGTTTAATTTTTTTGTCCTTCACAACACAAATAATATAAAATGCACAAATAATGAAATAAAAATAAAGTAAGAAAAATAACTTATATAATGCATATGTCACTTTGTTTTATTTAGAATTGGTTTCTATCTTGTTTTCATTTTTGGTCAATATCTTTATTTGCATCTCCATGATTATCATTCAATTTTAATGGAGGAAGTGATAGTGAATGCAGCTAAACCCAAAATTGAAGCATGTAATCACAATGGATCGAGTGTAAAGTGTTTTAATCGTCGATAAGTCAATTAGATCGAAGTATTAGATGGGTTAGTCTCTTCTATTAACCTTAAAAAAAAAGAAAAACTCAAATTAAGTTTTTTGGTTGGTTGGAAAATATTAAGAACAACGAATTATTTCTGATTGTTTCAATACATAGGAGAAAGAAGAGAAAAATTAAGAATTTATGGAAGATTTTGAAAGGTATTGTCTTTTATAGATCTATGATTGGGTGTGCTTGTGTATGATTGTTTACTATGATAACACTATTATATTCTTACCATTTCACAAGCTTGAATAGTTGAAAATATATTTGTTATTATTTTAATTTTTGAGGTTTAAGAAAATGAAAATTTATATTAAGTATGAGAAATTTATTTTTTACTAAATACCCCATCTTTTTGTATTCCATCATATCATGTAAAGTATTTTGAACCAATTTTAAAATGAATTAATTAAAATTTAAAGTTAAAATATTAAATAAAAAACAAATTATTTCTCAAACTCTACTATCCATATATTACAAGAGTGGTCCTAGATTGGCTAAGACCAAAAATACATAATTTAAATATGCTTAGAATCCTCAAAAGGAATATACGTATGTTTATGGGTTAAAACCAATCCCTAAGGAAAGTATGAAAATATAATTCATATACATGAATTTTAAATGTTTTTAATTTGAAGTTACAAAATTATTTGTCAAAATAGTTAACAATTTGACAATATGACAACATATTTTCCAACAAAATACTACTTCTAGGATTGATACATAAAACATATAATTTTCAAATTGATCTCAACTAGTTTCCAATTATTCCCTCTAACTATTTTTCACAAAAAAATTTGTTCTCATGTATCTATATAATTCTAGGACTATTATACATTCCATACATTTTTATTTCCTTTAAGATTTATATACATTCCATACATTTACTTTCCAAACCTCAACCTTCTATTTCTATGATGGTACATCTCTTTGCATCTAGGACACATAACATTACAGATTAGACAAAATATTCAAGGCTTTGTACTATACATATAATAAAATAATGTATTGTATTTAAGGACATTCAATACTCACTTCATGTACACACTAATTTTTTGAAAGACAAATGATGACGAGGATTTGTTTCATTCGTATTCGAGCCACCTACTATTATAGGAAAATAAATGATCATTATGTTAGTATTTCCCACATATTTAAGTTTCTTGTGAAGTCACATTCACACCAATAATTCAATGTTTTACCTATAGGTTCCCCTTGTTGTTTCTCTCCTCTTTGCATGATTGGTGTTAGGAAATTTGAAGCATTCATAGTCTTCAACGTGGTTATTCAAATATTCTACAATGGTTGGCCTCTTAGTCACACCGTGGTGACATCTTTTATTGGCACTAAACCAAGGACACATGTGGGGGATGGCTATCTCATTGACATCTCCAATGAAAGTAAAATCTAGTGCATTTGATGCTTGTAGGTCTGTCCTAAACCTCTCAACACATGTAATGCATGCCTTGATTTGTCCCTTTGTGCTTGGTGGTGTATCCGAAATTGAATTCAAGAAGTATCTACACGTGTTTATCCTAAAATTAAAACTGGTTTCTAGTGTCAACCTTCCAGCCCCAACTGTTCTGGTAGTATCCATGATATATAACACACTATAGAGAGTTATTTATTGTACCACGCATAAAAAATAGACATAGAATAAATAGGGATATAAAAATACATTGGTTTTTCAACCTCCTTGTACAATTGAAAACCAACCTCATACCATCCAAGCATGTTGTTGTTGTGTGGATAGGGGAAAATCTTGGCTACTGCACTCATTCGTAACATTGGACTATGAATACACATTGTCACCTACACATGAATGAAACATAAAGTCAGTCTTTTTTTCCACAAGAAACAACACTGTAAATACAAACACCATTAACTATACATGTTGAAAAACATCGTATGACTTAAAATAAGTGCAATACCATCAAGGCATGTTGGCTACTCTTTCCTGGACACTAGAAAAACTTCACTACCACCCTCGTTCATAGTGTTTGACCATGAATAGGAATTACCACCTACACATGAATGCAACATAAAGTCAGTCTTCTTTGTCCACTACACAACCCCAAAAACCAAAACAACATTAAAAATATGAGTTGAAAACACACTGTGGTTTTCAAGCTACCTCTAGGAAAAAACTATTACCATCTAGTATCAGTGGTTGTTGATGTGGCGAGGTGTGTCCATCTAGGACATGTATTCATTTATAGTTCTTATCTCTACATATGCGTTGGATCCTGCACATGTATGAAACATAATTACAAAATGATGTTTATTTCCTTATGACTTATGCTTAGTAATTGACATAGCTACTTGGCACATATGATATGTTTGAATTACCTTCCACTTATGGTGCTTGAAAAGATGACACCAAAAAATATCACCTACGAAAGTTTGATGCCTTCAACACGTTATTACACATGTTTCCTTTGGTATCCTAAGAACATTCAATACATGGAAGACACCACATTTCCTTACCAAATACCAAGTGTATTTGGTTGTTTGACTCTTCACTTGCAATTCATGTCCATTAGGATGAATCACAATGCAATCTATATTTGGAAAACTTTTTTTCTTCTCAACCACTATCAATAGTTTTCTTTATTTTTTTAAGTTCATCAAGAATCTAGATTGTTGCAACTTCCTCTTGTGTTTGTAAAATGGCTTCACCCTATACACAAGTGTGTAGAAAAATGGTCCATCCGGTGAGTGCATTTTTTTGTCTATCACAAAAGTATATGGTCTTCAGATAATAGTGGTAGGCCTTGATGGATGCATTTATTTCTTGATTTGCATGGGTGAAATTTCTAAAATTTTTTTCCCACATGGCTATCAAGTCAAATAGATGGAAAATCAATGACACTATAATCCACGTGTAATCCTTTATGCTGAAAATTAACAAAAACACGTGAAGAATATTACTCACCGATATTTCCTTCATGTTTGCACCATGTATTCTTGAAGTACTCAATGAACTGAGTTTCCTCTTTGAATTCAAGGAAGTCTTGAATCATTTAGAAGGTGTAATCTTCATGCATTCCCATACCATATATGATGGTACCTAATCTCTCAAAACTATCACCTCAAATCCTTTCTAGTATACTTGTATACATTTTTTACCATGCCATAGACATAGAAGTACACGAAAACCAAATACAATCGTAATGACTTGGATTTAAGCTGACACATCATCCATAATGAAGGCATTGATCTTGCGAATCAACACGAAGAATTTTTCCTCATTTCTAGACCTCCTCCAACCACTCGTAAATGTCTTCAATCTTATTCCTTGATAAAATGACCCATGTTATGGCACCCAAGCCTCTTGCTCATTAAAAAAGGTGTATAATTGGTACTATAAGAAAAATAACATCAAAGGTTAGCATCAAGTGCAATATAAAAAAAGGAACAATATTAATGATAGAAAGAAAAATATTTTCAAAATTCATTTGGATTACTTACGCCATATTTATTTGTGGTGAATGTTGAATCCATGGAGATTATAGAATTGTGTGAATGTTGTACCATTCTCTCACACATCCATGGTGTTTGCAACCCCATAATGAATGGAACGGTGTTTCCATTAGGTCGTTGATAGAATAAAAATAGGTCCCTCTCCTCTGCATGCCATAAGTTCATGCTCATGGAATCATCAACATGCTTTTGAGACCGCTTGGAGTGAACTATTTTCCATGCATTGATCACATCCTTTCTTGTTAGGAATTGGTCCCTCTTGTTCAACATACCTGCCAAGAAGGGATCCTCTATATGTTTTTGATATACCGTGTCCATAGGAACACCCATCAACAAAATATTCTCAATGTAACTTTTGCATTTGTTTGATAAGTGTGGGGCAATAGAAACATGAAGGTTATTATGGTAGTGTTATTTACACCATGAAAACACTCACTATTTTCATCACAATGAAACAAATCATTGTATATTATAATTGTGACCATCGGTCTCCCATACATCACCTTCACATTGAAGTGGCATTGGAAACCCCTTTTATTTTGATGCCTCCTCACTCTTTTACTTGTTGGTGGCTTATTTCTATTATCCTCAGACCATATGAACACTAGTAGCTACAATTAAAAACATTAACATCAAATTCCATACAAATGTTTATGAAAAGCATGTACAAAAAAATAGTGTTACACAAGGTATGAACCAAGAATATGTCTTTGTTGTATGCTCTTTGTAATCAACTTTATCAAAGACATTGTGTTTTGTGTGGACAAAAGTAGTCTCAACACTTTCAAGGGAACCTTCTCCCTTTACAAATGCCTTGAGTCTTCCAAGTGGGATGGCTGCACAAAGGTCGATGTTAGGATCATCCCTAATTGGGGTCCATTCCAATTCTTCATTCGAGAATTGAATTTTTTCCTCTCTTATCTCTTGGATAGGAAGACTGTACATGCTTTCCCATTTGTGCCTCCTTCCCATCCTAACAAATATTACATGAAGTTGGCATCATTAATGAAATAATGCAATATTACAAACAAAAGGGCAATATAAAATAAATTAGTATATCATATATCTGATTATAAATATGACATTGTAATCAATGGAAAAAATTATATCATGGCAATCAAGGACCGAAAAGACAAACAATTAAGAAATGAGTGTTATTTCTATTTCATAGAGCTAGATATACATGCTAGGAAAGAGGGTTGTACTTTATTTTCTTTAATATGGATTCAATATTGTGAGTGTTCGATAAGGATTTCCCATATAAATTCAGGGGAATCATTGAAATATTCATGTATTTCATCACAAGGATGATAAAAAGAGCTTGACACATGAATAGAAAGAGCATGACCTCCTTCCTTAAATTGCAATGCAACAACAACAATCAAGCTGCCTAAGTTGGGAATAAGCTTGATAGAAGACTCCATTTTTTGGAGGATAAGTTGGGAACCTTCTACCATTTTATCCAAAGACCTATAGAAAAGTAATAAAAAAAATACCCAGGTCAAGAAGGGAGAGTGCGTTTAGGTTTTCATATCGGGAGGTAATACTTCCTTACCCTTAGATTGTTTTTGTTTTATCAACGATCTATAAACACGTAGGTAAATTAGTTTTCTTTTTTGATTCTTGGGAAGAATATAAATTTTAAATTATGGATGCTTCACAATCCTTATCTTAATGGTGTTATTTACTTTTAATTGGAAACTATATATATCTTTTATAAAAATTTAATTGGAATCATAGAATGAAAAAAATTAATTATGTGATTTATTAACCAAAAAATGTGAAATCGATTTACTAAAGTGTCCACAATGCATATATTGTTAAATTTTATATATAATACATAATCAAATTTTTAGTGGTGCATATATTATTTAAATATTACATTTTTAACTTTAGAAATAGTGTGGAAAATTGGTATAATGATATCTTATATTTGGGTTTTGTAAACTCTTGATAATTCTAGTTTCAAAAGCTTAATTTCCTAAATATGAAGACAAACGTGATTTTTCCACATTTAAAATTCATAGATCTACATATTATATAAATAAAATTTTAATTATACTAAATTATGATATATCTATGTTATGTAATATATCCATGTTATGTTTAAATATGTTATTTTATATACCTATGTTATGTTTTAATTATAATATATCTATGTTATGTTTAAATATATATTATATGTACATTATGTTTTAATTATGATATATTTATATTATGTTTAAATATGTTATAAATGAAAATACAATAGGTAATATTTACAATAAATTCTACACATTTTTTCAAATTTTGGATGATGTGGCATTTTTGCGTTATTTAATGTGGTATTTCCACACTACTATATTTGTATTTGTATTTTAAAAATATATTATGATAAATATAACATTTGGTTAATCTAAAATTTCCACACTATTTTAATTATATATTAGTTTTTTAAAATATGTAAAAAAATTAAAATTCAAAGTCAATTCTATTTTTCTAAAATTGTGTTATGCATAATTTCCACAATATTTAATGTGGCTTATTTACATTATTATAATATTCAAAAAGTATATTTTAATACACATATGTTTGGTGTAATGTAGCATTTCCACACTTTATATTAGTCTTCTTAAATATGTAAAAATAAAAAAATAACCTATTTAATGCGGCATTTCCACAATATTAATTTGTTTAAAATATGTAAAACTTAAAAAAATCTAAATTATTTAATGTGGCATTTCCACAATATTATAATTTTGTATCAGTTTTTATAAAATATGTCACAAGTGTAAGTGAAAGTGTGCTTTTTGGAGCTTTGGGAGCTCTCATACCGCCCACTTGTATCATTTTTGTTGAGAGAATCTTGTATCATCTTGCATTTAATATAATATAAGATTTTTTTCATTAAAAACAAGTGGAGGGTAATATTTATAAAAAACTATAATATAATTATCTTAAAATGTGGCATTTCCATAATGAAGGTTTGGCGACGTGGATTTTCTACATAATATTAACAATATAATTTACTATGGAAAATCACATGATAATTAAAACCCAATAGCTAAATTATCATTTAGATGACACAAATATTCTTTAATTATATCAAATTGTGGAATGTTCTTTTTGTTCCTTGTTTTCCCATGAATTTTGAAACAAAACAAGTTATATGAAATTATCTTGTCTGTTCCCATGAATTTTGAACAAGTTTTAAGGATTATATATATATTGGATGATTATATATACAATATGTAATACAAAATATGGAAAAGCATAAACTATCTATTCTTATATTTAACAACAAACTTTGCATTGCTTCCTTGTGTGATCTTTTGGCACATTTTTGGTTCTTTTACAAGTTTCAAACTTTCTATCAAAATCCCCATTTTCTTTAATTTATGGGGAGGCTCATATTTTTGTGCATCTTCCATCGAGTCGTACACCAAGCCATATCCTCTAGAGTGGGAGCCAATGGTGTGGAATTTGGAGAGGTAAATCACATATTTTTTTGGTAAATGCCGAGTCGAGCCTTCACCATTGTTGTAATTTCTGGTTTTGGAGGTCGAACTCTACTTGTAATGCAAAACAAATAAACACCTTTCAAAATCATCCTCCTATGAAAATGTGGAGTTGTTATCGTTATGCCAACTGGATCAACATGAATGAAACTTCGTGTTTTCATTTTCACCGACCAATAAAGAAACTAAATACAAAACCATCCATGCAAAAACAAACATACAATTTATGTTAGTATGTTATAAGGAAAAACTATAACAACAATAAGCATAATATAAGATGACAAACATATGGAAAGGAAATTTTTTTTTAGAAAACTATGCAAGACAACATGATGTAAGAATAATTTTCTTGGGTGAGGAACTTTAAAAATATCTACACAAACAATATACCACATAAATAGGCATATCAATGGGGGCATAACAAGAGGAAATCCCCTTCAACACATAATGATTCTTGGCTTTGACAAAGGCACATGCCCCCATATACCAAAATGAGAAATGAGAGTGTGACAAGAGAGAATTTTTTTCGTTCAATTTACATACAATTACAGACCCTTACAATTACTTAATATAATGAATAATAAAACATTCTTCTACATAGAAATTATCTACACATTAAAATTGTTTACAAATATAACGAATAAAGAAAACAAAACATACTCAAATGTTATTCCATACAACAAAACTAAGAGAGGAATGAAATTAAGAGAACTAAATACAATGAATAATAAAACATTATTCTACATAGAAATAAACTACCCTTTAACATTATTTAAAAATATAATGAATAAAGAAAAAAACATACTCAAATGTTACAAATTATGTTTCCATTTCAAAAAAACATAAAAAAGAGTAATTAAATAAGTTTGAATGATAATAATAATTTATGTGTATAAGGGAATAAGGGTAGTTATATAGGATTTCAAACTATGCATGGTTTCAAACATGACTCAAGCCTTAGATTTTTGGGAAAGGTGGTGGAAAGCAAAACTCCACAGGTGGACAGGCTCTTGGGTGGTGCATGGGAAATAGGGGAATCATAACTTCTTGCATTGTCTTCTATGTGAAACACTTTGAAGGCCCTTATTTGGATGTTCTTGAAGCATGGGTGGAGAAGGTAAATACAAGGTAAGATTTTTCTCTCAATGGAAGATTTGATGGGGTTAGACCCAATATAGACTCGATTAGTAAAAATGGAAGCTATTGGGAGGTCTAGAGGTAATAACCACTACTTTTAAATCCTTCTTGTTTAGATTAATGTTGGAATAATATATTCTTAGAGTGATCAATGATGGACCTTGGCTATTTGGTAAAATGGTTTTGAACATATCCAAATAGCGCCCTAGTATAGATTTGGGGAACATGGTACCTTATGCCTTCCCGTCTGGGTCATGCTACTTGCTTTGGTTGTAGAGTTTTAGGAAAAGAACATACTAGAGGGGATAACTAAAACTTTGGGAGATTTGTTAGTTTTAGATCCCAACACTATAGCTCGGACCCAAATGGTTACCGTGAGGATGTGTGTTAATTTCCATGTTGGTAAGATTTTACCCTCCTCAATCGGGCTTATATCAAAGTTTCGAGTATCAAATCAAGCATTGATTTATTAAGCGTCCCTTATCATCTTTTTAAATGTAGAGTGATAGGTCACAATGCTGGGGATGTATGTTTTATCAAGAAGGGCGAAAAAAATCCCTTGTACTCAGCCGGGCGCTATTTGGATATATTTGATTAGAGGTGTGTGACTTGCTAGAGAAAGAAATGGTGGATGACGCATAACATTTTGTGAGGCTGTTGTAGACACCAAAAATCTACACCCTCCCATCCTCGTTCACTTATAAGATTATATATGCAACCATCGACAATTAAAAACACACCATCACATTATATTGTCCCATTTCATAACATCCCCCGACCTAGGTAATCCACTGGTACCCTTCGATTAAATAATTTAATTAATTTCACCCACCTACCCTAAGTCATAACTCACCCCATTTTATTCAATTAATTAAATAAATATATTTCATTTCACCCCATTCATAACCATATGAGGTCTCTCTTTGGCACTAGTTAATTCTAGTTTAACCAATTAAGAAACCTTATAAAAATCATCCCATAATTATCCTAACAAACTCAATCATAATTGGAAACTATATAGCTAAACTAATCTCGACCTTAGTCTAATTTCCACATATTATCCATCGAAATCCCATATCAAATCAAGTTCAAATGAGTAAGATAATCACCCTTATCACTCCTAATCTCGAATTGAATGGAATCTCAAGAATTCCTTTGGTCACTAGTGATCTATATAAATCAAATTCTCTTCCTCTCCTAGGGATCATCCATAATAATCCACAAGCATTCTCTCATTTTGAGCCTTCTTCTCAAGTCCATCGTTGTTATTCTCAAGCGTCAAGGAGAGTATGTTATCATCTAGCATTGTCATTCACAATCATCAAGTACCTTGGATACGTTTTAAAGCCTATTCATCATTGAGTTGCAATTCATATCAACTTCTCCTCCCTCATCATCAACCAAGGTCTATTATTGTCTTATAACTCTATTTTTATTTCATCTTAGTATCCTTATCGAGTTGTTTCTTAATTCATGGTTTCCTTTTGCAAATACCATAATTTCATATTAGTTAGACAAATCCTTCATTTTCTCGGTCTCTTAAAAATATTGAGAATTTCCTACGATTCTGTGCATTCTATTTTTCCTACAAATGATTCCATTCAACAATTCCTATCAATCATTTTAATCTCTTGTGTTTCTAATATTTTTCATTTGGATTAGTATAATATTTTGTAAGACCTTGAGTTGTGCGCTATTCATTCAACCCCTTTAGACATGTTAGGCAGAATATTTGAATTCACCTATAAGATCCACAAAGCTACCGATGAATTTTGGGAGTTTTACTATGAGGTGCAACGAATGCGAGATGACCTTGCTTGGTTTAAGCATCATTACGAGGCTAGATTATACATTCTTTAAGTATCCAACACTAAATTTGGAGCATAATTTGAAAGCGAGATCGGTTTGAAGACACCAACCCGAGAATTTGCATGAAAATATGACACCGAAGAAAAGTACTTGGACTTACTCAAGGATGAATATATCGGGAGCCTAATTTATACTTCTTCGAGGAGGATGGCGTAGACTACTCTATGGGTTTTAAACTTCTCTGAGAATATGGACACTGATCTTGATTCTGAATTTGATCCTTAGTCATATTTCTTTCTATGTTATCATCATCAGTTGTGTGTATGTAATAATCTAAATAAATCATAAACATTTTATCACGAATTTCATATATCATATGTTTTATTTTGTTTCCATAAATAAACTTGAGTGTTCCAAAATGGGTTGACATCCATACAAGGAAGTCCTTTGACTTCTCGCGAATTGGCCTTTTCCGGACAACCTTTGCCAATATATGTTACTAATTATCCTCTATTTAGTGTTTTTTTATTTACGAGGTCTTCTCATGGTAGAGGAGATGGTTTCATTTCTTCCACAGAGTGCAAAAATCCAATTTTCTTCCATCACATCTCATGGGTATCATTGAAACCCCTCCATATCGAGGATTGGTGAGTCTTATTATCTTACTTACAAAACTAGGTTGAAGGAGTAAGATATATCTTAAAAATTTTGGCACGCTCGATGGGACTTTGTCCTGTTAATTTATTAAAAGTTTAATCTTCTTTTTCCTGGTTTTCTATCTGGTAATCGCCTACAATCGTACAAATCACGTGCGATTCTTGTGGTTTCTTCTTATTACCTCATAGTTCACCTTTTCTTTCTAATTTAAATATATTTGTTTCTACATTTCCATTTCTCTATCATCCTTCTATTCTTGATTTTTCTTATAAAAAGTCTTTGTTAAATGCACAAAAAGAAAGAAAAAAAAACAATCATCCATTTGTTTGGCTAGAAATAACTTTTTTTTTTCTAACTAAGTGTCATTTTTTTATCTACTCCCCATCTGCACCCTCTGTCACTTTCTAGTTTTTTGTTCTCATTTAAAATCCAAAGTTTAGGAAACAAAAGGATTTTATTTTTAAAGTAGACATTTATATCATTCCTTTTTTAGTCCAAAGGAATCTGTTAAATAATCAATTTCGATTAAGGAAATCGATCGACCCACCGAGGATTCTTACAATCATTGGTGATATTTTTAGTGCATTTGATTACTCAATAGTTGGCCTTTATATTCTATGTTTCTTGGATTTTTGTCTTTGTTTTCTATCTAACTTGGTTATAGATTATTGACTTGCTTGGATTGCTTTGCTCTAAGCTTAAAAGTTTTCTAAAATAAAAAAGGAGATAATTTAAGGTGAGTCCTATAACTTTCCTTTTTCTTTCCATATTACATCCTTGTTTATTTGTCCTCATCAAAAGAAACATTTCGTTTTGGGTTTTAAAATAAACAAAATTACATTCTCCTTTCTTCACATAGTCTAATTAGGAAAGAAATTTGTTGCATTCACTTATTTCTTACCCCACACACAACCAAATCACTTCAATATCAAAACGCATTTAAACAATTGCTACCCAGGTGAATACCAACTTGGATTTGATCCCCGGAGGAGAAGCTAACTCATTGTTCTAGCCTAAATTATGAGTATAATCAAATTTCTTAGGTATATTAGAAAAGAAATCAACATCTTTATTGTTGCGGGACCGTGAAGTGAGGCTGTAGGCCCCAATACCACACCCATACGGAGCCGTCTGAGTTGGCCTCTTGTACTTTTGGGTATATCGAGGAATCCACCCTTAAACATTCCTGAAACCAACCATATACTACCATTTCCTAGGACCTTCATTAACCATCTTACACATTTCACTCTTTCATAATTAATCAAGATAAATATAAAACAATATTTTTCTTGATTTTACCTATTGTTTGTAAATCAACTAAATTAGTTATTTTTTTCATTTTCTAGGTGTTTGTGTGTTTTTTTACCTTAGTACTTACCATATAACAAGATCATAAATTTTTTTTGAAAACATGTCCACTTCACTACTATATCATTTAGCAACATGTTCCAATTTATACTACATTATTTAAACCATGTCCTATAACATTTTCTACACCAATGCAAAAACAAATCCCATTTTATCAAACAATTACATCCACTCCCCTTTATAATGCCCAACAGACTTGGAATGAATTAGAGGCCAAATATAATGAATAAATGAGACAACAACTTTTGAATTCCACATGCCAATACCATAGTCAAATCATTTATACATCTAGACTACAAGAAACAAAAACCCATTTTCTCCTAGTTCTCAATTAGAGGCATCTAAACCTCATTTCTATAATAGGGGAGACCATATTTTTGAAGGAATGTTAGATTGAAACCCCATTGATCTCAATGCTTATCTAGCAAGTTAGGGGTTTCAACTAAAAACATTCACACCTCAACCGATTCTATACACCTGAAATCCTTCATCTATCATTGCATGTCTCATCGATTCAAATCAAGAGCATGTTATCCAAAAATTATACTCATAATTTCAATAAGTAAATCTAAAACATCAAATGATCAATCTGAAATGTAAAACTTGGACTCTTCTATTCCTATTAACCAATTTGAAACATCAAATGATCAATCTTATCCGATCAACTTAGACATCGATGTCTCTTCCTATTTACATCCTTCATATGATTTCATTACAAACAGTCTTCCCAACAATTTACATCTTCACCAAACCCTTCTATAGGTTCCACACCTCCCTAAGCAATACCGTTGATTCCTAATCTACCCATATGGTATCTTGATAGTTCGAGACACCTCCGATATGTTTTGTAGCCATTTCCTTATTGTATCTTCAAACTAGTTAGTATCCCCATTTAAAGCATTATTATGTCTATTCCCTCAAATACCCCTCTAATCAATACTAGTGCCATTTCTAGCACTCACCCTATTTCACAACACATACCATAACCATAACAACTTCTAATCTCCATGCCAAAATCTACACCTCTTTAAAACATTCCATAATACAATATCCTACAACAAAACATTTTGCAACAATCACCATCCTAAGTAGCATTCGCTTTGCTATATCCTTCTAGTAGTCATTTATCTATTCACAACCACTCACATATACATCAATGCCATTCCAAGTACCAATACATATAAGCCTCACAACCTTTAGTGACTCAAAAAAAAAAATTCCTTATCAACAAAATATCCAAAAAAAACATGCCACAACAAAACATCCCCAATATAACATAACTCAACAATACATACCTCAAAAAAACATTCCACAATACAATATCCTATAATAGAATGTCCCTTACTAGCATAATGTTCATCAATAAAGCATTCCAAACAAAAATTCCCTACCAACAAAACATTCCTAGTATAATTAGACATACTCATAACTTAGCCAATTGTTATTTCAACTTGGCTCATCCTCATGAAAACAATCTTAATCCTATCCTCTCCAAGTCCTTATGAACTACATATCCAGTCTCGAAGTTACTTTGTTTGCACCCAAATATGTGCTCTCCTATGACCAAATTTGTAATGAGCCCATTCACCCTTCAATGTTGTATAAAGCATATCCACCTCACTAGGAACTTCTAAAGTTCATAAAATTTTATAGCAAGGAAGATCCTCAACAACACATCTATACCTTTTGTCATTCTTACTATTTAATAGCTCACGACCAAGACCTTATGTTGAGGAATTTTCCCATGTCTCTTTCCGGTCCTACCTTCGATTGGTACAATATCTTTCCAAAATATTCCTTATTCTCCTTTGCACAACTTTCTCAGCTCTTCTTAGAACACTTTTCCATAAACATATCCCACAAAGTCACTATAATTGACCTATATGTCATCTAAGGACAAATCTATTGAATTTTGTCACTCACTATAGAGGTGTAATTAATCACTATCCTTTTCAAATTACCACAAATAGAATTGATCAAAGTTTTCTACCATTTATGCGCCCAAACACATCTCATCCACATTATAAATCCAATCATTTCAAACTTTTGATGAAGATTTTACCATGGTCCATAAATTAGAATTGTGAGCTCTAGAAGATGTTCGGGTTAAGCTTCATCCTAAGAAACCAAAATTCGAGTTTCATCCAACCATGATAAATCTAAAACATCCAACCTTGATAGTTAAATTTTCTCCAAAGGAAACTCCCACTACCGAGTCGTTCCCATCAACAACGTAGCTATACACCTATAGGAGATACTTATAGTACATTTTTTGACAAACTACTTTCTGCAAACATGATATCTCTCCCACCTATTTGACCCATCAAAACGTCAATATCTAAACCCATTTGTTATCAAGACAATGAATATTTAAAATACCATAGGGTTAAAGGACATGGCATCGAGATGTGCCACATATTCCATAACGTATTTTAAGACTTTCTCGACAAGGGTGAACTCTACTAAGACAATCCAAACGCACCCCCGAATCAAAACCTTGACATATTTAAGCAACCTTTTCCAAACCACCCCTCATCTTCACACCAAACACAAACAAATACTGCCCATAATCACCATACCATCAATATAATATCAAAGGCAAGCTTGTCCCTAGGTCCATCTTATTACCTATTGAATCAAATTTAGTGGAATCAACACTAGTACCCAATGAGCCTAAAATTACGACTACCGAATCTTGTTTGCTAAGATTATTACTAAAATAGTTCCCACATCCTTGTCACATGTCATTACCAAATCCATACCTACATCATCTATGCCTCCCAAAACTACACCTAAAGCCACATCGACAAACAATCAAAAAAATTTCTTTATCTTATGAAAATCTAACTCTTTTGTATCCTCATCAACCACACCAAGCCCATCCAAAACCACAAAAGGCCTCATAAATAAGGCATTGATCATGTCTTTAAAATCCCTTAGTATATATTTCAATATCAAAACCCTTTACATGGGCCTTTCTCTCTTATACCTATTAATTACCCCATTATTTTAGGGTGAATTCCACCTACCAATCCCCTACATTAATTTTGTATCCCACACCTATTACATAATCCAACTATCCTAAAAAATAGGCACCTATTCTAAGTCTCGTCCCTCACCTATTACATAATCCAACTATCTTGAGCAACATGCATCTATATAAGGTCATTGCCCCTTACCCATCACACAATATAACTATCCTCCAAAATGGCCACCCATATGGGCTCCTCATCCTCCATCTGTTATGGCAACTAGAAAATCTCTGGAGCTAACAAATAAAAAAATTGTAACTAAAGTTTTACTTCCTCCCAAGGATAATTAATGTAGCGAAATTCTAAATAAACTCAATATACTACAAATAATATGAACTCCAAAAGAAAATAGATTACCTTCTTCATTATTGAATCATGAATTACAATGTTTCCTAAATAGGAAAATAACTCCCAACTCTAGTTTCCAAGAAAACTTTAACTAACTTTGACAAAATCTACTCTAGGTGGTGGAAATTACTATTTTTAGCAGTTTACTAGAACATGCTATTCTTAGTAAGTTCACATGCTTATTCTTATGGGAAAATAAATTACCATGTATCTTCTACATGCATAAATGAGAGGAATTTCCAAGTTTATAACTCATAATGCAACTAAGGGACTAAAATAAAAACTAAAACTACAACTTAAATCCTAATTTTTGGCTCGAAAATATGCCAAAACATGCTCCAATAGATATTGTGGGTTGAACTATGCATTCCTCTCATCAAAATAGTTGGTTTCAAAAACAAAATGGATTCAAACAGACACATAGAGCACAAGTTAAGACCTTTTCAAGTTCCTACTAATTTTGCACATCATTCTCCCCTGCTTGAAAACAATGCAACTCCTACAAGTTGTCTTCTTCAAACTACTTCAACTTATCTACATCTAGTTTCTTAATCTCCCACTTTGTGACCCAAGTATTTTCCTCTTGTTTTATTCCTTTCCAATGTACCAAATAGTTTTTGTATTTCCCATGTCGCATGTACACTATTTTATCATCTAGAATATGATCCACTTCTTCTTTTTCTTCACTAGAACTGTTGTCTCCAAATACTACTTCATTAATAACATCCCATTATGCACCATCCCCATGAAAAGAATAAAGTTTGAAACATTAAACACTGGATAAATGAAAATTCCTTGGAAATTATACCTCACAAGCATTATCATTTATTGTTTTCATGATTTTACAAGGACTAATCTTCTTGTACTTTATCTTGTTATAGGTTGCTTTTGGAAACCTTTCCTTCCACTAGTATACCATAACCAACTCACCAACTTTGAATACCTTTCTCCGTATGTGTACATCTTGCTATTTCCTTATACATATCATTACTAATCTCTGTACTTCTTCCACACTTCTTCCCTGTAATTGTTGTATATGTTCGAAAATGCTTCAACATCATAATCGACTCGCCATCAACTAGTAGCTATACGAGAATCTAACACCCCATTTGGATTACTCTCATACACAATGGAAAATAGATACTTTCCTATGGATCTATTTATGGAACTATTATATGAAAACTCATCTTATCGTAATGTTAGGTCCCATTTTTGGATTTTCCTCAACTATGCACCTTAATAGGTTTCCTAATCTCCTCATTACCACCTTTGTTTGTCCATCGGTCTAAGGATGGTAGGCACTACTGAACTGTAGTTGAATTCCCAACTTCTTCCATAAAGTCCTCCATAAGTGACTTAAGAACCTTGTGTTCCTATCTCAAGTAATGGTTTTGGAACACCATGCAAATGAACAACTTATCGAAAAATAATTTTTCTACTCATGTCACATCAATTGTTTTCTTACGGGTAGTAAAATGCACCATATTAGAAAACCTA
Organism: Taxus wallichiana var. yunnanensis; assembly: GCA_018340775.1. NCBI lineage: Eukaryota > Viridiplantae > Streptophyta > Pinopsida > Cupressales > Taxaceae > Taxus > Taxus wallichiana. The sequence goes on along the minus strand of CM031241.1, from coordinate 73,289,320 downwards.
TCAACAACCACAAAAATTGATTCATTACTTTGTTGTGTTTTTGGTAATCCCAAAACAAAATCCATACTCATAGTATCCAGGACCCTTTACGAACATGCAATTCAAAGGAATGATAAGAAGATTGTTCCAAGATGTGATCTCATATGATAATAGCACACCACATTAGATTTGCAAAATAAAAGAGCTAAAATACCATATATGGAAATCCATCATAATCCATAATGCTCAATACATTACAATATAATGACTTGAATTACTCAATAAGAAAGATGTACATATAGGAGGAGGGAAGTGCAAATACTACCTAAATTAGTGGTGAAGAACTCCCACTAACTGATATTGGTAGTTAAGTTAACTCTAGAAGACTAGTAAGCTAACTCCACATAACTGAGAAGCTAACTCAACACAACTAGTAATTGAACTCCACACAACTAGTACACCTAAGAAAGATAACCCAACAAGTGTAGGGCTAACACAAGTGTAAGAATTATCCTAATAAATAAATAAAAGGATAAATAATAACCTACACTAACACCCTCTCGTAAGCATAGCTTAGGTGGGTGAAAAGAAGGTGGGTCCCAAAAACAAGGCCTGATGAGGTACCCATGTACAATAACTAGGAAAATTAGACACCACAAGGTACCCAAAACTAGTAATAACAAAGTAGAGAGAGAAAAATACCGCTACAAGATATCCTCGAATTTAACTCCAAAACTCATTCAATTTGAAGAAGTGTGGTGTGCATTGTTTTTCTAAATCCACTTCTCGATCATATAACTCATAAACAACTAACACTTGGCTTCTGAATATCTCCACACATGAATAATGTCAATGGAATGATGTTGAAAATGTTAAAAAAATTACTAAACATAATTTGATCAACTACTACAAATAGGTGTGCCACGATCCAAGAACAACCAAGGAAACAAGGAAAGGACATGAGATCCAAATAAATAGGAGTTGCCACAATCCAAGAAAAGCCAAGGTAACAAGGAAAGGAAAAAAATGAAGAAGTAAGATTGTAACAACCATTACACAAAATGTCGAGGCATTAGTGAAATCCACACATGAGGATCATAACATCCCACCATGCTTCCATAGCCGGACCACTAGGCTAGATTTGTGCCCATATAGCGGACCCCGCCCTACCCTATACAAGCCATGGGAAAACATTGCAATGCTAGCATAACTACCGTCTTTGGGACTCAAACCTAGGTGGTCACTCTAATACCAAATGTAATGAACCGTTACACCAAAACATGAAGGCGTTAGTGAAATACACATATGAGATCATAAAAAGATCAACTACCTCAAATAAATGTGTCACAATCCAAGAAGAATAACCAAGGCAAAAGGTAAGGACACGAGATCCAAATTAATATGAGTACCGTGATCTAAGAAAATTCAAGGTAACAAGGCAAGGACATGAAACCCGAAGAAGCAATATTAACAACACACCATCCCATACTATTGAATGAGTATAGTGATACCATAGATCTGTATGAGTTACCAAAATCAATTACTCAAACATTGACAAACTAACACTGGGCTTCACTAGAATAGCTCCCCCACAAGAGAGATTGTCAACATGCCAAAAAAAAGTTTAAAAATACAGATCCAAAATATCTCAACAAACAAGAGAGATATAAATGTATACACCCATAAATATAATAATGCAACACCCAAAATTTTATGACGTCGGGCAAAGTGAAGTTGCACCCACAAGTGATTACAACACCCTCCCAAATTTGGAATTTTATAATTGAGTGCATGTAAATATTACAATTAGTAATAAGTACCTTAACATTTGAAATATGTGTATAAAAATGTCACCAATGTGTAGATCTCTAAAAAATACACAATTATAAAAAAACATCACCTTAATCTGAGCTACAGATCAAAAGTTATGAGCTCTAGAAGGTTTTGTTATCAAAATAATATTTTAATGTTGATGTTTTTTTGTTTTTAAAAGGTAAACGTGATACCCAAATGTCCAAAGGGTAAAAGAGTGCATCCACAAGATATAGGCTTGCGACCAAAGGATAAAAGCTTGCACCCAAAACTTCAATGTACATAGGGTAAATCATTGCATTCAGAGGGTACATGTCAATATCCATTAGATAAAAGAATGTACCCAAAGGGTACAAACTTATGTCTAGTGGATAAAAGACTGCATCCAAAACAAAAATATCAGAGGGTAAAAGAATGCATCCAGAAGGTACACGCTTATATCCAATGGATAAAAGAATGAACCTAGAGGGTATAGATCTACTACTAGTGGATAAAAGATTGCATCCAAAACAAAAATATCCATAGGGTAAAATAATGCATCTAGAAGGTACATGATTATATCTAATGGATAAAAGAATGCACCCAGAGGGTATAGATATGCATCCAGTGGATAAAAGACTACATCTAAAATAGAAATATCCAGAGGGTAAAAGAATGCATTGGAAGGTACACACTTATATTCAATGGATAAAAGAATGCACTCAGAGGGTATAGATCTACATCTAGTGGATAAAAGACTGCATCCAAAACAGAATTATCTAGAGGGTAAAAGAATGCATCTAGAAGGTACATGCTTATATCCAATGGATAAAATAATGCACCAAAAAGTACAATTGTTAATACAAACTTGACTACAAATATCCTTTTTTGGCATATGTATTCAAAAAATAGAGAGAAACCTAGAAAGTTTCTCTAAAAACCCAGAAATTTGATATAATTTTTGAGTCAAAAAAATATATCTATACGTAATTGTATGTATTTTTGAGAAATGTGCAAAAGCAAACCCTTAAAAAATGTCGAGATTTGATTGTCTCAAAACATGGTCAAGTTTGATTAATTCTAGGGTTTGAATCCTTCCAAATCCAATGTCACACTTTTTTTGCATAAATTTGCATGTTGTATAAAAATACTAACAAATTCCAAATACATGAAAATAATAAACCCTTACTTGTAAAGAAAAACTTATAGATGGATGTCTACATCATCTATAGCTCTAATACCATGAAAGGAACAATAAGAATATTGTTCTAAGCCATGATCTCAGATGATAATAGCACACCACATTAGATTTGCAAAATAGAAGAGCTAAAATACCATATATGGAAATCCATCATAATCCATAATGCTCAATACATTACAATACAATGACTTGAATTACTCAATAAGAAAGATGTACATATAGGAGGAGGAAGTGTAACTACTACCTAAATCAGTGGTGAAGAACTCCCACTAACTGATATTGGTAGTTAAGTTAACTCTAGAAGACTAGTAAGCTAACTCCACATAACTGAAAAGCTAACTCAACACAACTAGTAAGCTAACTCCACACAACTAGTACACCTAAGAAAGCTAACCCAACAAGTGTAGGGCTAAAAAAGTGTAAGAATAATCTTAATAAATAAATAAAAGGATAAATAATAAACTACACTAATAAAAACGACATATATAACCCTGTATTCTGTGCATGTCCTTTCGATTCTTGGAAAATTTGACACCTCTCCACATATCTTACCACATCTCTTTTCTTCTTTGGTCAATAGTATTTCTTTGCTACAAAGGCTATTGTCTTATTTTACCAAAATGCATAGCCAATCCTCCACTAAGAAGCTCTTTCACCATATTATCTATCATAGACCTAACTTGAATACATTGTGGGCATCCCTTGAATAGATAGCCATCCTATAAAATTTACTCATCCTGGACATCTCCTGCATCGTCTGATAATGGATGAATTAAACTTTCAACAATATTATTGAAATCAGAATCAAAAGAATACAAAACCTTTATTTCTTCAAATCCCATCACCTCATTTTCTATAGTGGTAAATAGAGTCACACGCCTACTCAATCCAACTACAACTTGATTTTTTTTCCTTATTTATGTTTTAGAGAAAAATTATAACCTTGTAAAAATGCTACCCACTTTTCATGCCTACTATTCAAATTATTTTGTGTATTCACATACTTTGAGGTTATGTTTTCTTATAAATAACACAAACTCCTTAACAACTAAGTAATTCCTCCAATGCCTTAATCCTTTTACAATTTCATAAAATTTCACATCATAAGTAGAGTAGTTCTAACTTACCTCATTTAGTTTCTCACTAAAGAAATATACTTTGGCTTTCCACCTTGATGTACAAAACACGAATACCCAAATGTGAGGCGTAATAATAAACCTCAAACACTTTATCAAAATATAGTAGTGCCAAAATGGGTACCTCTGTCACCTTCTTCTTAAGAATTGAAAACTATCCTCATACTACCTTTTTCCACAAAACTCCCTTCCTTTTGTTCAATCTTTTATAGGTGTTACAATACTACTGAAATTTTTAATAAACTTTCTATAAAATTTTACTAAACCATGAAAGCTTCTTACCTTTGTTATACTCTGTGGAGTAGGCCATTCAATAATTGCCTTTATCTTCTTTGAGTCCATCTGCACCCCATTTGCTGAAATAATAAAGCCAAAGAATACCAAAATATCTTGCATAAACGTGAACTTTTTCATATTTTCATAGAGTTTTTATTTCCTTAACACTTCAAATATCACCCTCGGATGCCTCATATATTCTTCTTTAGTTTTACTAATTATCAAGATATCATCAAAATAAACCACAACAATCTTACCATTATACTCCCACAACACAAGTTGTTCATCGATCTCATAAAAGTAATAGGTGTATTGGATAAACCGAATGGCATCACCGGCCACTCATATAATCCCTTCCCCATCTTGAATGTTGTTTTGAACTCCTCTTATTATCTGATATGAATCTGATGGTAACCACTTCAAAGATCAATCTTGGTAAAATACCTAGATCCAAAAAGCATATCCATCATATCATAAAGGCAAGAGGTAGTAGGAACATATACTTGATTGTAATTTTATTGATTTCTCTACTATCCATGCACATTCTCCATGTTCCATCCTTCATTGGTGTTAATAAATATGGGGTTGCACATGAACTCATGATCTCCTTATGCCCCCTTTCTCACGATCTCTACCACTTGCCTATTCAACTCTGTATGCAATGTCGGGCTCATCTATAAGCTTCTTGAATTGGGAGTGAAGACCCTGAATCAAATCAATATGGTGTTGAATATATTTTTAGGGTGGTAATCCATCTGATAGCTCATCAGGAATAACATCAAAAATTCTTCTATTAATTTTTTGTTTCTACTGGATTTTGCACTTGTAGGTTCATCCTTATTTGTGACTAGTTCATAAAAAAAATTGGTTTCCTTTTCCTCATTTACAAATTCCTTTGCATAAATAATATCTTCAGCCTTCCCCTCTTCCTTAAAAGGTAGAAAAAATTTTTTGTGCCATCCTTCTAGAAAGTATAAGTATTCTTTCACCTATCAAGAATAATTTTCTATCAAATTGCCATGGTCTTCCTAGCAGAAGATATGACATGAATCCATAGGAATAACATCACACCAAATCTCATCCTTGTAACTATTCCCAATATAAAAACATATTAAACATATCTTATCAACAATAAATTCATTACCCTTCTTAAAAATGCAATAAGGTAAGGGTTATGATTCTTCTCACAATGCAGACCCAATTTCTCAACCATCTCATTTGAAACCATGTTCTCACAACTACCACCATCAATAATAAAATTACATACCTTTCCTCCTAAAGTGCATCTTGTTCTGAAAATATTTTATACGTAGCCATGCATCCCACTTGATATCCTTTCTTGAGAAATCATTTTCCTTTTGATCATAATATTTTCTCCAACATCTGGTGGAATTTCTAGGTCATGTTCATCTTTTATGTTACTTGTTTAGCTTCAACAATAATTACTCTTGGAGCATATGCTTACCTCTTTTCATGTGTATAATAATGTGGGCATTCAAAATACCAATGCCACTCTTCACCACATCTATAACAAACAAATGGTCTTCATGGAGCCTCTCATCCTCTATCACTAACATATCCTTTGCCCCCTAGAAAATTGTCTACCTCTTTGTTGATTCTGGGAATCTTGTCTCGTATCTTCTTCCTTTTCCATTCCATGAGGTGATTCTCCCTGCCTTGGATGAAACTAGCTTGTCCCCGAAAGGAAGATGAGGCCCTCCATTCATTCTAGGTGATCTCCTAAAACTTTGACGACTTTTTTTTCCTCGGACTTTAAGGCTAATTGATAGGCATTCTCCATGCTCTTAATCATGTGCATACTTGTCTCATCTTGAATAGAAATATTTAATCCATTTACATACCTTACAACCGTTTATTCCTTATTTTATTCATGCTCTACAAGAATGGACAACTTGTAGAACTCATATGTGTATTCTTGCATAGTTTGTATGTTCTGTTTGAGATTTTATGAAACCTCTTGTAAAGGGTTTGTGCATAATCCACAGGGAAAAATTTATCTTTCAACTTCTTCTCCATATTAATCCACATCCTAATTATTTATTTTCTCTTTCTTTACCACTCTTTCTTTAGGTGATCCCACCATAACATAGCATGACCTTTCAATTTCGTGCATGGAAATTTTACCTTCTTTTCTTCTGACATAACCTTCCACTCAAAACATTTCCCCATGCCAGTCAACCAATATAGATCAGCTCCTCTGGTTTTAGACTACCTCCATACTCTGAAACATCAACTCTTATCCCATCAATCTTTCCTTCTAATGATCAAAGCATCATTTCTTCAAAATATAAGGGTGGTGCTTGAATTTCTTCCTCTTCACAAAATTCTTCTTCATTTGTGTCATCTTTACCTTGATTTCCTCTCTGGGTTATCATTGCAACAAGCACACTAATTTCCTCTACAAATATTACATATTTATTTTCATATGGGAAATACCACCTCCTCTTCCTCTTCTTGCTATTTTTTTAAAGATTTGAAGCAACTCGATACCAGATAATGAATCCAAATTCTAAACAAACTCAATATACTACAAATATTATGAACTCCAAAAGAAAATAGATCTACTTATTCATTATTGAATCATGAATTACAATGTTTTCTAAATAGGAAAACATCTCCCAACTTCGTGTTTCCAAGTAAAAATAAACTCTAACTAAATTTGACAAAATCTACTCTAGGTGGCGGAAATTACTATTTTTAGCAGTTTACGAGAACTGTTATTCTTAGTAAGTTCACATGCTTATTTATGGGAAAGCAAATTACCACACATATTGTACACACCTAAATTAGAGGAATTTCAAAATTCCAAATCATAATGCAACTAAGATGATAAAATTAACTAATTCCCTAATATAGGAAAAAATCAAACTATAATTTAAATCCTAATTTTTAGCCTTAAGATGGTGGATTTCGGGCCAAAAATGTGTCGAAACATGCTCCAAATAGCAAGAATGGTTAAAAAATGCATTCATCTCATTGAAATAGATTGTTTCAAAAACAATACAAATTCAAATGGACACTCGGAGCATAAATTATGGCCTTTTCAAGTTCCTGCTAATTTTGGAGCATCATTCTCCCCTGCTAGAAAAAAACGCAGCTCCTGTACGTTGTCTTCTTTAAAATACTTCCATTTATCTGCATCCATTTTCTTAATTTTCCACTCTTTGTCCCAAGTATTGTCGCCTTGTTCGAGTCCTTTCTAATGTACCAAATATTTTTTATATTTCCCATGTCGCATGTCCATTGTTTTCTTATTTAGAATTTGATCCACTTCTTCTTTCTTCTTCACTGGAACCTACTGGCTCCAATCTACTACTTCATCAATAACATCCCCTTTTGTACACTCCCCATGAAAATAATACAATTCTAAAACATTAAACACTGGAGAAATATAAAAATTCCTAGCAATTCTACCTCATAAGCATTATCATTTTTTTTTCACAATTTTGTAGGGACCAATCTTCTTGTACTTCAACTTGTTATAGGTTCCTTTTGGAAACCTTTCCTTCTATAGGTATACCATAACCAACTCACCAATTGTAAATAACTTTCTCTATCTATGCACATCTTTATTTCCTTATACTTATCATTACTATTCTATGGCTTCTTCCGAACTTCTCCTGCAATTGTTGTATATGTTCGACAAATGCTTTTACATCATCACTAACTCTACCATCAATTGGTAACTGTACCAAATCTAACACCCCATTTGAATAACTCCCATTAAGAATTGAAAATGGAGACTTTTCTATGGATCTATTTATGGAAGCTGTTATATGCAAACTCAACTTTTGGTAATGCTAATTCCCTTTTTTGAATTTTCCCCAACTATGCACCTTAACGGGTTTCTAAACTCCTAATTACCACTTCTATTTAGCCATTGGTCTAAGGATGATAGCACTTATTGAAATATAGTTGAGTTCCCAAATTCTTCCATAAATTCCTCGAAGTAATTCAATAACGTTGTCTCCCTATCTCAAGTAATGGTTTTGGAACACCATGTAAATGAACAACTTATCTAAAAAACAAATCTTCTACTCCTATCGCATCACTTGTTTTCTTACAGGTAGTAAAATGAACCATCTTAGAAAACCTATAAGTATCCACAAAAATCGAGTCATTACTTGGTTGTGTTTTTGGTAATCCCAAAACAAAATCTATACTCGAATCTGATCTGTACATGACACTTAAGGAACAAGAAAGCGACATATACAACTCTATATTTTTGCATGGCCTTTCGAGACTTGGAATATTTGAAACCTCTCCAAATATCTTATCACATCTCTTTTCAAATTTGGCCAATAGTAATTCTCATCTACCGGGGCTATTATCTTATCCTTAAAAATGCCCACCAATCCTCCGCTATGCATCTCTTTCACTACATTATCTCTCATAGACCCAATGGAATACATAGTTTTCCTCCCTTGAATCGATAGCCATCCTGTATAATGTTCTCGTCCTAGACATCCCCTACACCGTCGATAATCGAAGAATTAACCTTTCAACAATATTATTGAAATCATAATGAGAAGAATACAAACCCTTTATTGATTCAAAACCCACCACCTCATTTTCCATAGTGGTAAACAAATTCACACGCCTACTCAATGCATTTGCAACTTGATTCTCTTTTCTTGATTTACATTTTAGAGAAAAAATATTACTCTGCAAAAATGATACCCACTTTGCATGCCTACTATTCAACTTCTTTTGTGTATTCACATACTTCAAGGCTATGTGGTGCCTGTAAATAACACAAACTCCTTAGGCACTTGTTGTCCACTCAAAATTCCCGCTCGATAAGAGTAAAATTTCAAAATTTTGAGTGTTAAGTGTTTTTCTCGAGGTGCCTAAGTCGTGAAATCAAAAAAATCGTGTTCAGGTCATTTTATGTGATTTTCGGGCTGTCGGAACTTTTGTCCCATCTGTCCCCAAGTGCGAAAGTGTCTTGTTCTCGATCGGCGAAACCTCCCAATTTGTCCCATTTTTGGGCTGTCGGAAGTTTTTGTCCCAAAAGCCAAAATTCTGTTCCATTTCGGGCCGAATCATCCTTCCGCGTGCCGCACTTTCTGTCCCGAATGTCCCAAGTAAAAGTGCGAGTCGTTCCATTTCGCCGAACCAAGCCGAACCGCGTACTCGAGAACTTTTTCGTCCCGAATGTCCCAAGTTAGAACGGACTGTTGTTCCATTTTCGGCCGATTCACCCGATTTTGTCCCAATTGTCCGAGTTCCAAATTGCTCTGTTCCATTTTGGCCGGTTCGCGGACCGCGTCCTTGCGTAATTTTGTCCCAATTGCCCCATTTAAAAAGTGCGAGCTTTCCCTATTTCGGCCGAGCAGTCAGTCGCGTGCCGGAACTTTTTGTCCCGAATGTCCCAAGTCCAAGCAGGCCCATTGTTCCAATTTAGGCGAAACACCCGAATCGCGTACCTCACACATTTTCGTCCCATTTGTCCCAAATACATTTGTGCGTCTTCTCCTGTTTCACCCGAACCGGTAGAGCCGCGTGTTTCGCGCATTCGCGTCTCACTGTCCCAAGCGTACAAGTGTCATTCACACTTAGTTTTCCCGCTTTCGACCGAATATCTTTGTTTTTCAAAAAAATAAATTTAAGTTGCGGCTCACGATCTTTATCAATCGAAGATCAAATTTCAAGAAAGCGATTCTGAAGGACGAAACTTTCAAGGCGTCGGTTACATCGGTTTTCAAGGATATCCATTGACATCTTCAAGATGAAGCGTCAGTGTGTCCCTCGTGGCAAAAGCGTGGTGAGGCGTGGAAGAAAACTCAAGCGGCGGTTTAAGAAGCAGTGGGTCCTTCTCGGAAGCTGGACACTGTCTCCTTCTCCTTTCTTTTCTCTTCTTCCCTTTCTTTTCGTATTCCTTGTAATTAGTTAAGGCATTGCGATTGGCGGTCCTTAACTATTCTTTAATTAAAAGAAAGCAGTTACGAGAGTAGCTTGGTTTGTAATCTATATAATGGCCTTTCCACGCCATTTTACGGAGGAGGAAGAACTTGGATATTTCTTTGAAAGTGTAAATAGATCTTAAAGAAATCAATACAAAAGGGCTTTCCATTCTTTGTCTATCGATTCTTGTTGTCTCTGTGTTCTCCTTTAATATTGTGAAGATCATTTTGTTCCTAACTTTCGTTTAGTCTCTCACGATTGCATCTTGTTCGGTTTTGCAAATACGGTGATCTTGTACAACAAGAAGGAACTTTGTCCTTGATTAACAAATCGAAGAAGGTTATTTATGGAACTTTGTGTCCTTAAATTTAATCTCATTCAACCAACGCAAATGATCTTGTCTTAAATCCTTGAAGCTTGCATACCACGAAGAATTATTACGCCATCTATAATTCGAATGTTCTTACTGCTGTCTTCTAATTCCCTTTCTTGACCCTTGTGTGTGGTGATAATCCTTGTAAAAGAACACTTTCGTAATATCAAGTTTGACCATAAAATAATGTTACGTACTTTTGTAAATAAGTTTGTTTGAGAATAAGGGAACCTCTCCCATTAAAGAGGAGGGACTTCTTGTCCCCATTGTTGTTCTTCTAAAAGTCCTATTTGAAAACCAACGGTTTTTGGCGACTCATTTGGGGAGAAATTTGCATTCACTCATTTGAGGAAATTTGCATTCAGCTCATGAGGAAAATCGCATTCGATCTACAATTTTTGATCATCCTTTGATCTGGCGACTCCACGTTTCACTAGAGGGAGAAGGGCCCTTGGTATCGAAGATTCTCAGTTTCAGCTTTTGGAGCAACGGGGTTTTCCTTTCCCTTCGATAGAAGAACTCGTTCGACGAGCACTCCACTGTCCGAGATAGAAGTCCTGCGGGTGGTATTCCTTGAGCTGCTAGTCCTAATCTACGAGCTTTGATCCTTGCCGGTGTTACGGTTCCCCTCAGCCGTATTTCAAGAATGGCACAATTACCATGGGGTCAGCGTGTCGGCCCCTGGCTCTTCTGCCGACCTTTGCATGAGTTACCTAGAGGTAACAGAAAGAACTTCCCAAAATTTAAAGGAGATGGCAAAATTCACCACGATGAACATATTGCGGCATTCATAGTTGCTGTGGAGTCTTGGGGTTGAACATGAAGCGTCTCGGTAAGGCTACATTCGTTGAGGCGTTACGGGATAATCTTTCTTTTTGGTTCTATCACCTTCCATTTGGTGCCATCACCATTTGGAATACTGATGAGAACTCAATTTGAAAGCCGTTTCAAGCCGGCGAGAAGATGTGCATGCCTGCTTGCCAGATTTCTCGAGATAAAGAAAGATCCATCAGAACCTATGAGAGAATTTGTGGCTCGGTTCAACAGATTGATCAACAAAATTCCTGTAAATACTCGACCGGTTGATCAAATTCAGAAATGTTTCTTTTTGAATGCCCAAACGCCTAAAGTCAGTTATGCTCTAAGAAGGGCTAATCTCGGAACGTTAATTCTAGATCAAGAACTGGCTGTTAGTGTCGAGGATGACCTGATCATGTCAGGGAAGTTGAGAAGAGATCCTCCTAAATCTAAATCTACTGCTTCTTCCTCTTCCACCTCTGGACCCAATACTGATCCATTAGTCCAGAAACTTGCAAATGATCTAGTGGCTATAAAGAAACAATTAGCCCAGCATGCACCATATGCAGACGTTCCGAGAAGAAATTTTCAACCCGAAGCCGTTTGCGGCTCCCCACACAAGGCGGCACTTGAAGGACCTCTGTCAAAGTTCCGGTGAATGCGACTTGTGAGGTTGAAGAGCGAGAAGATGATAATGAAGCTTGTGAGGAGTTCTGGAGAATTCGATGATGAGGCGGAAGAACTCGAAGGATCTCGAGTCAATTTCTTTACCAGAAGGCATTGATGATGGAGATGACTATGATGAAGTGGTAGCGAGACATGAGCAGTGAATCATTTTTGTCATGACTCGAGAAGCAGACAAGGCGAAGGAGAAGGTGACACTTGCCCCTAAAGAAATCTAAGGAGCAGCCGACAACTATCCTGTAATTGCCGAGAGAAGAGGATCTCCTATCCCTACCTCATCTGCACCAAAGGTAAATCTTATCGATCCTGCTCCCAAAGTTGCTTCTTCTTCTTCTTTTTCTCCCAAAGTTGATAAGCCTAGAATTTCAAATGATGATGGCCCATCCACCTCTGGATCCTTTGATATTGTTGATCATCTTAAAAGGACTAAAGTTCAAATTCGGAAAGTGAATACTACAAACCCACCCTAAAGCTTTTGCCAAGATGATCAATTTGTAAATTCCCATTCCAAGACCACCTCTAAAGGCCTTTTGCCCACACCTCATACGCACCACAACCTAGCACAGTAGGCTGCTTTGTCACCTCACTGGAGACAAAATCAAGCCTTTTTATGTAACACTCCTTATATAGTGGCCATAGGCTCGATAAGCTGTGTCATAGATTCGGAGCCTCGGATAATGTGATACTGCTTAAGGTAGCTCATGCTTTAGGCTTGACCCTTACTCGCACTTATGGATCTTGCTACTCCATGGAAAGTAAGGAAGTACCTTTAGTTGGAAGGATTAAAGATGCACAAGTGGCTTTTCTTTGCTTTACTACGAGAAGAAGGTCTTGGCTACCATCCTAGTAGTGAGACATTCCTCCTTCTATGGAATGTTGCTAAGTAGGAACTTACGTAAAGATGTGGGTGGAGAGATTCAAATGGATTGGTCACACGCACTCATACTGTCCATGGACAAATGAAGAAGTTACTACGAGAAGCGATCAGAGTATATTGTGCGAGAAGGCCCAGTGATCCTAAGGCACAAATACTCTATGAGGACAGGGGCCATGGTAATTACATGATTTTATCCCCTGATGAAATCGACCCTCAAAGTATCACCAAAAGATCCTAACGGCATCTGGACTTTAGAATTTGATGGAAGTTGTTCTCTCGGTGGTTACGGAGTGGCGTCTTGCTAGTATCACTGAAGGCTGCTGCGCCCTTTTTCATTTAAGTTGCGGTTCGAGAACACCAACAACACGGCGAGTATGAGGCTCTCCTTCTTGGTACTGCAGTAGCCAAAGAACAAGGTGTAAAAATCTTGGCTCGTGGTGATGCGAGTTGATTGTGAAGCAAGTCGAAGCCTTTTTAGGTAAAGAATGGAAATTTGAAGCATTATCGGAATCAGGTTTGGGATTGATTGAATTCCTTGATGCCTTCTCTATTGAAGCAATACCTAGAGAAAGAGCAGCGGGGCTGATTCTTTTTGTCTCAGGGTCATTATTGATTCCCCATCCTGAATTCTCTCAGGACAAGTTCACTATTGAAATGGTCCACCGGCCTAGTGTTCCTGACAATACTAATAACTGGCAAGTTTTCAACGATGACCAGCATCTGCTTTCCTTCACGGAACTCAAGGGAACTTCGAACAACTATATTTTGAGGGAAGTGACAACCTGCCTCGTGAGAGTGTGTCCTCTGACCAAGCTGTCACCCAAGGAGAAGAAACTGATCAGGAAGGGTGCATTAAGCTCAAAGGAAACAAGATTCCCAAAGGTTTGGTGAGTTTGGAGGAGTTGTTTGATAAACACGACAGATCGTGAGATCTAAAGCTTCTGGACCTCTGTGATCAGTGAGTATGATAAGATTGATATTGGGAGTTACGATGACCAGATTTAGTAAATATTGGGAAATGTTGCACAATGAAGAGAGGAGAAGAGCAATTGATCTTCTAAGGAAGTATAAGGATGTTCTTGCATATTCTTATGAAGATCTAAAAGCCTTCAAGCCAAAGGAAATGCAGCACTCTATTCCTCTCAAACCGGGAATCAAGCCTTTGTGAAGCGAAGCAAAGCGGTACAATCCAAAAATAGTGACACCATCTTTCGGGAGATCGAGGAAGTTGTTGAAGGCTAAGATTATTTTCCCATTCACCATTCAACATGGATTGCAAACATTGTGCTGTTAGAAAAAGAATGGAGAGATCCGCATCTGTGTTGATTTGAAACTGAATCGAGGCCTCTACGAAAGATAACTACCCTCTGCCTATGATGGATCAGATTTTGCAAGCGATATGAGGATCGAGATGTTATCTATGCTTGATGGATTCTCGGGATCAATCGGGTAGAGGTTGACTACTGAGATCAACACAAGACTGACCTTCACCACTCCTTGGGGTACCTTTGCCTCTGAAGAGAATGCCTTTTGGGCTGATTAATCTTTGGTGCCACTTTCCGAGAGAGCTATGGATTTGGCTTTTGGAAGCTTGAAAGGGAAATGTATAGTCATATACCTTGATGACTGACGAGTGTTTTCAAAGACAAGAAGCGAGATCACTTAGACCACACAGAAAGCTTGATTCTGCGAGAGATGCGAGAGCATGGGATTTCTTTAAATCCTAAAAAATCATCTTACGTGTTACTGAGAAGGAAAGCTATTAGGGCACATTGTCTCAAAGGGCGGCATCAAGATTGATCTGAGCGAGTTCGGGCCATCAACAAATTCCTCTCCCTACTAGTAAAAAAGGCGTGCATTCCTTCTTCGGTAAGATCAATTTCTTAAGAAGATTTATCACGATTTTGCTGAATTAACGTTGAATATTTCTCGGATGATGAAGGGAAGAAAACATTTGGATGGTCTTACGAAGGAAAGGAATCCTTTGAGGGTATCAAGAAAGCCATTGCTAAAACTCGAGTTTTGGCTTTACGACTTCAACAAAGATTTCGTCATCTATTGCTACGCTACAGACAATACCACAGCTCTTTGTCTTAACCCAAGAAGATTACGATGGACATGAGCTACCAATTGCCTTCATGAGCTATATCTGAAGGATCATGAGCTAAAGTACACCATGATGGAGAAGCATGCTTTTGCGGTAGTCAAAGGTACATTAGCGGTTTCACTTTTATATCCTCTCAATTCTCACTCCATGGTCTTTGGTTCGAGATACATTTGTTAAGTCAATCCTTACACAACAAGAATTTGGATCAGAGAGGGGCAAGCTGGGTGGCTAAGGTCAGGAGTATGACATTGATATCAAACCGACCAAGCTGGTTCGTGGCGAGGGTCTTTGTGAGCTCATTCTTTGAAGGAGCCAAACATGAGTTCTTTGAAGGAGAAAAGTGACATTCCTCTTGTTCTATTCCTTAGTTCGGTCGATGAATGGTATGCTGACATCGCCCATTTTCTCACCTATGGGAATGCCCCTCTCATTTAAGCTTGCCCGAGGAAAAGAAGGACATTAAATTGAGATCAGTATGCAATATGTCTTGTGGGAAAATGCTTTGTTCAAGCGTGGCTTAGATGGGAGATTTCTGAAATGTGTTGATAAGGAACAACGAGAGAAAGTTGCTCTCGGCTTTCCATGATCGGGCGTGTGGAGGGCACTATTCGTCAGCGATCCACGACTCACAAGATACTCAGGGAGGGTATTCTTGGCCTTCCTTGTTGAGAGATGCATCAGTGGGTGGATAAATGCGAGGCTGTCGGACTTTTGTGGGAAGACCCAAGCTGGCGCTTTGCCTCTCGAGCCGGTTGTGATCGAGGAACCATTTCAACGGTGGGGTCTAGACTTCATTGGTACACTCAACCTGTTTCTAGTCTTGGGCACACTCATGTGCTAGCGCCCATTTGACTACTTCACCAA
The DNA here is from genome assembly GCA_018340775.1 of Taxus wallichiana var. yunnanensis. Taxonomy (NCBI): domain Eukaryota; kingdom Viridiplantae; phylum Streptophyta; class Pinopsida; order Cupressales; family Taxaceae; genus Taxus; species Taxus wallichiana. Next base: position 73,273,306 of record CM031241.1, on the reverse strand, counting down.
ATGGGTGGAAGCTATCCCGATCGAAAGCACTACTTACGAAGTAGTATGCTGACTTCATCAAGGAGAACATCTTGGTAAGGTATGGTGTACCTAACAAGATTGTAACAGATAATGCTTCAAACTTCTCCTCAACTGAGATCATGGATTTCTGCTACGGGTATGGCATCTCTCTGGCTCATTCTTCAGATTATTATCCCCAGGGAAATGGACAAGCAGAATCCACCAACAAAAATCTGGTGACTATCATAAGGAAGTTGGTCGATGAGTCTCGTGGCCCGGCATAAGAAGCTTTATGATGCTCTTTGGGCAGACAGGATCACACCTAAAAGAGCCATTGGAATGTCCCCCTTTCAAGTAGTGTATGGAGTAGAGGCCCAATTGCCAGTGACAGTGGGCGCCTTGACCTTTGCACTTTGATGAAGGCCATTGAAGACACTAGTTTCGGTGATGCTCTGGACAAAAGAATCATGTACTGCACCTGGCTGAGCGAGGATAGATTGGAGGTTCTTTGCAGAATATCTGCTCACCGGCGAAGGTGAAGGTTACATTCGATAAGAAAGCTAGGTCCAGAGAGTTCCAAGTTGGTGATACCGTGCTGTTATGGGACAAAAGACATGAACCTCGTGGCAGCCATGGAAAATTTGATTCTCTGTGGCTTGGACCTTTCAAGATAAGACACTTTGCTGGTAAGGACTCTTTCTATCTTGATTACATGGATGGTTCTCCCCTCCCACTTCCTTATAGTGGGCAGTATTTGAAGTCGTTCAAGTCCTAGGTGACTAGGGAGCCCCTTTGTATATTCTGTACAGTGTTTTTGCTTTTCCTGCTTTTGGTGTGTTTCCCTTCGGTTGTGTGTGTTGCCCTCTGTATTGGTTTGTTTTTGACTCCTTTGCCCCGATGGATAAGGCCTTTGAGTGCCTTCTTCAAGAGTTATCTAAGTTCTTGCCTTGTCTCATTCCATGAATTTATACCAAGTCATCCCCAGAAGGAGCCAGCTGTTGTCCACTCAAAATTCCCCGCTCTGATAAGAGTAAAATTTCAAAATTTTGAGTCTTAAGTGTTTTTCTCTGAGGTGCCTAAGTCGTGAAATCGAAAAAATCGTATGCAGGTCGTTTTGTGTGATTTTCGGGCTGTCGGAACTTTTTGTCCCCATCTGTCCCAAGTACGAAAGTGTCTTGTTCTCGATCGGTGAAACCTCGAATTTGTCCCATTTTCGGGAACTGTCGGAAGTTTTGTCCCAAGTGCCCCAAAGCCAAAAATGCAAAGCTGTTCCATTTCGGCGAATCATCCTTCCGCGTACTTCGCACTTTCTGTCCGAATGTCCCAGTAAAAGTGCGAGTCGTTCCATTTTCGCCGAAGGCCGAGAACCGCGTACTCGGAACTTTTCGTCGTCCCGAATGTCCCAAGTTAAACGGACTGTTGTTCCATTTTGGCCGATTTCCCGATTTTGTCCCAAGCTTGTCCCGAGTTCCAAATTGCTCTGTTCCATTTTCGGCGGTTCGCGGACCGCGTCCTTCATGCAATTTTGTCCCAATTGCCCCATTTAAAAAAGTGCGAGCTTTCCCTATTTCGGTAGTAAGGCAGTCGAAGTCGCGTGCCGGAACTTTTTGTCCCGAATGTCCCAAGTCAAGCGGGCCAGCCCATTGTTCCAATTTCGGCGAAACACCGAATCGCGTACCTCACATTTTCGTCCCATTTGTCCCAAATACATTTGTGCGTCTTCTCCTGTTTTCACCCGAACCGGCCGAGCCGCGTGTTTCGCGCATTCGCGTCTCACTGTCCCAGCGTACCAAGTGTCATTCACACTTAGTTTTCCTTTCGACCGAATATCTTTGTTTTTCAAAAAAATAAATTTAAGTTGCGGCTCACGATCTTATCAATCAGAAGATCAAATTTCAGAAGAAGCGATTCGAAGGACGAAACTTTCAAGGCGTCGGTTACATCGGTTTTCAAGGATATCCATTGACATCTTCAAGATGAAAGCGTGTCTGGTGTGTCCCTCGTAAAAAAGCGTGGTGAGGCGTGGAAGAAAACTCAAGCGGCGGTTTCGAAGGCAGTGGGTCCTTCTCGGAAGCTGGACACTGTCTCCTTCTCCTTTCTTTTCTCTTCTTCCCTTTCTTTTCGTATTCCTTGTAATTAGTTAAGGCATTGGATTGGCGGTCCTTAACTATTCTTTAATTAAAAAAAGCAGTTACGAGAGGAGTGGTTTGTAATCTATATAATGGCCTTTCCACGCCATTTTACGGAGGAGGAAGAACTTGGATATTTCTTTGAAAGTGTAAATAGATCTTAAAGAAATCAATACAAAAGGGCTTTCCATTCTTTGTCTATCGATTCTTGTTGTCTCTGTGTTCTCCTTTAATATTGTGAAGATCATTTTGTTCCTAACTCGTTTAGTCTCTCGATTGCATCTTGTTCGGTTTTGCAAATACGGTGATCTTGTCTGACCAAGAAGGAACTTTGTGTCCTTGATTAACAAATCGAAGAAGGTTATTTATGGAACTTTGTGTCTTAAATTTAATCTCATTGACCAACGCAAATGATCTTGTCTTAAATCCTTGAAGCTTCGCATACACGAAGAATACGAAGAATTATTACGCCATCTATAATTCCGAATGTTCTTTATTACTGCTGTCTTCTAATTCCCTTTCTTGACCCTTGTGTAGTGATAATCCTTGTAAAAGAACACTTTCGTAATATCCAAGTTCGACCATAAAATAATGTTACGTACTTTTGTAAATAAGTTTGTTTGTTAGAATAAGGAACCTCTCCCATTAAAGAGGAGGGACTTCTTGTCCCACATTGTTGTTCTTCTAAAAAGTCTATTTGAAAACTCGAGTCCATCTTCTAAATTTGTTAATGCCTAAACCATCTTATCTCTATTATACATGGAGTAGGAAATAATAAAGCCCTTTGAAATAAGATTAAGAAAATCTCTTGCATAAACATGAACTTATTCATATTTTCATAGAGTTTTTATTTCTTGAACACTTCAAATATCACCCTCATATGCCTCATATGTTCATCTATAGTTTTACTAAATATCAAGATATCATCAAAATAAAGCACACAACAATCTACCATTATACTCCTGCAACACGGTGTTCATCTATCTCATAAAAGTACTAGGTGCATTGGATAACCCGAATGACATCACCAACCACTCATATAATCCATTTCCTATCTTGAATGTTGTTTCTTACTCATCTCCTTCTCGATCCGAATCTAATGGTAACCACTTTGAAGATCAATCTTGGTGAAATACCAACATCTAGCAAGCACATCCATCATATCATGAAAGGCAGGTATTGGGAACCTATACTAGATTGTAATTTTATTGATTTCTCTATTATCTGTGCACATTCTCCATGTTCCATCCTTATTTGGTGTTAATAAAGTTGGAGTTGCACATGGACTCGTGCTCTCCTTACCCCTCCTTTGTCATGAGCTCTGCCACTTGCCTATTCAACTCTGCATGTAATAGTGGGCTCATCCATAAGTCGCTTGATTTGGGAGTGAAGACCCTGGAATAAAATGAATATAATGTTGAATATATATTTTGGGTGGTAATCCATTTGGTAGCTCATCAAGAATAACATCATAAAACTCTTCTATTAATTTTGTTGTTTCTACTTGATTTTGCGCACTTGTAGGTTCATCCTTATTTGTGACTAGTGCATAACAAAACCGGTTACCTTTTCCTCCTTCACAAATTCCTTTGAAAAAAGCATATTTTCAGCCTTTCCCTCTTCTTTAAGAGGTATCAAAACTATTTTTTTGCTATTCTTCCACAAAGTATAAGTATTACTTCCCCTGTCATGAATTACTTTTCTATCAAATTGCCATGGTCTTCCTAGCAGCATATGACATGCATCCATAGGAATAACATCACACAAAATCTCATCCTTGTAACTGTTTCTAATAAAAAACTTACTAAACATATTTTATCAACAATAACTTCATTACCATTCTTAAACAATGCAATACGGTAAGGTTTAGGATTCTTATCACAATGCAAACCTAATTTCTAAATCATCTTATTTGAAACCATGTTCTCATAACTACGACCATCAATAATAACATTACACAATTTTCCTCCTGAAGTGCATCTTTCTCTGAAAAATATTTTTACGCAGCCATGCATATCCCTTGATATCCTTTCTTGGAGAAATCATCATCCTTTTGATCATCAAATTTTCTCCAACATTTGGTGGAATTTCTAGGTCATGTTCATCTTCCACTTGTTCAACTTCAACAAGATTTACTCTTGGAGGATCTACTTGCCTCTTGTCATGTGTATAATAATGCATGCATTCAAAATCTTAATGCTCCTCTTCACCACATCTATAACAAACAAATGGTCTTCATGGATCCTCCCATCCTCTATCGACAACATATCCTCCACCCCTAGAAAATTATCTACCTCTTTGTTGATTCTAGGAATCTTGTCTCATATCTTATTTATTTTCCACTCCATGAGGTGATTCTCCCCTACCTTGGATGAAAATATATCATCCCTGAAAGGAAGATGAGGCCCCTATTCATTCGGGTGATCTACTAAAACTTTGATGACTTTAGTTTTCCAGTAGCCTTTCGGGATAATTGATAGGAATCCTCCATGCTCTTAATCATGTGCATACTTATCTCATCTTGAATAGAAAATTTTAATCCATTTAAATACCTGTGCAACCATTTGTTCCTCGTTTCTTCATGCTCTACACAAATGGACAACTTATAGAACTCAATTGTGTGTTCTTACACGATTTGTAAGTTCTATCTAAGATTGTGAAACCTTCTTTGAAGGGTTTTGCATAATCCATAGGGAGAAATTTATCTTTCATCTTCTTCTCAATCTTACTCCACATCCTAATTGTTTCTTTTCCCTTTGTTAACTGATCTTTCTGTAGGTGATCCCACCATAACATAGCACGACATTTCAATTTAATGCTTGCAAATTTTACCTTCTTTTCTTCGACACATCCTTCCACTCAAAACATTTCCCATGCAAGTCAACTAGCCTATTAGTGTCTTTGGTTTTAGAATACCTCCATACTCTAAAAAATCAACTCTTATCTGATCATTCTTTCCTTCTAATGATCGAAGCATCTTTTCTTCAAAAGCTAAGGGTGGTGCTTGTGTTTCCTCCTCTTCACAAACTTCTTCTTCATCTATGTCATCTCCACCTTGATTTCCTATATGGGTTATTATTATAGTAGGTGCAATAGCTTGACTCTATATATATTGAATATTTATTCTCATCTAGGAAATACCACCTCCTCTTCCTCTTCCTCTTCCTCTAATTTTTTTAAGACTCGAACCAACTCTAATAGAAGATAATGTAGCTAAATTCTAAACAAAATCAATATGCTACAAATAATATGAACTCCAAAATAAAATAGATCTCCTTATTAATTATTGAATCATGAATTCTAATATTTCCTAAATAGGAAAACAACTCCCAACTCGAGTTGCCAAGAAAACTCTAACTAACTTTGACAAGAATCTACTCTAGTTACTATTTTTAGCAATTTACTAGAACTGTTATTCTTAGTAAGTTCACATGCTTATTTGAAATAGGCAAAAAATCCTCCTAAATTTCTAACTCATAATATAAAAAAGAGACTAAAATTAAAAAATTCCCTAAAATAGGAAAAAAAATTGAACTACAACGTGAATCCTAATTTTTAGCCTGAGATGGTGGATTTGGGGCTTGAAAATGTGTTAAAACATGCTCCAACTAGTATGGTAGGATGAATGGTGTGTTCAACTTATCATTGAAAAGGTGGTTTCAAAAAAAAAACGGACTCAAATGGATGCCCGGAGAATAAGTTATGACATTTTCAAGTTCATGCTAATTTTGGTGCATCATTCTCCCTGCTTGAAAAAATGCAGCTCTTATAAGTTGTATTCTTCAAATCACTTCCATTTATCTACATCCATCTTCTTAATCTCCCAATATGACCCAATTATTGTCCTCTTGTTCCAGTCCTTTCCAATGTACAAAATATTTTTGTATTTCCCATGTCGCGTGTCTTATGTTTTATTATCTAGAATCGATCCATTTCTTCTTTCTTCTTCATCGGAACCTACTACCTCTAATCTACTAGTTTTCAACAACATCCCCTTCTACATCATACACATGAAAAGAATAAAATTCTAAAACATTAAACACTAGAGAAATATAAAAATTCCCTAGCAAATTTACCTCATAAGCATTATCACTTTTTTTTCACGGTTTTCCAGGACCTATCTTCTTGTACTTCAAATTTTTATAGGCTCCTTTTGGAAACCTTTCATTTCATAGGTATACCATAATCAAATCACCAAATATAAATACATTTCTTTATGTGCACATATTTATTTCCTTATACTTATCATTTATATTCTGTAGTTACTTCCGTACTTCTTCCGTAATTATTAAATATGTTCGGAAAATGCTTCCGCATCATCACTAACTCTACCATGTTTGGTAGTTATAAAATATAATACCCCATTTAGATTACTCCCATACACAATAAAAAAAGGATACTTTCTTGTGGATCTATTATTGGAACTTTTATATGCAAACTCAGCTTGTGGTAATGCTAAGTCCCATTGTTTTGGATTTTCCCCAACTATGCACCTTAACAAGTTTCCCAAACTCCTATTTACCACCTTTGTTTTCCCATCGGTCTAAGGATGATAGGCACTACTAAACTATAGTTGAGTTCCTAACTTCTTCCATAAATTCCTCCAAAAGTGACTTAATAACCTTGTGTCCCTATCTGAAGTAATGGTTTTGGAAGACCATGCAAATGAACAACTTCTCTGAAAAACAAATCTGCTACTCATGTCGCATCACTTTTTTTCTTGTAGTAAATAAAATGAACCATCTTTGAAAACCTATGAGCCACAAAAATTGAGTCATTACCTCATTGTTTTTTTGGTAATCCCAAAACAAAATCCATACTCAGATTTGTCCATGACCCTTTAAGAAATGACAATGACATATACAACTCTGTATTCTCTGCATGGCCTTTCGAGACTTGGAAAATTTGACACCTCTCCACATATTTTACCACATCTCTTTTCAAATTTTGCCCATAGTATTTCTCTACTACCAATACTATCATCTTATATTGAGCAACATGCCCAACCAATCCTCTTCTATGCAACTCTTTCACTATATTATCTATCATAGACCCATTTGGAATACATAGTTGGCATCCCTTGAATAGATAATGATCATGTAAAATGTACTCATCCTGGACATCTCTCACATCATTTGAAAATGGAAGAATTAACCTTTTAACAATATTATTGAAATTAGAATTAGAAGAATACAATCCCTTTATTATTTCAAAACCCACCACCTCATTTTCCATAGCGGTAAACAGAGTCATACGCCTACTCAATGCATCTGCAACTTGATTTTTTTTCCTGATTTATGTTTTAGAGAAAAATTATAACCCTACAAAAATGATACCTTCTTTCCTACTATTCAAATTCTTTTTTGTATTCACATATTTAAGGGCTATGGGGTCTATAAATAACAAAAAATTAGGCACTAAGTAATGCCTTAATGTTTAGAAAATTGCATAAAATTCCACATCATAAGTAGAGTAGTTCTTTCTTACCTCATTCAATTTATCACTAAATAAATCTACTGGCTTTCCACCATTACTTAGGACAACACAAATACCCACATGAGAGGCGCAACAATCAACCTCAAACACTTTATCAAAATCTAGTAGTGCCAAAATGGGTGCCTCTGTCACCTTCTTCTTAAGAACTGAAAACTATCCTCATTTACCTTTGTAAAAAAACTCTCTTCCTTTTGTGCAATCTATTATAGGTGCTAAAATATACTACTAATTTTTAATAATATTTTTGTAAAATGTTTCTAAAAAATGAAATCTTCTTACCTCTGTTATACTTCATGGAGTATGCCATTCAAAATTTCATTTATCTTATTTGACACCATTTGTACCCCATCTACTGAAATAATAAATCCCAAGAATACCAAACTTTCTTGCATAAACATGCACTTCTTCATATTTGCATAGAGTTTCTATTTCCTTAACACTTCAAATATCACCCTCAGATGCCTCACATGTTCTTCTTTAGTTTTACTAAATATCAAGATATCATCAAAATAAACCACAACAACCTTACCATTATACTCCTATAGTAGAGTGTTCATTGGTCTCATAAAAGTACTAGGTGCATTAGATAACCCAAATGGCATCACCAACCACTCGTCTCTTTCTCTAATCCAAATCTGATGGTAACCACTCCAAAGATCAATCTTGTGAAATACCTAGATCCAAAGCAAACATATCCATCATATCATCAATGTGAGGTATTGGGAACCTATACTTGATTGTAATCTTATTGATTACTATGATATCCATGCATGTTCTCCATGTTCCATCCTTATTTGGTGTTAATAAAGATGGGGTTGCACACAAACTCATGCTCTCCCTTATGGCCCCCTTTCTCACGAGCTCGCCACTTACATATTCAACTATGCATGCAATGTCAGGCTCATCCTATAAGCCGCTTAATTTGGGAGTGAAGAACCTAGAATCAAATCAATATGGTGTTGAATATCTCTTTTGGGCGGTAATCCATCTGGTAGCTCATCAAGAATAACATTAGAAAATTCTTTTATTATTTATCTTTTTTCTACTAGATTTTTTGCACTTGCATAACAAAAACTACTTGGCTTTTCCTCCTTCAAAATTTCCTTTGCATAAAGCATATTTTCAGCCTTCCCCTCTTCTTTAAGAGGTAGAAAAAATATTTTTGTGCCATCCTTCCAGTAAAGTATAAGTATTCTTTCCCCATCATGAATAAATTTTCTATCAAATTTCCATGGTCTTCCAAGAAGCATATGACATGCATCCATAGAGTAAAATCAAACCAAATCTCATCCTTGTAATTTTTCCCAATAGAAAAACTTATTAAACATCTCTTATCAACAGTAACTTCATTACCCTTCTTAAACAATGCAATACGGTAAGGGTTAGGATTCTTCTCACAATGCATACCCAATTTCAAAACCATCTCATTTGAAACCATGTTCTCACATCTACCACCATCAATAATAACATTAAATTCCTTTCCTCTTGAAGTGCATTTTTTTTGAAAATATTTGTATGCAGCCATGCATCCCCCTTGATATCCTTTCTTTGAGAAATCATCATCCTTTTGATCATCAAATTTTCTCCAACATCCGGTGGAATATAGACAGAAACTCGTCACCATCCACATCTACACCTAAGGGGCATTATGCCACCATCTTATATGACCTTATTAAATGACCACTTATTACGTTACAACCTTCCAATTTGTCTTATCATCGAGGATGAAAACCTGCCCGGTATGAATTTAGTGTTTTTTTGTGATTACTATAGAACATGAGGTCATTCTACAGAAGACTATAAGGCCTTTCATTTAAAATTTAAGGAAATTGGAAGTCCACTCTTTCTTAGTTTTAAATCAAACACAACACCGACATCGACATATTCATTGTTAAAACCTAGAGAATCCATGCCTAAAACTCCTACTCATCAATTTGACACCATGCACATCACTACTCATTGAAAAATTATGAAAAGAGCCATCTAATCCTAAGAAAATTAAAATTTCATCACTATACCTCCACCTCCCAAATTATCCGCTTCATCCGATATACCTAAGGTATTAATTTCCATAGCCCCTGAAGCATGTAATCAAACACCATCACCAGAGCCAAAATTTTGATACAAGAAGCAACACCCCCTTTCACTATGGTACAAATGGTTTTATCAAGAAATTACACCAATCCCCTATCAAGATGTCACTTTATGAACTAGTTCAAACATCACCTTCTCAAAAACAAGCTATGATATAATCCCTTCAATCCATAACCATGCTGACCAATGATCATGTTCCTTTCACAAATTTTTAGGTTCCCTTAAAACATCCACCACTATATCATTCGAACCATATGAAATTCCCTCTCTTAGACAAGAGGACTATGGAATTCCACTCTTCATTACCACTCAGATCAATGACATCTCCATTAAGAGGTTCATTATTAATAACGGTGACACCATTAACATTATATCCTCCCTTTTCCTTTGAACAAATTAAACTACCCAACACCGTTATCACTGAAACTCTAGTTTTACAGAGAACTTTTAATGACACTATTAAACCTACAATAGGCACTATTATTCTACCACTTAAAGTCAGCTTCAAAACCCTACCTGATCTCTTCTACATTATATAAGGAGAATTTTAATGAAACATGTATTTATGGAACCATTGGATACACACCATGCATTATGTTCCGTCTACCTTCCATTATTGTCTCAAATATAAACAAAAGGGTCAAACTTTCACTTTGTCCTCACCGATCCAAACCCATTTGCTAATTTTTACATGATGTACTATCAAAATGATGTCCTTGTATCTAAATCACATTTGAATCATCTAATGAATCGTCTACTTGCACATCTATCTCTCTCTTCCAAATTACCAGATGGTTCCACTCTTAGTGAGGCTATAAAACATATTACGCTTGGGGAATAGCATCTCCTCATGCTTAACTCCATGCAAGTTTACCAAAACCATATGGTCTTTTTGAAAAGAAACCCGTGTATGAGCCAAATGTAGGAGATGTTATCTCTTATGACCCTACTTATCTAAAAAAGACCTCGTCTATGGGGGACTTGATAATCCTTCATCCCATGTTATCAATCCACACCATGCCATTTCATTCACATTAGAATTCAAATACCCGAATAATTAAAACTTCGCTCAGTATGTATCTTCACCACTTTGTGAATATAGAGGTTTAGGCCTCAACCATTATGAACAAGGAACCCATGACTTGACTATCCAATGTTCTCTTAAAGCCTATGAGAAATATGGTTTAGGTTATAAAAATTCCAAATCTTAAATATTCAAATCCACTACATCCAAACTTGCTACATTCATGTCTATTCCCGAACTAGAATCATCAAACCTAAAAACCCGAAGATCTTATAGACATTAATCAATTCTATAAATTTAGGGCTTCTTACTTATCAATCCATTCACTCCACTAAATCATTACCCCTTGTTTGGACAGAAATGGTTGATGAAGATTCACCTATTGTAGATATCCTTTAGTGTCAGGATGACTAGGATATCCTTTCCCATATGGGATCCCAAGACCTCTTTCTTCATAAATCCCTACCATCTAACACACCAACTCTCCTTAACAAATCCACCCTCAATATTAACTTAGGCACCCCTTAGGATCCTAACATAGTTAAGGTCAGTCAATATTTAAATCCACAAGAACTAGATGATTTCAATTTGTTCTTTGAAAACTATTTCCAAGCCTTCATCTATTCATACAACGATATACTAATAATCAATCCTAAAATCATCATATACAACATAGTCATGTATCCTGATGCTAAGCCAGTTAAACAAAAACTCCGTAAAATGCATCCCCATATAGCTCTCCTTGTTAAGGAAGAGTTGCAACTCTTCTTATCTTCCAACTTTATCATACCCATTGACTATCCACAATGGGTCTTTAACACTATACCCATTACTAAAGCTTCAGGTGAGTTACACATTTACACAAACTTCATAGATCTCAACTTTGCCTGTCCTAAAGATGATTTCCCTCTTCAAAACATAGATTATCTCTTCTTCCTAACAAATGTCCATGTAATTCTCTCCCTCATAGTTGGATTTTCTAGTTATAATCAAATCCTTATTTCCCTTGATGATCAACACAAAAATTCTTTCATCACCCCTTAGGGAACCTTATGTTATCATGTCATGCCATTTGGTCTTAAAAATGCAGGAGCTACCTACCAAAGCGCCATGACATACATTTTTGTGACCTCATGCAAAAAGCTGTCAAAGACTATGTTGATGACCTTTAAGGAAAATCCAAATCACAAAAATACCATATTGACATCCTTGAATCAATATTCACTCGTCTCATCCACTATTGTCTTCATCTTAATCCTATAAAGTGTGTCTTTGGTTCCCCTTGCCGGAAAAAATTAGGATTCATAATATCTATTCGAGGCATTGGCATTGATCTAACAAAGGGTTGAGTAGCTAGAAATATTATAAGTATTGGGTGCATGTGTTACAAATATATTGTGACATTATTAATAAATTGTAATATTATTAATAATGAGTATATAGAACTCATATTAATAATATAGTTGTAATAGTTAGTATTAATATTTGGGTGAGTTGTGAGAACTCACGTAGCTATTTGGTGTGTGAGATAATAAAGGGATGAGAGAGATATCCTAGGATAAATTTGAGAGATTCATGGAGAGGTATTGTAAGGTTGAAAATGAGTGTTGAATCCATCTTTGTAGGAGATCAAACTACTATAAATGTAAACTCTATCAATTTAAATGTATCCCGAATGAATTTGAGTTTATAATTTATTATTATTCATTGTTTTATTATTGTGTTGTTTTTATCAGCTGATATCTGACTGAATATGATGTTTTGAAGTGTTAATCTGGGGCATTTACACTGTACTTTGTCCTTGTGTATGTGGTATTTTGGTGCATACCAACATCTTGCTCACTTCTTATTTTGATTGTGTCTGGGTGAGCTGTTTTTATTTGTCGAGTTATGTACTAATACACATGCTTTACAAGATCCAAGAATTTCCTAAACCATTTACTATGCCCTCCATTTTCCAGCTGTGCAATACATCATTATTAGGAGATGTCTTTAACTTTTATCAGGGTATATTTCACGCATTTCTGGTGAGTTGTTTGTTTTATTCTCAAATTTTCAATTGCTTTCTTACCTAGATCCAAACTAATTGTGGTTTGTGCACTTAGTCAACTTTGTTAGTGTGTTGTCTATGCAAACATGTGTTATATCTAGGTGGATAATTTCTGCTAAATGTGTACACATACAAACCACGTGCCATCCTCATCTTTTCCATCTAGTTAACTTCACTCATATAAAAGAGCGTGGATTTAGACATTTGCAGGTTGAAATTATGCAATTCAGTGATTGTTTGCTTTAATATTCTCAGTCCATTTGTGGCCACGTAACTGAGAACTTTTAAAAGGTCTTGTGCATCTAACTGAAAATAACATTCAAAATTAAGTTTTTTGGGTCGCATATGGTGAGAAAGTTGCATTTGGATGGAAGTATATGATCGGTATTCCCATTCGTTCCTCTAATTATGTGTATTCTTTTGTATGATTACAAGATTCGTTTGGATTTCTCAACCATTTTATGCCAATGATTCGGACCAATGCTGGATTTTGACGTTCAATGTTACATGTGCACTAATTTTCCTGATGGTCTAAAAAATTATATGGAACATTCAAAATATAATATGCACGTCAAATATTTTTCGATAATAACTATTATAGTGCAATTTTACATTCACAAGATTGAAACAATAAATTAATATGACTTTCTAAAATTAAATTAAAATAAATAATTATAAAATGAGTGCATGTTCAAATTTCACATTTATTGGTAGTTTCCAATCTTTATTTGTAAAAAAATCAAACAAATATATGATCAATAGAAAAAGTATTCCCATTTGTTCCTCTGAAATTTTATGTGAATCATTACTTTATTTTTATGATTACAATTTTGATTCATACTTTTTTGGATTCGTCTCAACCATTATATGCCCATGATTCGGTGGATTGATATCAAGGATTCCAAAAATCTCGTGGACTAGTCGTTCAAGCATTTGTGGTTTTGTTATTGTGGTTTTGTCCAAGTAAGGTGTCAAGTAGATTGATTTGTTACTAAATAGAGTTTGGTCAATTTTCTCTTTAGTGTTATTTATAATTTTTAAGTTTGTGATATGGCTTGTAACATTGCTATATAACCATTATCAATTATACACTATATTAAGTGTGGTTCATTTATATGTATAAACCCGTCAGTCTAGTCCACATTTGCATTTGTATCAATGTCTTCATCTTAACATCATTAGTGTATTCTTGTTCTTTAAATAGTTGTGAGTCATTAGTCAAATATTGTTTATAGTCTTGTGTTAGTTTGTGAGTCTTTTTAGTAAAAGCATGCCTTGTCATGTTGTCCAAAGTTTATAATCATTGCATTATTAATTCCAAAATTGAGTCTTAAAGTTGTTAGTCAATAGAGTCCTCGTATTATTAAATAATTATGATGTCATGGTCATTGGTCCACAAAGTACATGAATATAGTGTTATTGTAAAATTTTGTAGTCATCGTCAAAATGACAAGTCAACAAAATATTTTATCATAAAAGATTCAAGTGTTTATTTGTAGTCAAATATTTTCATTGTGAGTCGAATTTGAAAATTCAAAGACTATAAAATATAAAAAATTGCCTTACGGACGCATTTTTGGGGTAACCGATGTCTGATTTGTAATCAATATACTATTGAGCCTCAAATCACTTTTGTCTAAGTAGCATATATTATGGAGGAAGAAGGCAATGGATGAAGGAGGTCAATCACTGACCTCTCTTCAATCACCAACAATGGGGTCATACAAAGTTGTGGTGACAGTGTGTGTGTATGTGTGTTTTATTTTAGATTTGTAGTTTATTTTAGTTGTGTGTAGTATGATTTCAGAGTTCCTGTTTGAATAAGTGAAATGTTCACATTGAGGGGGTGCGGGGGGGGGAACATGAACATGGTCTTAATGTTTAATTTTTCCTATATTCAGTTTCTATTCAGTAAGTAGTGGTTCCTACATGATTCCTTGAAGGAAAGACATAGTGGACAGATGAAAGCACAAAGGAAAAGAAACATCATGATATTTGGGTTGTTGGTTGTCCTATAAAACCATCCTTTATTGAGGTTGTTGGTTTTCCTATAAAAACTTCCATGTCAAGTTTGTTGGATGTCCTACAAAACCATCCAGATCATGAGCATGCATGGGCGACAAGCTATAGAAGGAAGTGTGATTGTTGTTTCTTTAATGTCAACATTAGGGGAGTGTATATTGGGAATTAATAATGTTAACAATATGGGAGTGAATTTTATAAATATATTATGATATTATTAATAAATTGTAATTTTATTAATAATGTGTTTATAAAACTTAGATTAATAATATAGTTGTAATAGTTAGTATTAGTATTTGGGTGAGTTGTGAGAACATCTCATGTAGCTTATTTTGTGTGTGAGATAATAAAGGGATGAGAGAGATATCCTAGGGATAAACCGAGAGATTTATGGAGAGTGATTTTAGGGTTTGGAGATGAGTGTTGAATCCACCTTTTAGGATATCAAACTACAATAAATGTAAAATCTATCAATGTAAATGTATCCGAATGAATTTTAGTTTATAATTTATTATTATTTGGTGTTTTATTATTGTGCATTTTATATCGGTGTGAAGATAGAGCATTGGAAGCACTCGAAGGTATAATAGTATTGAAGCACCCAAGCTCAGGACTTAGTTGTTTTGTGGTTAAGGGATATTTTTTGAGATAGCATGTGGAGCATATGTAGAGATGAAGACTTGCGCTACATGTAATGGTATTTTGGGAACAAGCGGTTGATAAGTGCCATGCATAGTTTAAGCTAATAATAGGATTTATTCTTAGATTTAACTATAAGACATCTATTGTTAGAACACTTGCATGTTGTGCATGCTATTGTAAAGGCACATGGCTATTATCAGCATGACCTATTTTCGAGAAGTGCATGGGTGGTGAAGGGAAATTCTCCACCTCTATAAGTATGTAACGAATTGTATAGTTTAGAGTAGTGAATTATTGTAGAGTTATGTTGCTGGTTTTGACACGCACACGAATCATGGAGATACTTTACAATGTAAGAAGCTTATGTTTTTATTGTGTTTAATGTAATGGAGGATATTGGTTGGATAATGGTGTTTGATATAACTAAATTTGGTTCTTATATGGTTAATTATATTATAGTTAATGTTTAGTTCATGATTATTTGAGATCTAGATTTGGTTTATGCATTGTGGAATGATTATGTTTAGTTATGAATCTGGATATGTTTAAACACCATCTCACTAACATCCTATACAAGAAAATATAAAGAAGTACATGGTACCTTTGCATGCTTCGGGTGAGTGCTCATCTCAAGCTAAGTGATGTGCCAAAGTGCGATCGAGTTATTCATAGCAAATTCTAGGCTGCATCGTTGGTTCCATTGTCGGGACCTCTTTCTATATTTTTCAGGATGTTTCATGATGAAGACATACCATTTGACCCTATCAAGTGTTGAAGGGTGGATAGTAGATTTGGAAGAAGAATACACTTGGAGATTGAGCACTAGATCGAGTTTTTGACATGTGTGCGTGGGTGGAGCATAAATTATATGACTGTTTATATGAGAGTTTCTTTGATATATTTCTGATAGAGTTGCAGGAGTGGTTGGTTACTTATGCATCTAAAAGGAATTGGAGGTTTGGTACACTTATCTGGATGCATGAAAAATTTCAGGCCCTCTATGATGTTGATTTGATTTGGATGTATGCTATGGATACTTGGTTCCATGGTGTTCTAAATAGATATATTTTGGAGTACTCAATTTCCACTTATTCTTTCCTAGAGGTAGATGAGTTCCCATTTTTACGTTATCCCAGGGGAACCTACTTGCAAGGCATTCGCTAGTGATTAAAATCTTGATGGTAACCATGAATTTGGAAGAGAAGCTAATGGCTAGCTAAACCTCACCACACGTGGGGGCACGAACAGGTTTGGTGAAGGATGGTGGACCTAGTGGCAAAGAGGAAAAGAGAAGAAAGGTAGCTTAAGTACAATGAGGCGTGTGAGAGGGAGTTAGGGAAGCAACACAAGATTTCAAAATAGATGTCATTGAGGAGAGAGATGGCTTGTGAAGGATTAGGAAATCACATAGAGGGCATGGAGCCAAAGCATCGTAACTCCCCATTTGGGTAAGCATGACTGAGAACACTCATCAAACTCTTTTGAGAGCACTCCAATAGATTCAACATGGGCCACGGGTGCACATTTTAATCTACCTAGAAACATAGCCCTTGCACTTGGTTTTCGAGTTTCTAGTACAACCAATAGTTACCAAGCTAGTTTAGGTAGTAGAATAATAGGAGTGAATAAAATAAAAAGTACATATATGGTGGGACATATGTCTTCCTTATTATTTGGAGTTACCTTTTCAGGTGCCTCATCGACATAGAAATCAGCGCATAAAATTTTGGACTTTCTTTTGGGAGTAGTACTACCTCGTAACCGAGGAGTTTAGTTTAGTACCATTGTTGGGACACAGGGTAGTACATCCTTTGGTTCACTTCCGGCTACAAGTGGAGGATTAGGGGGCATAGGTGGCTCTATTTTGATTGATCTGGTGGGTTTAGAGGTAGAGGTAATACAGGGTGTTCGGATCCGGTGGGCATGGTCCTCACCAACCCCAGAATATTTACATGGAGATGTCACTTTATCTTCCAGAGTATAGGGGAATAGAAGATGCTACTGAGCATGTGCACATGTGTGAGATATTGTGGCATGAAAAAGGGATCACAACTTCTGAGCACAAGGCAAGTCAGTTTGTAACTACACTACAGGACGCACACACAATTTTTACGTAAAGTTTTACCCTAATCAGACTTGCGTATATTATACAACATTACGGGATGCTTTCCTTAAGGAATTTTATATCCCTGAGTTCAAGCAGAAGAGTATAAGTGCACTCAAGGATATTAAGTAGGGAACTATTGAGAGTGTTTGAGAATATGATTCCCATTTCAAAATGATTTTGTCTAAAATTTTGTATGATATCCATGCAAGCCAGCATGCATAGTGGTTCATCGAAGGATTGATCACACCTTTTAGGAGGGAACTATCCCATAAGACATATAGGGATCCACACAAAACACTTGAAGTAGCGTTACGTGCTAAGGGATTTGAAATTATAGAAACTAGAGTGATCCCATTCCTCAAATCTCAAATTACAGCTATGGTAGAGTAGTTGGAGAAACTATCATCCAATTCAGCACACGAGACATGCATTGGGATTTGGTGTATAGATTGTGAAGTTAAGGGGAACACTAAAGATATTTTTCCCTGCGAGAAAGTGTGTTCATTATTTATAGACTGCGAGATATGTCATTAAGACCATGATGTAAGCCACTTCACATTGGTACAACGTAAAATAAGGAAAAATGTATCTTACTACTATAAGATTTTCCTATCCACGACTCACAATACCGAAGACTACATGTTGATTGATCAAATCCATGATGCCATTGACATTGGTATACGACAGAAAGGAGTATCGATATAATATAAAGTTAAGAGTGAACACCATGATTGTGATCATATTTAGGTGCACTATGATCAGAATGAAGGCCACTTGAAAGAGGTCACGACATAGGTTGAGGATACCATGGTGCATTCAAGGGCCAAGGATGTGGTGGTGAACAAGGTGAGTTTCCTCGGGAACATGTTATATGTGTGGATCCCGACCACTACAGTGTGAATTCCCTCGAATATTAATTTTTATTTTTGTGGAAAGAATCATAACTACATGGAGTGCCCAGACTTGTATGAAAATATTAGCAAGTTTCATAAAAAGGAAAACAAGGGTGTAGAGTAGCTATTTTTTCACAACCACTTGAAGGGTTTCTTTAACTCACATGTTCCTCTAGTTAGCGTAGAGTAGGAATAGGTTTTATTTTAGCATAATAAGTGCATTTCACACCCTGCATGTTTCAATTGGGGTATGTAGGGTTTTCAATTTTAGTATGTTTTGTTTTCCGTTATCACTCTTGTGTTGTTTTGCACATTGTTTAATCCTTGGGGATTTTTCAAGGAAGAGAAAAGTTTAAAGTTTCAAATAAATTTTCAAGATATCCCCAATTCCTTGGATGCTTCATTCAAAGTTCTGCAATATGCTCTAGATGCCAAGTGTTCATCAAATTTAGTATACTTCATGCTTAACATTCTAGGAGCTCGAAGATCCGGAATTGTTCAAGGGGATTCTAGGATCCATCATAAGGAACCAAATAAGTTTCAGGATTACAATATTTACTCCATTCCCAATGGATGGTTTAAGGCTACTAGAATCATGATTAGCAGGAAATCATCCCCGAGAGGTTGCCAAAAATGTTTTCCAATTTTGCACACAGAAAAAAATTTGACAACGGGTTCCTATTATGATCAAATTACAACATTGGTCCCAGGGGCCCATTTTTGGTCATTATGGAGATAAAATGATTAAAATAATAAATTAATAAGTGAGCTTTCCTAGCTTCCAATAGGGTCAAATTAGAGCCCAATGCAGGATTAACTCAGTTACCATCTTGGTTAGGGTGCTCGATGTGTAGGAAGGTGTTGACCATTTTTATGAAAGCATAACAAGGCGATGTCGTTTTGAGCCAACTCAACTAATTTGGTCGTAGGAGAAATCTGATATCATAAATGAGTTTTTAGATTGGCATGAAAAGTATCAAGCCTAAAAATGGTAGGAGGTCAATAAGAGAGGTCAACTTTGTCAAGATGGTGTATTCAACTCGGAAGGTAACTCGGGCTAGGTTCAATCGCTTCAATACAGAGTTCGGTTCAAGTAGGGAATGGTTCAACGAGGTAGAGGTAGGATGACCTAGTAGTCATCCAAAGGATTCAACTTGTATATAAGAATATTATGAAGGAAAAATCTCAGGAGTCATGCCTTAGAGGCTTACATGATGAAGCTCAAAGTGTTAAGGGTATAACTCACAAGCTCGATGGAGCTATTATGAAGGACCTTGTCGACCTAGGGACCGACATTACCTATGAGAGGTCTGAAATTGATAAGTTCTTCCTATAAGAAACACTACATGCCTTGTCAATGATTGTGAATTTCCATGTGAGTTGGGTAGAGTGTAGATTTAAGAGCAGCAAGTTCAATGGGAGCTCAAGACCTATGTTGCGGTTATCTCGAAGGTGGAGTACAAATAACAACTTGGAAGGTCTAGCTAATGGTATAACTCAGGAAATGAAAAGTGGTTCGATTGATGCAAGACTATGGTAGAAGAATGTTGGGCCAATATGATGGAAAAGATGACACGAGATTGAATAAAAGCATGATTTGATCGGTCATGATTGGCTTGATGGATAACTCAACACAACTTGTTTCATTTGAATGCATTAAATATGGTTGCTATGTAAAGTGAGATCACTTGAAGTTAGTATGTGAAAAGATATCGAGGAACTCGGTGAGTTTAGCTTGGCTACTCGAGATAAACCATGCCTTGAAGAATGGGGAGTTGTCGGGAGGATTTTTGTCTCTTGCTGGTCTAATTAGCTAAATGATGTCAAAGTTTCCCGGTTTAATCTTCATTGTGAGATATTCTATTCGATGAGTTATTCCATGTGGAAATTTTGATGGCCAGCTAAGTTGGGAGATCTAGGTGACCATTTCTAGGGGAAATGTTGAAATGGCAAGCCAACATAGGAATTACGTGTATTAGAGACTCAGACGAGCATTGCCGAGATCTGGATTTTCAAAATGGAAGGTCAAGCTAGAAATTCCACAGTTGGAGCATTGATGTGGGGAGCCCAAGTCATTAAATTATCGGGTAGATCTTTGGGTGAGTCACAAAATTATTGAGCTATTAGTATAAACATGCTCATGAATATATGAGGTGAAATTGATTCATCATGGAGATTGACAAAGAACGAATGAGTTGTTTGTTGCTAGGTTGAAGGAATTAAAATATGAGTTAACATCATGCAAGCAAGTCATGGGGAACCACTGCTTTCAAGGGAGCTAATGTCAAGCTCACGAGATCAAAAATAAGGTTCACATGAAGAGATCTCATGATGGGGTAGCCAAAGAGTTAACAAGGAGATAAAGTGATGAGATCACAAAGAGATAGCTTGACCTCACGAATGAGTTTCTCATGATGAAACAAGTAGATCAGATCGAGCTCATACCGAGTTAGGGAACAAGGGCTTAAATGGAAGCTTGTTCAAGCTCGACTTGTAGACAAATCCAAGTCGAGGGTCGGTGATATGCTCATGGAGGAGCTTGACATGACATTTTGGGGAAGATAAGATCAAATCAAACTAGGTGGAATCATAGAGAATGAAAATGACTTGACACAAGTCCATTCTGTGGTAGAGTTACATTGCAGCTTACCCTCACATGGAATTTTCATCAAATCGGGCTTAATGTTTGACTCATCGCAAAAGATTTCAAACTCAAGCAAACAAGCTCATGAAGAAAACATTGTTGGGTAAATAGAGGTGGAATGTTAATGGCTCAGACATGTGGTGATCAATTTAAGGCTTGGTGCATAGGAGTATGAGCTCATGGTAGAATAGGAGTTCAACGTGGATCAATCTTGGCTCATGATGGAGCCCTTCGTTGGGATGGCGATGCTCAATGATAAGCTTGGCACAAGTTCTTAAAGAGGAACCAAATCGGTTTGACACTTCGATATGGGAAATCTTGGTTGGTAGGAGAGATCATCGACTCAGTGACAACAACGTGTTTAATGTAGAAAAAATAAGAATGGAACTTAGACATTCAAGTTAAATACAACCTTGGTACTCGAGACATGTGGGAGGAAAAGTTGATATGGAAAGGTTCGTGTTGATTGGGCTCATGGGTTGGCATATAAAACATAGTTTGTGGAAGTGAGCCGAGTCACGAAAATGATGAGCTTAGTCAAGATAAGTTTGAGCCAATCTCAAGAGAATTACAAAGTATAACAAGCCAAGCTCATGGCCTGGACAACAAAAACTCACCTTGGAGCTAGTGTGAAAATGAATAATCCATTTAAGGTGAGTCGTGAGTCATCATGTAAAACCATGCAAAGAATATGAGCTCGACTTAGTTTTGGACCTTGGAGCTCAGTCGGGCCGTAAAACAACTCACATGATGAGCTATGAGATGATGAAAATGAGTAGTTCGGGGCTTGGTGATGAGCTCAGTAAAAGGAAGTTTTGCGTAGAAATGACAAAAAATACGAGAGGATCCCATGATAGGATCCAAGATAGATGATTTAACAAGGTGGGCTCGGACTCAAGATTAATAGTAAGCTCATATGAAGTTGTTTCATTTGGACAAGGAGAGCTAAGTCAATCTTATAAGATTAACTTAGTGCGTAATGAAAACTAGCCGAGTCAAGGTGATGAAGCATGACAAACATGTTGATGCACATCAGAAAAAGCTCGATGCAGGTGGTCACAGAAGGAGCTCGTGAAGAGGAGAAGAGATGAGAGATAATGAACTTATGCAAAGGAATAAAGGTAAGCTCATTATTGGGGAAAGACTTGTGAGAAGCTCATATCTTGGTAGTGGTAAGTACACAAGTAAGAGCTTGGTGATGAACTCTATGCATAGCTCAATACAAAATAATTTAAATCTTGGTCACAGATGGAATCAGGAATATAACTCAATGATGAGCATTGGAAGTGTTCAAGGAATAACTCATTTCCAAGGTGAGGGAGCTCGTTTGTGATGGAAAAAATAGAAGTGATTTCGTAGAAGACGGTGCTCGGTGATGAGCTTGGTGCTCAATAAATGCACGATGAGTAGAAGATAGGTCATGTATTTTGGTTATATGGCGGGATATTAATATCTCAATTCGGTAAATGCATAATAACGCCTACAGCAAAGTCAATGGAACATGTAAGGAAGCCCTCCATATTTGAATGTAAAGGAGGTCATACTTAGAGATGAGTTCAACATTGAGAAAGATGGAGATTCGGTTGGGCAAGGATTAGTACTCGGTGGAGTATGACATGAGTAGTAATGGGGAGACTTTACCAAGCTAGGGTGGAGTAACATCAAGTGGGTTGATGGATTAAAGATTGATCAGATTGCATAGGTTGTTAAGAATAGGGCATTGATTGAGCCATTTAGAGCTCGTGACATGAATGACGAGTCATATAAATGGCTTTGTGTGGAGAAAGGAAGACCTCAAGGGATCGACACATCTGACAAGGGTGACTCAAATGGAATACCAACTCAGAGCGAGTTGCATTGGTTGATGTGGCATTATAGAGGATTTCAGCAAAGGAGAAAAAATTTCGTTGAAGGAATCAAGATCAACTCGGTGAGTTGGCTCGGCGAGCCAACCACCGAGTTGGATTGTTTTGTCCTATTTTCATGCCTTGCCCCCTCTTCGAGTCAAACTGGTCAATGGGGGGACCACCATATTTTAATTAAATTAATATTTTTATTTTAAAATATTTTATTAATAATATTTATTATTATTATTAAAATAATTTATTTAAATATTCTTTTAATTAATTGAGAATATTAGTAAACTTGGCATTAATGACACATGATGGAAGCTTCTCAAAGTGGTTCAACCAACTATAATAGATACATCACGTCCCTTCAATTTAGGAAGGTAATTTATGAATTCTTCTCTCCTCTCTCACAAATTCTTCTATAAATGTAAGTTGAAACCTTATTCGAATGGGTTAGGGGGTTGGATTGTTAGGCATCTTAGGCAAGTGTGTGTTTTGCAAGAAACCTCCTTCTTTTGCAAGTTGTCCTTATATGTTGAGGGAACTTTCAAGCCTTTTTCCAAGATTGTAATGGCAACCATTTCCTCTTATGAGCATATGATGCACTATGCATGTTGTTGAAGCAATAAAAGTGTGTGTTTTATGACTAATCTCAGTACTTTAATCCCTATATACTTCTTTGTGCCTTTCCTCATGCTTGCAGGTACATTATGCAAGTTCACGTTTCTATTACAGGTTCTTGGAGTTTTGTGCTTATCAAGTGGTGGAGTATTGCATGCAGTTGAGTTGTGGTTCTTATTCACCATTCTCAAGTTCATCCTTCTTCATTGGAAGAATGATATATTGTTGTGTCTAATCGAGTTTAACAAAGGGAACATATGCTTCCTAGTATGTGGTATTTTGTACCCTCTCTAAGTTTTAGTAGGTGAAGTTGACTTATGGTGCACACACCCTCTTGAAATCAACCCTTTCTGAGTCTAGAAATACCCTTTATTTGATGCATCACCATTCATAGTATAGTTTCATTTCCTACAAATCTTTCCCTAAAACCCACGAAAATGTTAGCATAGGTCTAGATAACCATTTTATTGCACTAGGAATAGTACAACACTTAGTTTATTAAGAGAAAGATGGAATTCTCTTGAGGATCACCTTGAGACCAAGTACCACAACTTGAGAGGTCATCTCATGTGTCCCTATCACACCGAACATCTTGTTCACATTCGGCCATTCGAGGGTGCAATGATCTAGTGACAATAATTTTTGGCACACCCAAAGTGGGACAATAGTGAAAGTTATACATTCCAGTTATCCCATTATAATAGCTTAGCCACCATGTTACCAACACTAATAGTTTTTGGAACTCTTGGTGGGACAAAGTTGGTACTTCTCTTCTCACTTGTATAAATCAAATTACCTTGCAACTCTATATATGTGGATTCCAAATCTCAGTGCATTAACCTATGCAAAGAATTCAGACAAGAGCTTCTTCAAAGAAAGGAAATTATCAGCATATCAAACTATCCTTGTCTCCTCCAAGGAGAAAGAGAAGAGGTATCTCAACATCACCCATTACAACATCACTTCATTTCATTAATTTGTTGTGCTCTTAGTGAAATTTCAGCCTTATGAGGCATACCCAAGCACAATTGGTGACTCCATTGGTCAAAGTGACCCACTCTCGTGTTGTAGAATTTCAGTTTTACCCATTTCCATCTAGTTTTCTTTGACATATTTCCATTCATGAGGCAATGTTATCATGACTTCATTTCCATAGTGGGATTCCCACTTTGTAGCGATAATTATTTCCAATTTTTTCCATCTTCAAGGTATTACAATCCACCTCCGCACCTAATTTCATGACAAATATCACTTTGAGCATACATGCCCATATAGAGAAAGATGCAAATCAATTTAAACATCTACCAAACTAGGGGGCTACTAAAGAACAATGGCATGTAGATTACCTGGAATCTATCATGAGCCCCGTGGTCTGACCTTCTAAAGAAGACCACTTAATCTTGTGATATTTGGAGTATAACATGGTTACGCCCAAGAAATAAGGACTAATGAAATGATAAAGGCAGCCTCATACTTTGGATTTCAGCATTCCATACCCATGGACTAGCCCTATACCATGTGAGCTTAATCCTCAACAAAATATTCAATTCATAATCAAGACAATGACTCAAGTTGGAGAATGGATCAAGAAAAGGGACATTCATGAATGTAATGTTAGTCAATTCTTCGAATGGGAGGTCCCTACATTACCACCTTACAACCTTCTTCTCATGTTTCCATCCATGTAGTGCAATTTGAGCACCATGGTCCCGACCTTCTAGAGATTGCTACCCCTATGAAGGAATTCACTACTTAATCTTCTATTCCTCCATTCCATCATGAATCTTCCATGCCTCGTTCTTCTAAAGTTCCTTCTTTTAATAAGGTCCATCAAGACAAGAAGATGAATATTTTCATTATAAGGGCCAAACAAGAGGGAATTAGTTAAATCCCAACCCACCCCTCTTCTAGTAGTCCCAAATCCATTTTGGGAGGAGTACCATCAAGAAATGAGAAAAAGAGAGGAGTATATGGTTGAGGAGACTAACAAAGGAGAGCATGTAGAGAATCTAAAGGAACAAGATGAAAAACTTAACATCAAGCAAACTTCATTCCTGACTAAACCTTCTGCAAAAGTTGAGGCTCAAGAACAAGTGAAACAAACTAGTTTTGTACCAGAAAAAAATCCAGAGTTGAATGAGGAAGACCAGAAATCTACCTATTCAGAATGCAATATTCATATTGGCTCCATATCTTCAAAGGAGGTTGAATCACCACAAGTGGAAAAACCAGTTGTAGAAAAGAAAGAGCCAACTCCAAATCCACCAGAGAAGAGCATGTGCAAGTCAAAGAAGAAAAACTCTCAAGTGTACAAGATAGTTCTAGTGAATGCAATGATCCTAATTGTCATGCATGTCAAGAACTGACAACACTTCTAGAAGATGGTAGTAGATTTCCAAGGTCATCATTAGATGTTACAATCAGCCACAAGGAGTTTCATGAGACTAACATGGATTCAACAATCATTAATGCAGATGTTTTAAAATCCTTCCCTTTCTTCATTATTACAAAAATATGATCTCTTAGATGAATTTGATCTTTCTAATTTCATGTTTGAGGATGAGGAAAATCAGGACAAACAAAATTCCAATCTGGAGAATACCATGGTGGAAGAAGTTAAATATTTGCCACAACTAGAGAATGGAAAAACAAGCTATTTGTCAGATGTGGAGGAATTGAATCTTCCATGCAGCTCAATGAATGAAGGAAAAGAGGAGCACACAGGAAATACTAAGTTAGATTAGAATTTGATGGAGATGATTTCATTGAGAATTTCTTGCTCTCAATTGGGGAATCTAACGTAGTTGATGAACTAGTGATGAAGGAAGGTTTTATGTTGAATGAGGAGATTGATAGTGAAGGTCAATCAAAGGAGGAATTTTTAGATGAGCAACACATTTTAAACATTTGCAATGGTTCAACATTGGAAACTACAAACAATCCAAAGGAGTTACATGTTGCGGAAGAACTCCTTGTTGCCAAGGAGGAAAATGGGTATGAAGAGGACATCACTTTAACACCATTTATCCAAGAATGTCTGCAAGACTTCATTATCAAAGTTAAATGTTAGGGTAGCGGGAAAGTTCAAAGGATGTGACCTTATCCCATCATGAACCTAGCTTCATTGAAGCTAGAAGAAGAGTTTAACTAGTCACATTAATTCCGAATAGGAGGATGAGTTTCACAACTCGAGGATGAGTTGCTCTAAAAGAAAAATGCAGAGAAACTAAAAGAGGAATTATTTCTCTTTCTAGTTGATGCCTTGGTGGACCAAGTGGAGAATTAGGCTTGTTTAATTTTTTCACTCTCATTCTCAACCATGTCCATTGTCAAATCATCTACATGGAAATCCATTGTGAGGAAAGGAAGCTATTTTTCACAATCGATTATAGGGTTTTTTTAACTCACATGTTCCTCTAGTTAGCGTAGAGTAGGAATAGGTTTGATTTCAACAGAATAAGTGCATTGCACACCCTGCATGTTTCAATTGGGGCATGTATGGTTTTTGGTTTCAAGTGTTTTTGTTTTCCGTTGTCACTCTTGTGTTGTTTTGCACACTATTTCATCATTGGAGGGTTTTCAAAGAAGAGAAAAGTTCAAAGTTTCAAAAAAAGTTTCAAGATATCCCCAATTCCTTGAGCTGCTTCATTCCAAATTCCACATTATGCTCTAGATGCCAAGTGTTCATCAGATTCATTATACTTCATGCTTAGCATTCCAGGGAGGTCCAAGATTGGCAATGTTTAAGGGGATTCTAGGATCCATTGCAAGGAACCAATTAAGTTTTGGGAGTCCAATATTGAATCCATGCCCAATGAATGGATTAAGGCTACTGGAATCATGCTTAGCAATATATCATCCTCAAGACGTTGCCAAAATTTTTATCCAATTTTGGACAACGGGGTCCTATTATGATCAAATTACAACATTGGTCGCAGAGGCCCATTTCTGGTCATCACGGTGAAAAGATGATTACAATAATAAATTGATAAGTGAGCTCACCTAGCTTCTAATAGGGTCAACTAAGAGCCCAACTCAGGCTCAACTCAGTTACCAACTCGGTTAGGGTGCTCGATGTGTAGGAAGGGGTTGGCCATTTTTATGAAAGCATAATAAGGTGATGTCATTTCGAGCCAACTCGACCGAGTTGGTCATAATAGAAATCCAAGATCATAAACGAGTTTTGGGATTGGCATGATAAGAATCAATCCTAGAAATTGTAGGAGGTCACTAAGAGAGGTCAACTTCATCGATATGGTGTAGTTAACTCGAAGGTAACTCGGGATAGGTAGATTCACTTCAAGACAAAGCTCAACTCAAGTAGGAAATGGTTCACCGAGGTAGAGGTAGGATGACTCGGTAGTCATCCAAAGGAGCCAACTTGGCTATAAGAATATTATGAAGGACAAAGCTTAGTAGTCATACCTTTTAGGCTTTCATGACGAAGCTCAAAGTTTTAAGGGTATAGCTCACAAGCTCTGGCAGAACTTTCATGAAGGACCTTGTCAACTTGGGGACTGACATTACCTATGAGAGGTCTAACATTGATAAGTTCTTCCAAAGCGAAACACCACATGCCTTGTCAACAAGTGTGAAGCTCCATGTGAGTTGAGTAGAGTGTAGATTTAAGAGCAACCCTCTCACTTGGAGCTCGAGACCTATGCCATGGTTGCCTCGAAGGTTGAGTACATGGAACAACTTGAAAGCTCAAGCTAATGGTATAACTCAGTTACACCGAGTGGTTCGATCGATGATAAACTATGAAAGAAGAATGTTGGGCCAATGCGATGGAAAATATGACACGAGCTCGAGTAAATCAACAAGTTGATCAGTCAAGAGTGGTTCGATGGATTACCCAAGGAAACTCAGTTCATGTGAATGCATTGAAGGTGGTTGCTATATAAAGTGAGCTCACTCGAAGTTCGTATGTGACAAGCTATCTAGGAAATCAACGAGTTTAGCTTGCCTACTCAAGCTAAACCATGCCTTGAAGACTCGGGAGCTCTCGGGAGGATTTTGGTCTCTTTCAGTCGAATTGTCCAAATGATGTCCAAGTTATGTAGTTTAGTCTTAAATGTGAGATATTTAGAGGATTTCTTCTATGTAAAAATTTTGATGTGATGAAATGTTAAAATGGCAAGCCAACATTGGAATTCCGTGCATGGGATACTTAGGTGAGCATTACCGAGAATGATATTTTCAAAATAGTAGCTAGAAATTATGTAGTTTGGAGCGTTGACATGGGGAACCCGAGTTTGTTTCGAATCCTTATGAAAGATACTAGGTGAGTCACAACATTGCCGAGTGGTTAGTAGAAACGTGCTTGTGAATATAGTAGGTGAAATCACGTCATCATGGAGATTGATAAGGAATGCGCTAATTTATTTTTGGTTGGGTTTGAAGGAATTGAAAGTTGAGTTAACATCATGCAAACAAGACATGGGAGAACCACCACTTTTAGGGGAGATAATGTTGTGCTCACAGAGAAAAAAATAAGGTTCACATGAAGAGAGCTCATGAAGGGGTAACTAGAGAGTTAATGAGAAGATCAAGTGATGAGCTCACAAAGAGATAACTTGACCTCACGAATGAGTTGCTCACGATGAAACAAGTAGATTAGATCGAGATCACAGTGAGTTAGGGCACAAGGGCTTAGATGGAAGCTTGTTCAAGATTGACTTGTAGAATAAGCCAAGTCGGGGGTCGGTGATATGCTCACATAGGAGCTTGACATGATGTTTTAGGGAAGATAATATCATCTCGAACTAGGTGGAATCGTAGCGAATGAATGAAGAAGACTCGACATAGGTCCATTCTGTGGCAGAGTTACATTAAAGCTATCCATCACGTGGACTTTTCATCAACTCAGGCTTAATGTTCAACTCTTCACAAAAGATGTCAAACTCAGCGAGAAAATATCATAGATCAAACATTATTGGGTAAATAGAGGTGGAATATTAAAGGCTCAGGACATGTGATGATCGATTGAAGGCCTAGTGCAGAGGAATACGAGCTCATGGAAGAATATGAGCTCAACATGGATTAATATTGGATCCAATGATGGATTCCTTCATTGGGATGGTGATGCTTGGTGATAAGCTTGGTATAAGTTCTAAAAGAGAACCAAATCAGTTTGACAATGATATGGGAAAGTTCATTCGGTTTGAGAGATCATCGATTCAATGACAATGATGTGTTCAATGTAGAAACAAATATGAATGGAACTCAGCCATTCAAGGTAAATAAAATCTTGGTACTGAGACACATGGGATGCCAAATTTATTTGGACATGTTCGTGTTGACTGGTTTCATGGGTCGGCATGTAAAACATAGTTTTGGAAGTGAGCCGAGTCATGAAAAATGATGAGCTCAGTCAAGATAAGTTTGAGCCAATCTCAAGAGAATTACAAATTATAATGAGCAAAGCTCATGGCTTAGACAACAAATATTCACCTTTGAGCTAGTGTGAAAACGAATAAGCCATACAAGGTCAGTCATGAGTCATTATGTAAAAACATGCAAAGAATATGAGCTCGACTTAGTGTTGGACCTTGGAGCTAAGTCGAGCCGTAAGAATAGCTCACAAGACCAGCTATGAGATGATGAAAATGAGTAACTCAGGGCTCGATGATGAGCTCAGTAAAAGGAATTTCTGCATAGAAATGACCAAAATTGTAGAGGAGCTCATGCTCGAAATCGAGATTAATAACAATCTCACGTGAAGTTGTTTCATTTGGACAAGAAGAGATCAGTCAAGCTCATAAGATTAACTCGACGCATAATGAAAATCATTGAGTCAAGGTGATGAAGCATAAAAATTATGTTGATTCATGTGAGAACAAGCTCGATGCTAGGTGGTCGCAGAAGGAGCTTGTGAAGAGGAGAAGAGTTGGGTGAAATTGAACTCATGTAAAGGAACAAAGTTAAGCTCGGTGTTGGGGAAATACTTGAGAAGATCATAGCTCGGTGGTGGAAAGTACACAAGTAAGAGCTCGGTGATGAACTCCATGCAGAGCTCAATAAAGAAGAATCCAAAGCTCAGTCATAGATGGAAGGAGGAAGATAACTTGGTATAGAGCATTGGAAGTGGTTGAGGAATAACTTAGTTCCAAGGTGAGCGAGGTCGATCACGGTGGCAAAAATAGAAGTGAGTTCGTAGGAGAAGGTACCCGGTGATGAACTTAGTTCTCAATCAATGCACAATGACTAGAATATATCACATGGATTTAAATAATACGATAGGACATTAAGAGCTCAATTCAAGTAAATGTAGAATAAGGACGAGAAAATTCAATGGAACATGTAAGTCATATTTGAATGCAAGGGAGTTCATACTTAGAGGTGAGTTCAAAATTGAGCGAGATGGAGATTCTATTGAGAACTCGGTGGAGTATGACATGAGTAGTGATGGGGAGACTCTACCGAGCTAGGGTGGAGTAACATCGAGTGACTTGACTGATTAAATATTAATCGAATTACATGGGCTGTTAAGAATGGGGCATTGGTCGAGCCATTGAGATCTCGTGACATGAATGTTGATTCATAGAAATGGCTCTATGTTGTGATTGGCTCAACTAGGGGGCTTTCCACATCTGAAAAGGGTGACTCAAATGGAAGAACAACTCATAGCGAGTTGCATTCGTTGATGTGGCAGTGTAGAGGAGTTCGGTAGTGGAGAGAAAACTCATTGAAGGAAGTCGAGACCAACTCGGTGAGTTGGCTTGGTGAGCCAACCAAAAAGTTGGGTTATTTTGTCCTATTTTCATGCCTTACCCCGCTCTTTGAGTCAAACAAGTCAACGGTGGGCCTACCATATTTTAATTAAATTAATATCTTTATTTTAAAAATATTTATGATTCTTATTAAAATATTTTATTTATATATTCTTTTAATTAATTGAGAAGATTAGGTCAACTGGGCATTAATGACATATGATGGAAGCTTCTAAAAGTGGTTCAACCAACTATAATAAATACATCATGTGCCTTCAATTTTGGAAGGGAATTTATGAATTTTCTCTCCTCTCTCATAACTTCTTCTATAAATGTATGTTGGAAGCTCATCCCAACGGGTTAGGGGGTTGGACAGATTAGACATCTTAGGCAAGTGTGTTTTTCAAGAAACATCCTTCTTCTACAAGTTGTCCTTATATGTTGAGGAGCTTTCAAGCCTTTTCCCAAGATTGTAATGATAACCATTGCCTCTTTTGAATGTATGATTCATTGTGCATATTATTGAAGTAATAAATTTATGTGTTTTGTGACTAATCTCAGTCCTTTCATTCGTTTATACTTCTTTTTGGATTTTCTCATGCTTGTAGGTACAATGTGCAAGTTCATGTTTCTATTATAGGTGATTAGAGTTTTGTGCTTATCAAGTGGTGGAGTATTGCATGCAATTGAGTTGTGGTGATTATTCACCCTTCTCAAGTTCATCCTTCTTCATTGGAAGACTAATAGATTATTGTGTCCGATTGACTTTAACAAAGGGAATGTATGCCTCCTAGTCTATGGTATTTTGTACCCTCTCTAAGTTGTAGTAGGGAATTTGACTTGTGCTACACACACTCTCTCTTCAAATCAACACTTCCCTAGTCTAGAAACACCCTTTATTTGGTGCATCACCATCTCTAATATAGTTTCATTTCCTACAAATCTCTTTCCCTAAAACCCATGAAAATGTTAGCATAGGTCTAGATAACCATTTTATTATACTAGGAATAGTACAACATTTGGTTTAGGAAGAGGAAGCTGAACTTCTTTGGAGGTTCACCTTGAGGCCAAGTCCCACAGCTTGAGAGGTGATCCCATGTTTCCTAATCACACCAAACGTCATGTTCAAATTCTGGCCATTCGGAGGGTGCGGTGATCAGCTACAACAGTGAGGAAGATCGAGGAGCGCATTTTGATGAAGTTGATGAGAGCGATGCCAAACTACTTAAGTGTGCTTTCCTTAAGAAGGAGAAATAAAATATGGTCTACATTGTGGATGATGAAGAAGTAGAAAATTTGAACATTGTTCATTCAGAAGTTACACATGAGGTTTTAGACAGTGTGGATAAGAAGGCACATTCATATCATGAACCTATACTGAAGACAAATAAAGTAAACATTGGTACAGATGATGAACCTAAGGAGGCCATAATTGGATATTATTGGTTTAATTCTGAAGTGGCTAAGATAATTGAGTTACTATGTGATTTCAAGAACTTATTTCCTAGGGGCTACCATTAGTTAAAGGGAGTGCATGCATCTTTGGGTGAGATGAGGATTAAGATAAAAGAAGGTGCGTGCCAATAAGGAAGTGACCTTACAGATGAACCCTAACCTACATGTAAAATTCAAAGAAGAAATTAACAAGATGTTGAAATTGGCATCATTAATCCCCTAGAATAATCATAATGGGTTAGCCCCATGGTAATCAGTATAAAGAAAGATGGTTGGATTAGGATTTGTGTGGACTACAGGGAGCTGAATGTTGCATGTGTGATTGATCCTTTTCCTACACCATTCCCGAGGAAACATTAGAAGGCATTATAGGGCATGAAATTTACTCTATTATAAATGCGTTCTCTGGTTATCATCAGTACAAATTGCAAAGGAGGATTAAGAGAAAACAACTTTTACCAATGAATGGGGAATTTTTGCATACATTGTGATACCCTTTAGATTGAAGAACGCCTGTAGTATTTTTGTGCATAGTTATTCAAGCATTCCATAATTTTATTCATAAATTCTTGTAGGTTTACTTAGATGATTGGATAAGTATATGGGCTTGTTAAGGATCATTGTGATAGCTTGCACTTGATGTTTGAAAGATGCAAAAATCAAACATCTCCTTAAACATAAAGAAGTGTGTATTTGCTACACCTTTTGGAACTCGCTAGGGCATATCATCTGCAAGGAGGGTTTGTTAGTAGATCCAACTAAGGTTGTAGTTATCATAGGCCTGGAGGAGCCTACCAGTTAGAGTGAGGTACATGGGTTCTTGGGCCACACAAGGTATTACATATTTTTTATTAAAGGATATGCTAAGATTGTTGCACCCTTGGAGGAGTTACTAAAAGGAAAAGGGACATTCTATTGGGGAGAACCACAACATCGCGCATTTGAAGTGTTCATGGAGAGGATTACTACGGTGCCTATTCTATGATTTCCCTCATGGAACCAACCTTTTCATGCATATGTGAATGTCTCTGGCATGGCCATTAGTGCAGTGTTAGCTCAGCCTAGAGAAGGTATTATAGATCATCCTATTTGTTTTTCTAGTAGAAATTTGACTCCTACATAACATAATTATATAACTATAGAGCATGAGACCTTATCGATGATCTATGCGTTGCATAAGTTTAGATAGTACTTGTAAGAAACACCTTTTGTGTTTTATAGATCACATGACATTGAAATACTTGGTAAATAAGCCCATTTTATAGGGGCACATATGTTGATGGGTGTTATTATTCTTGAAGTTTGACTTTACCATCATCGTAAAATAAGGTAAAATTAATTTTGGCCCGAGACCACTTGTCAAGAATTCAATCGGGGAGAGGCCACATAGAAAATTGATGATACAATGATACGATGCATATTTGTACATGTTAAACCGTGTGCCTTCAAATTTGGAGGATATTGCTATCTTTCTAGTCATAGGTATGGCACGAGAAGGAATGAAAGTCTTGGAGAAGAAACAACTTGTAATTTACACCGCACCTTTCATGTTGATCGGTGGTGACTTACACAAACTAGGCCAAGATGAAGTATTATGTGGTGTGTACTAGAACACAAGTGCACAAATATCATGGAAGAGGCTCATGGTGGTATTGCAGGTGGGCACTATGTAGGTGATGCCTCCACACACAAGATTCTACTCACTAGTTTATAGTGGGAGACCTGTACAAGGATTGTAAAGAGTATTATAAGGCGTGTGAACACTATCAACACCTTGGAAAACTAGGAAAAGAGATGAAATGTTTTGATGCCTATTAATAGTGCAGAGCCATTTTAAAAATGGAAAAAAGACTTTGTGGGTCCTATTTTCCCATCCACACGTAGAAATGGATCACGCTACATCATCACTTGTACATATTATCTTACAAGGTGGGCATATAAAACACCTATAAAGGATTGTACAATGGCTACAACAACAAGGTTCTTATGGGAAAACATCTTACTTAGTATGGATGTTTGTTGAGATTGAAAACCGATAAGGGCACACACTTTTAAATGAGACAATCACGAATATTATTGGATCAATTTATAATGGCACACTATAAGAATACACCTTATCACCCTTAATAAAATGGGATGCTTGAGGCCTTCAACGAGATATTGAGCAGGACCTTGAAAAACATTTGTGATGTTGGAAGGAAATATTGGGATGATAAAGTTTCTAATGTACTATGGGCATATAGAATAACCTACAAAAGGTTAAATAAGGTCATACCCTTTCAGTTATCTTTTGGCATAGAAGTAGTTCTTCTCATTGAGTTCATGTTACCTTCTTTACGTATTACATGTGCGGGAGGTATAAGTGATGAGAAAGTATTGGAAGAAATAATTGACAAGTTAATACAGTTGGATGAGAGGTGC
Organism: Taxus wallichiana var. yunnanensis; assembly: GCA_018340775.1. Lineage (NCBI taxonomy): Eukaryota > Viridiplantae > Streptophyta > Pinopsida > Cupressales > Taxaceae > Taxus > Taxus wallichiana. Next base: position 73,238,146 of record CM031241.1, on the reverse strand, counting down.
ACCATAACACGTTGGAGTCAGAAGCATGAAAAAGACAGGAAGAAGGCATGGCATGAAAGACACATCGAGACAAGAAACTTGAGTTCGGGAAAATGGTACTTATTTATGATTCAAATTTTCTGCGCCACCCATGAAAGCTTAAGGTGCATTGGTTAGGACCGTATGTTATCACCCACATACTTGAATCAGGTTCTTGCTAGTTAGAGGTGCTTAATAGAACATGGTTACCTGGTTATTTCAATGGGAGTAGGATGAATCCCTAATATAAAAAATTTATCTTGGTGTTTGTAATAATGTAGTATTTCCATTTAGATTATATTTTCATAACTATTTTTTCACTTAATGTATTTCCTTCTTCATCGCTATGCTTTGTCAATTTAGTTCATTGTTTTTTGTAATAAGCGCGTTTACGCACCAAAAAATGATCACAATCTAAGCTGAGAGGACTACACATACCCTTAGTGTGGGGTGGATAGATAAGGTATGGAAAATAAATGAACTCATGGGTAACCATAAGAGGAACAAAAGGAGAAAGGTTTCAAAAATCATGAGAACTTCTCGAAGAGTTGCTAAGAAAACTTAAGACCATGCGTAAGGAATTTTGCACTCAAAGTATAAATCAAGGGAGGCTGTCGTATTGGAGACTACATATATTTTAGGTCACACTGGATAAACTAGTTCAGCTTAAGGAAGTGCGGCTAGAGGAGATCTATGATGGATAAGTAGCAAAGCACGCCAAAAAAATTATGATTGAGGCATAAGAGTTTGAGGTGCAAGACATTGAAGCATGGGATAATGAGGTGCACAACACACTCTAGAGAAATTAATACTATGTATGGTGGTAGGTGGAGAAATTAATGAAGGAATTTTTGAAAACTTGGTTTAAAGTTGACGTCCTCAACATCATTTACTACCTTGCAAACTTTAGAAGAAATTGCGAAGTGCAAAGAAGATTTGGAGACGAAGATAATTTTGTAGATTGAGTAAATTTGTCATGTTGTGAAGCATGGTGTTGAGTACCTAGGCACAGAAGTAGGATTTAATAAGTGGTACGTGCATGTAGTAGAAGGGAGACCTAGATTTTCATTTCACAGCTAGGGTTTTTACGCAATTATAGAATCAAATGGGGTGATGGCACCACAGAAATCTCAATGGTAGAGAAGGATGTTAATGACCCAGTAGAGGAGTGGCTGGTAGAAATGATGTATCTAGAAGGAGTTATTGAAGGGTGAATATGGACAATTAATATCACTAAGTGCACGGTTGCAAAAATAACCACTTTGTGTTGTAAAATGTATGAAGGTCATCATGATAGAAGTCTACGAAAGACTAACCAACAAGTTGGAGATGACACTAGGGTTTTGGATGCCTTAGTGAAGAAACTACTTGAGAGCATGGGCGTAATGTAGATCCTAGAGTTTCCCTACTTTGGAAATCCTGAGAAATTGTACTAGTGGTTAGTGTCATGGGTCCATGAAGATTATTTCTATTTTGTGGGAAGGAGAATGAGGATAACTACTAAATTGGTTGGAAAATTAACGGGCTGCACAACACGGGTTTAGAAATTACTAGAGACTTAATAGATGATGAGGGAATTGATTCCACAACATCCCTATACAATTATAAGAAGGGGAACCAAGCTTTCAAGGTCACTAACATTACAGACATGGCCACCAGAGTAGTAGCATGGTTAACAAGGAGTAAAATAGGGGCCACTGAGTGATGGAACGAGGTAAACATGCGTTGGTTGCATATAACACACAAAATGGCCAACAAAACCTACTATAATATCGTTGGTTACATTGTAGAGAACTTGGTGAATGAGGCACACATCTAAGAAGAAAAAGGTGAGAAGATAACTTGGGGTGCAATTTTGTTATTAATTGTGTTCAGTGAAGTTGGGGTACCAAATGGTCCTAGGGAAAATATATGGGAGTTTCCATTGGAGAACAAGTCCCAGCTAGAAGATATGCCAAGTACACGTTACTTGGGTCTATTTCTAACACGTAAAAAGAGTGCTTGAAAAAGTGGTTTTAGAAATTGCATAGGGCATTTGAGGGAGAATGACACATTCCACGTGAATTATCCAAGGTGGTGAATGAGGAGGATGGATTTGTAGTCTACTAGTATTTCAGCCTAGGGTACTTCCACATGAAGTTTGGAGAGAAGAACCCATGGTGTAAGTTGCCTTTTATGTTTGCTAATAGGTATTTCAAGGACTCCATAAATATATTTCATGACATGCGTAAACTCAAGTTCAATGTAGAAAAATTTGATGTAGGCATTCACATTCGTGAGAAAAGAATATGTATGACCGGGTAAGGAGGCCTATGTGAAAATTATGGAGTCGATACTATGGAAATAACACCAAAGTTTTTGTTGTCGATAGATTGAACTAGTGTGCATATACATATACCTAGACAAAGGTTCAAGGATGGAAATTTGGTGAAGGGCGTGGATATGGCTCTACCAAGAACCTCCTACAAAGAAGAAAACAATGGGGACTTCAAGGAATGTTACATTTGCACTCCCGCTTAAGAGGACCCAAGACATACAGGACTTCAAAACTTCTTAGAATAAGAGGAACCTGAAGACAACGTTGGTCTTGTGCATACAAGAAGGATTCTAGGAAGAGTAACACTTGGTGAGATAATGGTGCTTTGGAACTTCACAACAAGTAAGGAAATCATCGTGCGTGACTCGGTAAAGGACAAAGAAAAGGAGAAGAGAAACCACAGGAACTATATCCCTATACAAGATAGTGAGGGGGAATCCCCACAGCCAAATGCGTAGGAAGTAGAGGAGGAATCTCCAAGGATGAGTGGAGATAGAGATGAGGCCACCCAATGTGGAGATACAAGAAGATGAAGAAATGGATGAGTGCATAGTCTATGAGACTATAGACCCCAACGTGAGTATCCAAGAAGATATCTCTAGTGAAGAAGAAAGAAATGTTGGTGGAGATATATAAGTCCTCATATGCCTCATGCAGGAAGAAGTGAAGCATGAAGAGGAAGTCAACCAAATGGTTGAAGGTGTTGTCCCACAAGATGTAGGTGTAACTAATTAGCAAGAAGAAGAAACATTAGTGCACAAGGATGTTGGTAAGCATGCGAGTGCACACACTCGAAGAAGAATAAGTGGTAGGTACTCAAGAATTGGGTTATATGAATGAACATTAAAAAATTATTGGAACCCGTTTCAAGAGTACACTACCAAAAACAAAATTGTATTGATGGGATTTGATGGACCTGAAATGTCTAATACATGCACTCACAAACAACTATCTTGGGCTATGCAAAATCAAATGGATGAGCTTGATTTTTTATGTTTGCGAGGAGGCGTGCACTTCAAAGAAGATGAGGAAGGCACCTCATACACACCATATGGCCATTAAGCCAACTCGGTTGTCAAATGATTAGGTGAGCAATGCTTTGAGAAATAGCACACGAAATATGGATAAGGAAGCAACAATCAAGGTGATAGTTGAGGAAAAAAGGAATAGGACACATAAATCAAGTGCCTTACTCAAGAGAGCGATAATGTAGTTGTGGAGGCCCAGAAGGTAAAGATGATGGCAAAACATATTGCATATCTGATTTTACTTTAGTGGCCCGAGTTTCAAAGTAAAGGTGACTCAAAATTCAAGTTCAAGTTGCATTATCTCTACGCGCAAAATAGTTTTCCTACTTTTGGATGAAGGACCAATTCACTTCCCAAGAAAAAGGATGTAAAGCAAGTAGAAGCCAAAGCAAGGTCCATTATTGATCAGAAAGTTTTATTATATGAGTCATTACTCCAAACATTGAAGGATGTGTTTCAATCCTTTTTGTGTACAATCGGAGACTGAAACAAATAAGGGTGATGGGCATAGGAGGAATACCTATTATTTTGTGATGGGTAGAAGGTGGAATGTGCATGTGTAGACTTCGATCTCGATTGATCATGTGAACTCCTTTTTGGATGGGAAGGACTACCCTGTAATAGAAAACAAGACCACAAGAGAGAGTTAAATAATATATGGTAGTGGATTGCCTAGCGTATGATGCTAGATTTGGGAAGTGTGATACTTCCTAGAAGGTCAATCCACTATTTTATAAATTAATATTAAATAACTGAAACATGTAAATAAAGGAATCTAGTGCTAGTGTTTTGATTTGGGTGCCTCAAATTACTATCAAGTGTCGATCAATTAAATACTAAAACTATGTAGGTAAAAGGTCTTGGTCAGGTCACGGGTAGTTTAGGTGGTCTATAGGTCACAAAAAAGGTCTTGGTGGGGTTGGGTAAGGTATTTTGGGTTGTTTGGGCAAGTAGGTAGGTTTTTGGTCTGCACTGCATTATGTTAGCAGAGACATAAAGACGATGCCGGTCTGTCTGACCGATGCCGGTTTAGGTGAGACCGATGTCGGTTAAGTGTGACTAGATATCGGTCATTATGGAAGTGACAGAGGTTTAGATAGATGGTGTTTGGGTTCTACTCTGTCTCAGAATAGAGAGTTGGAAGGGTGTTGGTGAGGTGTAGATGAGGGGTAGGTTTAGGATAGGTGTTTTGGGGTTTTGGGGAGGTTTTGGGTGTATTAGGGTAGAGTTGTGGGGAGCTGAGAGACAAGCAGGGTAATCGATGGTGGTCAGGGTTTAACCGACCATGGTTATAGGGGACCAGTGATGGTCATTGTGATCTGGCTAGAGTTTGAAAATGGAGGTTGGGGTGCTCTGTGTTTGGACAGAGAGTTATCAAGGAGCAGAATGGGATGAAAAGGTCTTGTAGAGGGATGTGGGTTGAGTAGGTAGGGTTTTGGGAGGATAGGTGATGATTTAAGGAGTAGGGAGAGGTTGGCTCTTGGGAGAGAAAAATGAAGAAACAAAGCACAAAGACACCAGTGAGGGTGAAGTGATCTACTTACCTGGAGTCCAAATGCATGTAGAACACTGAGTAGCTGATGAAGAGAAGTGATGAGTGTTGGTGAAGGCTAGGAGGTGGTTGGAGAGCTCCTTGCTTGAGCTCCCTCTGGCTTTAGGTCCCTTTAGTGGTTGATCTCACAAATGTTCTTGTGAATGCTTCCACCTCTGGTCTCTCAGCTTGGAGTTTTGATGGCTCCACCATGTTCCAATGAATTGCCAATGAAAATGCCAATGGAGAATGCCCACAAAATGCCATTTCCAAAATAAACCAACCAACCCTTTGGAAAGAGCTCAAACTGAGCATTTACAGGTGACCGATGCCGGTCCCACCTGACTGACATCGGTTAGACTATGACCAACACTGGTTATGTTGGGGTTTTTTTTTCAAAAGTGGGAATATGCCTTCCCCACTTGATTTTGAGTGGTGGAGCACATGCGTCCTCCACCCTTAGAATGGGGAATAGGACAAAGAGGGGTCTATGAGTGGGGTGGCCACTATTAGGGCTTCTAGAAGGGTATGGGCTAGGTATGGGAAAGGTGAGGAAGTGGAATGGTGAGGTGGAGGGCAAGTGGGGTAGTGGAAGGGTGATGTGGAGGGGAAAGTGGGGTAAGGGAATGGTGAGGTGGTTGGGTGAGGTGTGGCAAGGTGAGGTGGCCTGGTGAGTGGGTAAAGGGGGGAATTTAATTAATTGATTTTAATTAAATCTTTGTGTGTGTGATGAGGGTCATTATGGTGTGTGAAAGGGGTTGTGGGTGATTAAATTAGGGTTAAATCAATCACTTGTGTAGAATGTGGTTATTTGGTCATTTTGGAGGAGAATGATGAAATGTGACGTGTTTTTGGTGTCTACATTTTGCCCTTTTTTTGTTGGCAGCCTGTATTGGTAGGCGGCATGACAAAAATGAAGGTTGGTTTTTGCCCCATGTGAATTTAGGGTGAGAAGGTGAATGTTGGGTGCCCCAAATAGGGGCATGAGTGATCCCCCTCAAATCAGGCACCGATGATGAAGAATAGAGAGAGTCAGGTGGGTGGTTTGATAAAGTAGGGTGAGAGGTGAGAAGAGGTGAGGGTCGGGTATGGTAAGTGTAAAGGTAGGGTAGGGTGATTAGGTAGAGCATTCAAACATATGCACACATTGTGTAAAATGTAATGAGATACAAGGGTTGCTCAACATAACAAATTTACATTAGCTAAGGTCGTAAGGGTCATCCAAACAAGGGTTGTTGAGGTCAGTATCTAGGGTAAAGGATACGGTCCGGAACTCAATGAGGTAAGATGTAGGAATGCGTAGGTGTGGTTCTAGTACATCCAAAAGGTCAAAAGGTCAAGGTTTGTTTGGATAAGGGTCATGACCATAGGCAAGGTAAGGTCATTAGGATGAGAAAAATAGGTACCATCATCACAAGATGCAATGAGTGGGGACATTGGAATATCCACATAATAAATGGTTGGGTAGGTAGGTGTGGGTAGGTAGGTTGGTAAAGTTGGTGTTGGAAAAAATGGGTAATGGGTAGTGGCAATCAAATGTATGCACACGTAAGAGATCACAACATGGTACCAAGGTGAAGAGCTTTCAAACTCTACATGTCCAAGGTCGATCGGGTTATCCAAACAAGGGTTGTTGAGGTCAGTATCCAGGGTAAAGGATATGGTCTGAACACACAATGAGGTAAGATGTAGGAACGTAGGTGTGGTTGGTACATCAAAAGGTCAAAAGGTCAAGGTTTGTTTGGGTAAGGGTCACGGCCATAGGAAAGGTAGGGTTGGTAGGCTAACAATGTGGTAACAACATCGCAAGGTAGAGTGAGTGTAAGGTCGATGGTCACAAGGGGTCAGGTGTGGGTAAAAAAATGTGTGGCGTAGGTAAGGCCATGGGAGGGAAAAAATATGCCCCAACTGGATGGTGAGGTTGGGTGATAAATGATGAGGTAGGAGGATGAGGTGGAGGGTCAGGGTCAGCTTCGGGTTAGGTGAAAAGTTACGGGAAAGTAGATAAGGTGAATGGGTAGAAATGGGGTTGTCATGGGTAACCAACACCGGTCAAGGTCAACCGATGTTGGTCTAGGTAAACCGACCATGGTGTGCTAGGGCACATGACCGATGTCGGTCTAGGTAAAATGACGTCGGTCAAGTGAGGTGAGGTTAAAAAGGAAATTTTCCACTTTTTGTGGATTCATTTGTTATTTTCCAAATAGGAGAAAATGACAGAGAGAGAGAGAGAAAAAGGTGGAAAGATGAGAAGTGAGAGATGAGAGAGCTGAGTTGGTGAGCCTCGTAGGGTGATAATGGTAGTGATAGGTGGGTCCATGAGATCTGGTTGATTGATTCAGTTGGTTGGAGGTGAGGAGGTTGGTTGGTGATGGAGAGGTAGGAGAGGGATTGGGTGGACCACCGGTGTAGTGGCCCAATGTGCCACCATGGAGATGACAGTCGTGATGATGAGGTAAGAGTCAATCCCATTCCTTTTTGGGAGGTAGATTGGTGTATAGAGGTTGGGTGAGGAAAAATGGGTTTTGGGGGAAAAGGGAATTTGAATTTGGGAAGAAAAATTGGTGAAATAGGAATGGGGAAGGGTATATTTAGGTGAATGATGGGTGGGGATGAATTTAAGGGGGATTTGGGTAGGGAAGGATAGGTCGGGAGGGTAAAATGGTATTTTTTAGGAAATAGGGTAGGGTGTCATGGATTTGGTTTCCATGACGTGGACCATCGATGGTCGTCAAGGGTTGGACCGATGTTGGTGGTGTGAGCCGGATCGATCATGGATGAGGTGACCAATTCTAGTTTTTGGAGACCATGTCGGTTTGGGAGATATGGTCGATCGAGGATAAGAGATCGGTCATCATTTGGAGAAAAATGGGCCAAAAGTGAGATAGGGTGGGTGGGTGAGATAGGTAATGGTATAAGAAGATGTTGTTGATGGAAAAAGAGCTTGGGTAAGAGGTTTAAATAGGTATGGTTGAGGGGTGTGAAATTGAGGTGGGGGAAAGGTATGTGGTTAGGGTTGGGGTGGGTAGATAGGTCATGTGATAAGAGGTAATTTGCAAAGGAAAATAGGTAGGGTAATAGGTATAGGTGGGGTGTCAAGGGTGATTGTGGGTATGGTCAAGGTTTATTAATGTGATTTTTTGTTGGATGTAGGTGAGAGATCAGCTGCGGATGTGAGATAGGGTACCCCCCTACTGCTCGTGATGGTTCGAGGGAGTGTGATAGTCGATGATTGGCACCATGTTGTAGAGGTTGGCTTGATTGGGGTCAGATGCTACCGACACGTAGTCCGAGAATCTAGCGAGTTTGATGGTCACCCTCATCGACAGATGGGATTTCGGTGACCAACACATTCCATCTGCCGATAGGTGAGATCACAATCACCCTGGAGGATGTGTACAAGATCCTGCGGTTATCGATAGTGGGGACGCAGGTGTATTGATCTCCTCAGAGGCATCTGAGGAGTTGATGTTGATGGTGTTTGGTGAGGGGTTGGTAGAGTTGAGGTTCCATACACTAGCATGAGCTATGGAGATATGTACCAGGCCCATCCAGAGGAGATGAGGCTAGTGGTGTTGCTTGATGGAGGTAGTCTGTTGTTTTGCACTACCAGAGATGAGAGGGTGGGAGATTCCCATGATCATTGATGGGGTTTTACATGATATGGTGGTGGACAGGACCCATTTTGCATGGGGCCCGCATTCCTGGTGTAGTTATATAGAGAGTTATGGGCTTATGGGTGGCTACGAAGGTTCAGCCTATGTTACACTTTTCTACTTCATTTTTGGGCATATGAGCACATTATGTGTGTGCGTCCAGTTGGTATGCCCCGAGTTGATGCATTGAGCTAGGTTTGGTTTGGGTGGGCTACAGGTGATGGGTACCTACTATTGGAGAGAGCACCAGTGGCGGCTAGGAGTGACTCATGATGTAGCTATTATAGGTTTTCTAGAGGGTTTTCAGCATGTGGACATCATTTGGAGGCCATATGTGGGCTTCCCATCATACATGAAGATGGCCGAGGAGTTAGAGAAGTTACAACTACTTAGATGGATAGAGGGGTGATGTGTAGGAGAGCATGAGATGATACCCATAGATAGGGTCAGATGGCAAGTTTGGGCTACCTCAGGATATACCCCCACCATTCCCATAGTATAGGAGGGATGACGTGGAGAGGCCTCTACCTCTACCACAGCCAATAGTGCTATATAGGAGGAGCAGGTGATAGACCGATGGATTGATGATGTCGGGGTGACTGATAGATATAGACAGTGGTGGGATACACATTTATGAGTAGTACCACCAAGTACCACCGAGGTAAAAATAGATTTAGCCACCATCACTATTTAGAGGGATGCCCTACAGAGGTGGCTACCCTAATTACATAGTTGGGGATAGTGCAGGGGTAGTTGACAGGTTCCGAGGCACAAGTTACCACTTTATAGGCACAGGTGGCCACTCTATAGGCCCAGGAGCACAGAGAGGACTACACCCCACAGGTGGAGAGATGGAGATGGGGATGGGGTATAGGTGGTGGCTGCCCTAGGGCATAGGTTATAGGTTTGTAGGGGGCCATTGGCCACCTTTGCATGTGTAGATGTGCAGGTCTTGGCCCTATCAGGCCTAGAATAGCACGAGGTCGAGAGACCGATGGCACCACCACAGCACATGGGTAGGGTCCTAGTTTATAGGCAAGGGGTGGGACAGGGTCCCACATGAAGGTATAGGTAGAGGAGGATGATGGTGCCACACAGACAGTACCCATAGCTAGATTGAGGGATTACCTAGGTGAGGTGAGGTATTATCAAGATCTTTTGATGGCCATAGGGATAGATTTCCTATCCTATGGAGAGTACAGAGCACATGAAGCCTCGAGTGAGAGGACCAGGTCACGCACCCACAGTGTGGAGAGCACAAGGGGCCAGAGCCCAAGAGACAGAGTCGGGAGAGTGAGGCCACCAGTTCACGGAGGCTAGCCTAAAGGTGAGGTACCAGCAGAGATCAGACCAAGACCCATGGTGGGTGGTGAGATGTTAGTGGGATGCCACATAGGAGCGAGGAGGAGGAGGAGACAGTGTGAGATAGATATGGAGGATATCCGGTGGGGTGATGCCTGATAGCCATATGTACCTCCATTTTTTGTAGTTTTTATTTTGATATATATTGGCCTACGTGTCCAAAGAGAGTGAGGATGTATATGAGAGTTTTGTATTTTTTTTGATCATATACCAGCCTGCGTGTGCGAAGATGGTGAGGTTGTATATGAGATTTTTTGAGAGATGCATATTATTTGGTATTAGTGTATATTGTATGGATACACATATTTTATGATGAGATGGATGATTTTTGATGATGTACTTGTGTTGGTAGAATTTGATTGTTATGTGTAGATGGATGGAAAATAGGTGTTATTAGGCATGGTGGAGTGAGTTAGTCATAGGTGAGTTGGAGTAGGTGGTAGGCATGGTGGAGTTAGGTCATAGGCATGAGTGGAGTCATAGGTCAGTGTTCCATATGGTGCATGGTCAGTCATGGTCATAGGCATGGTGGAGTTAGGTTGTGTTAGGCATGGTGGAGTCATGTTTATGTGGCTGAATTAATTTCTTAGGTATTTGATATGATGGAAAAGAAATGATGATGTATGTATATGTTTTGTTTAATTTGTGGTATGTATATGGTAGCATGGATCATGTTGGTATGATCATGCAGGTAATGTATGATTGTGGTAAATGTGATGAAATGAATGTTGTAATAAATGTATTAATTTCCAATTGTTTGGTAATAAAATGGAAACTAACGAGAATAGAATGTGACTGGAATAGGTAGCCAATGTGAGAGGTGAATGGTTGTGGATGGGAAAAGGTGAAGAAGGTGATGATGATGGTCGAGCTAACCTCCAAGGGCCCCATGCCCTTGGAGTGTTTACCTATATAGCCCCGGTGAAAAGGGGCCTCAGACCGATGTAGTTCTCCCATAAGCTAGGGAGGAATAAAATAGGTATGGAGAAGGGTTGGTAGGTTTGAGGTAGGTTGAGTTCATGGTCATGTAGGTAAGGGTAAATAGGTGAGGTAGAGTTTGGGTCAAGGGTACGGTTGAATAGGTAAGGGTCATGGGTATGGGTAGATAGGTAGGGTCAATGATTGGGTCGAGGGTAGAGGTATGGTTGATTGGGTCAAGGTATGGGTAAATGGGTAGGGGTAAGGGTAAGGGTGGTGGTGTGCATGGGTGATTAGGTCAAAGGTATAAGATGGTGGTGATATGGGTAAATAGGGGTAAATGGGTAAATGGGTGAGGGTTGGGGTAGGTAAAGGTGTAGGCATGGTTGATCTGGGTCAAAGGTATGGGTAAATAGGTGGGATCATGGGTAGGGTAAAGGGTATGGATGGGTAAGGTAAGAGGTAAGGTCATGGTTGGGTAAGGATAGTAGGTAGATGTAGGTGTAGGATGATGGGGTGGGTCCATAGGTGGAGGTAAGGTCATGTTGATTTGATTAGGTGTAGGTCGATGTATGTAGGAACTAATGAGCGTGTTAGAAATTAAGAGGTAAGGTAGGTGGGTGAGAGGTGGGTAGAGGTGAGTAGAAATCTTCATTTCGGTTGAAGAGGGTCAACAGTTTGGAAAGAAGGTAAGTTTAATAAGGTGGATGATGCTTGGATTGGGAAGGACCATCGATGCACAAACCAAGGGTAGGTGCGATGAACCTCAAGCCCCTAAAATCCCTTACATGTTGGACTATTCCAAAGGTGAAGAAATGTGTAGGATCATGATAGATCGTATTGGTGACATCATCCCATGGTGGGTAGAAAAATTAGGGTAAAAGGGGGTGATATGGTGAAGGTTTGGAAATGTGGAGGGAATAACACACCTCTTGTACAAGATGGTTGATAACCCAGATAGATGAGTCCATGGAAAAAAGGGTGTGTTACTTTTGTTTGATAGACTGATCGATGTGGGAAGTCTATGTGGGATAATTAGATAATCTCCTTGAGGTCTTCATGAAGCTGATCGATGCGGGAAGCTTCGGAATGGGCCTAGTCTTTCTTTTTTCTTTTTTTTTTTTTTACTAGGTAGAGTATGGCTAGTGTAGTATAGCTGTCCTTCGAGGGAGTAGTCTATTTATGGTAACTAGATACAAATGATAGATGTCCTTTTGAGGGATTCATCTTTGTGCTTGGAAGTTTGACTCAAGGAGGGTGATCCCATTTGATAGGTGAATTTTTTTACCAATTAAGCCATGGACAAGGCTATAGAGGAATATGAACAACGTGGGTCAAGAGGTGGAGTGGAGGTGGAGGTGGAGTTGGATTTTTGTGAGGGGTATATGGAGTGGTATACAACCATGGGATTCTATCTATGAGGGGATGAAAAGTATCCATGAGAATCATGTCATGAGTAGAGCCGTGGTACTCATATTGAAGACAAGGTTGAAAAAGTGATGGAAAGTCACATGATTCTTTGTTTAATCATGGGTATGTGAGGTGGTGACAAAAGGAGTGGTGTCTGGGATGAGCCGGTAATAGTCAATGGGTGATAGAGCACTTGGTTCAACAATAGAATGGTTGAAGATGCAAGATGTTAAGGGGCTCAGGTTTGGGTTTACCATCGAGTGAAGATAAACGATAAGCACCTGATCCATAGGTATGGGTAATGATATAAGGTCCAAGCCAATTAGGAGAAAATTTACCCCGTAGATGTTTCTCGGCTTTCGTGACATGTTGATTTTCCTTCAAGATGAGATCTCCAACTTGAAAGGTTTGGGGTGGATGCATTTTTCATAAGCATGTTTGATGTTTTTGGTATATTTGGAGGTGATCTAGAGCATGAAGATGTCATTCATCTAACAACTCTAGTTGTGCCAAATGATCTTGGTGAAAGTCATCATTGGTAAGCATATCTTTGAGTGAGATGCAGAGAGATGGGATCTGGACTTCGAGAGGCAAGACAACCTGGTACCATAGACCAGAGAGAAAGGTGTAGTAATAGCGATGATGTGTGAATACTAGTGTGGTATGCCCATAGGGTGAAAGGAATGTGCGTATGCCAATCCTTCCTAGTATCATCGACCACTTTCATGAGGATTTTGTTTAGGGTTTTGTTGGTTGATTTGGCTTGGCCATTGGTTTGAGGGTAATAGGGTGAAGAAAAAATGAGTTGGATACCAAAGGCATCACAGAGTTTTTGGAGGGTTTTGTTTTTGAACTATTTTTCATTATCAGTGATAAGGTGATGAGGAACACCAAAGTGAAAAATAATGTGATGGTTGATGAACTCACAAATTTTCTTAGCTTTTGTAGAGATGAGTGGAATGGCTTCTACCCATTTGGTGTAGTATTCAGTAGTGGTTATGATCCATTGGTGGCGTTGGGAAGAATGAGGGTTAATCTCACCGATGAGGTCGAGACCCCATTGAGAAAAGGGCCAGAGGTCTCATGTGACCTATGTAAGGCATGACCGGGGTGTGATGAAGGTTTGAGTGTTGTTGACATTTCACACATCATTTGACGTAATCACAACAATCATGGTTGAGGGTGGGCCAGTAATAGCCGAGGTGAAGGATACGTTTAGCGACAGCTAGGCCATTGATGTGACCCCAAAAATGTCATCGTGGATTTCTTTGATGGTATAGGGTATTTGGAGCTAGTGAGGCATCGAAGAAGGATACCATTGAAGCCGTGCTTATAGAGGAGACCTCCCATGATGATGTACTGGGAGACTTTTTGGAGGAAAGCTCATCGACCATTATGGGTAAGATCTTGAGGAAGGATAGAAAGGGAGAGGTAGTTAGAGTATTGTTGGTACCAGAGGTCTGATGGGTCAATGGTAGGTTTCTCAATGAGGTTGACAATGTGAGAGAGGTAAGAAGGTGATTGCAATCTTCACACAACAACAAATATTTGTGAATCGGTAGGTGATGAGGGTATTTGTGAGGTGAGACAAGCCATGGTATCATAAACTTGTTCGTAGAGTGGGGATGGTTTGTAGGTTATAGTGGGTGAAGGTGGTTAACAAGAGGTCTACATGGTGTTTGTACCATTGTAATTCCTCATTGTGACATTGGTATAGTCCATTGACCTGATTTACTACCAATTGAGAATCACCAAAGATATTAATGGATTTAACATCTAAGGTTCGGGTGGTTTGGAGACCTAATACGAGTGCTTCGTATTCGGTGATGTTGTTGGTACACTCAAAGTCAAGTTTGAAAGAAAGGGGTATGGGTTCACTATGTGTGTGGATGAGGATGATTCTAGCTCCACCCCCATGTTGACACTTAGATCCATCAAAGAATAAGGTCATTTGATAGTGTGGGGTTCCTCGGTAGGTTCATCGAGGGAAAGGGTAGCGATGGATTCATCGGGAATTCAAAGTTGTTGTGTTGGTGTTCAGAGAGTGGGGCATCGGCCAGTTGATTGGTCAGTGATAGCTTGGCCTTTGATTGATTTTTGATGAAGAAAGGTGATATCCAGATCAGCGAGTAGCATGAGCCATCGAGAAATGCGTTGGTTTTGGAATGGTTTAGCATACATGTAATGCAAGGGGTTGGTGTTGGTTATGATGAAGGTAGTGTGGTTGAGTAGGTAGTGGCAAAGTTTGGTGGCCACAAAGACTAAAGCAAGGCACAAATTTTCTACGTGTGTATATCTAGTCTCGTAATCCACAAGTGTATGACTTATGTAATAAACCACTTGCTCCCTATGTTGGTCATCACGGTGAGCAAGCATGGCACCCAAGGAATGGTGGTGGTAGAGATATAGAGGTAGAATGGTTGGTCATCCTTAGGTGGGGTAAGCATGGGTGGCTATAATAGGTATGCTTTCAAGGCTTTCAAAAGTTTTGTGACATTCCATGTTCAATGGAAGGTGATATCCTTTTTAAGGAGGTGGTGAAAGGTTTGCTGATGTCGAAAATTGAGAAATGAAGTGATGGATAGATTGTAGTTTTCCTGCAAGCTATGAAGTTGGTGTAGGTTAGTGGGTGGAGGCATCTCGAGGATGGCCTTGATTTTGGTAGGGTCAACTTCAATGCCTCACAAGGAAACAATGAAGCCCAAGAGCTTACCTGATAGGATGGTGAAAATGCACTTCTTAGGTTGAAAGGCATACGTATATTGGATGAGGTGGTGAAGATGATTTTAAGGATGGGTAAGTGTTGACATGACTTTTGGATTTTCCCAAAAGGTCATCGACATAATCTTCCAAGATATGATGCATGATGTCATGGAAGATATAGGTCATGGCTCATCGTTGGTAGGTGGCACCTGCATTCTTCAGTCCGAAGGGCATGACACGATAGCAGAAGGTTCCCCAAGGGGTAATGAAGGTGGTTTTGTGTTGATCCTCGGGTGTGAGTAATATTTGATTATAACCCGAGAACCCATCCATGAGAGATAGCATCTCATGTCGGTGGTGAGGTCAACCAATTGGTCGATGTTGGGTAGAGGAAAGTCATCTTTAGGACAAGCCAGGTTAAGGTCATGGAATTTGGTGCATATGCGGAGTCCCCCATTGCTTTGGTGATGGGAATGATGTTGGAGATCCACTATAGGGGTAGTCGATAGGTAAGATGAAGGAGACAGAAGAGGAGGTGTTGGAGCTCTTCTTTGATGAGAAGGGAAATGCGTGGGTGCATTTTTGCAGTTTTTGTTTGATGGGTTTGGCATAGGTAAGGTGATGATATTATGGACCACGATGTTGGGGTCAATACAGGCATATCGGCATATGACCAAGAAAAAGCATTGTTATGGTCATGAAGGAAAGAAGTGTAGGCTTCTGCTCAAGTGGAGTCCAAAGATTGGCCTATCTTTAGAATGGGGGTCATCGATGTGTGGATGTTGATGTCGATGGTTGATTTGTTCAACATATTTTGTGTCTCAGAAGGTAGTGTGTGGTGGAGATAGGAGTCTTCTACACCCAAATAGGTGAGAATGGAGTCGTCATTGTGACACTGGATAACATTGATAGAAGGGGCATTCATCATCGATCATGTTAGGATAGAGGATGGGAAGAGAAGTAGGAATCTCACCATCTGTTGATAGGTGAGAGGTCCAAGGAAATAGTGTTTATGAAAAAAAAAGGTAGGAGGAATAGATTCTTGGATCTATAGGCTCCATGGGTGATGTTGGTGAACTAGGTGAAGGGATGTGAGGTTGGGGCACCTCCGTGATGAGGTCGACATGGGATTGTTTAAGAGAAGGCTCAAAAAATCCCACCCCACTGTGGTCTTTGTGTTTGTGAGTGGTGCAAGGGATGACAATGTGATGACCTTTTTCAGTAAAGACCAAAGCCAAAACCCTTCCAAGCACATCGATGAAGGAAGGTATGCGCAAAGCATTGGTTGGTCAACGAGGGAAGGGTGGTGGTAAATGGTAAGGTTTGGGTTGGTGGTTCAAGGCATGTGGGTAGGAGTGTTGATGCCTCCATAGGTCAAATTGGTATGAAGGTGTGAGGGTCCATAGGTGAGAACTTTCACCAATGCGGTGGTCATAATGGGGTGTTGGTGAAGGTTTCCATATTCTTGTGGGGTAAGGAAGGTATTGATGTTGTAGAGACGGTACTCCCCCAATGTGAGGTGTTGAAAAACACCTTGAGTGGATTAGTATCTAGAATGTGGGTGGCAGGAATGGATGTCTCCAAAGGGGTTTGAGATGAGGAGGGGTGCGGGTTAGGGAGCAATGGATGGTTCTCGGGAATTGTTGGCGGTGGTGATAATGGGTGATGTAGGGGTCAAAGGAGAAGAGTAATAGAGGGTGGGTGTGGTGATAGGTATGAGAACATCATTGGGTTGGTACAACATGTTACATGTTTTAAATGGTGAAGGGTCAGCTTGAATGGTGTAGTTATGTCCCTCATGTTCAAATTTGAGACAACGATGTAAGGTGGATGGGACACATCCCATGGCATGGATCCAGGGTGGCCAAGTAACATGTTATATTGGAACTCCCCTTCTAAGGATGTAGAAGAGTTCAGGGATGCTACGGGGACCAACACGAATGTGCAAGATAACCATCCCTAGGGTAGTGGTTATGGCATCATTGAAAGAACACAACATAATTGGATTATTATGCATGTAATTGGTTGGAATGCACATTTGGTTAAATACATGAGAGGAGATGATATTAATACTATAGCTCCCCCATCGATCATAATACGTTGGACATGTATATTGTCGACATAGGAAGAAATGAATAAGGTGGGGTCAGGGTCATCTATCTGGTGAGGTGTAATCTCGTCATCAGAGAAAGTGAGGGTAGCTACTACGAGATGAGGCAACAGTGCGAGGTGGGAGGTGAAGAAATAAGGGAGGCCACATGATGAGGTGTGATGATAGATGTGACTGGTGTGGGGTCATTAGGTGGGACCTCGATGGATTGTAGGACCTCGATAAGAGCTTGGCGATGAGATTCAGAGGTCTGTATGAGGTCATATAAGGACATTTTGAGAGGAGATTGGTGGAGTTGTTTGATCATGGTGTGGTGGGCTCTCCCATTGGAGATGGGGAAGGTAGGTCCTCGGATAGTGATTTTGGTATGGGTGTGGGTGTAATGTGAGGTATGTTTGAGGTAGTAGGTTCATCTGCCCTAGCTTTTCCCTTATCACGTTGAGCTCGAGTGGAAATTCAAACCATGTTGATTTCAAATATCGGTGGTGGGTAAGAGGGGTATGATGCTTGGGGTGATGATGGTTGAAAGTAGGTAATGAGAAGAGAAGGGGTGATTATGGTTGTAGGAGGAGTGAGATCTTTGTCTAAAAGATCATCCTTGGTGAAGATTTGTAGGAGGAGTGCTTTGAGAGCTTGGAAATCTTCCACATTGTGCCCTGGTGTGCATGATGGTAAGCACAGATCTGGGAATCATCAAACCATTTTGGTTTTGGTTTGAGTGGGTCATAAGGTCGAATTGGTGGTAAGGTGATGTGGGAGGAGGTCAGTAGGTTGGCCAAGATATTAGCATAAGATCCTGCCATCGGGTCACATTGTGAAATGGGTATGGGTTTGGGTGAAGAGCTCGGTGTTGATTTAGGAGTGGGTGCCATTGGTCGTAGTAGGGGTGTTTTCTAGGTAGTTTGGGTGTGTTTAGGCTTGGGTTGAGGTTTGGGTCACACCTTGTTAGGTAAGGGTGTGATGGGTGACCTAGTTTTGGGTTTAGCTATCGCTTTAGGAGGTGGGGTGGGTTAGGCAATGTGGAAGTAGGGTGTGATGAAGAGGGTCATGCCGAAGGCGGGAGAGGATGGGTTACCCAAGATGAGAGTGGTGACATTGTGGAGGTAGGGGTGGGAGATAATAGTGGCAGTCGGTGTTGACAAGTAGGTAAGGGTAATTTTGTAGGATTGGGTAGAAGGGGAGGTTGTGGTAATGGGGAGGTTGTCGACTTTTGGTTACACTATGTGTATTTGATTTTTCATTAAGGTCGATGGATGAGGCCCAAGAGGGATGGTAGTGGTGAAGGGGACAAGGAGGTAGTGGGTGATGCTAGTATCGGTGTTTGGGGTGGTTGGTGCTTTGGTTTAGGTAGGGTGTAATTTTGGTGAGGGGGTGAGAGGGTAGTCAAATCAATCTTGATTGATGGATGGGTAAGGCTTGGTGTTGGTCATACCCCAGGATATGAGAGATTGTTGAGATTGGTGAAGGTTGGGAAGTGAGGATGCAAAGGATGTAGATGATGAAGGTATATGTATGGTCAAAGGTGATATGGGAGGTGTTGTGGCCACTTCTATGGGTAGGGTAGGTATAGATGTTTCCACCATTCTAGGGTAAATAGTGGGTGATTCGGTAGGTGACATTTGCATTTGTGTTGAGATAGGATTTGAAGACGTTCCCGAAGTAGTGAATGGTCAACATACTCTGGGTGGTCCATCAAATGGGGTGATGAAGAGATGAAAGGGATGAGGGTTGATTTGGTGGTGATCCTGTGAATGGAATTGATATCCATGAAATAGGGAAGCCCTCTACATCTGACTCTATGGGAAGAAGAGATAAGAAGACATCATTTAGTGTTGTAGGAGATGGTAGTGGATCAGTTGCAATCAGAATGGGATCTTCTTTGTGTTGAGGTGTGGGTAAGGTAGATGAAGTAGGGTCTTTCCTTGGAGGAAGGGGGAGGTATCACCGACTCCTCGGTGGGTATGGAAGCAAGTGTCGATGGTGATTCATCAAGTATGAGGGTAGGGGGTCAATGACATGGTCAAGCATGGTAGTTATAGTGTCCGAGGAAGATGAATCGGTTTGCACCAAGGTTATCTTCTATTAGTAGTGAGGAAGAGGGTGAAGATGTTGGTGAGGGTAAAGGAAATTGTTTGAGAAGTTCTTTATGTAGGTGTTGTTGGGGGGTATGGTGCAAGTGGAATAGGTAAGGTATCAAAGATGGCATGAACTTCCGGGTATTGTCACTATCGATGGAAGAATTGTTGTGTTGGGTGGGGGTGTATGATTAGGAAATGGATTTTGGAAGATATGGAGGTTTTGGTTTGTAGGGTGCATTGGGATTATCAGAGATGAGATCTCCTCTATCTAACATTTCTTGGACAATGGTTTTGAATGTGATGTAGTTGTTGGTATTGTGCCCTCGTATGATGGTAATCACATAAATTGTTCTCCTTATACCATGAGGGCATTGGATGGGAAGGATCAAAACTAGCGTGTGGTTTGATATCCGAGAAGGGTGATAGCCCCTACGTTTAGGAGTTTTTCTAGAACATTGGGGTATGGTTCAATGATGGGGGTGTATTTTTGTTGTTCATGTTTGAATAAGAATGTTTGAACTGGAGAGAGGTTAGGTGGAGGTTTTGGCAGGTTGGATGGGTGAGATGGACCAGCCTTTAGGACTACCACATGGGTGGATCCTTTGGCTCTAGAAGGATTGAGAGGAATGGTTGGTGGTGTCTTGGAAGTGGAAATGGGCTCATGTGGTTTAAAAGGAGCACCCTTGTTGTGCAATTGAATCCTTTTCTCCTCGATGGCTCGGATTTTGAGCTTTAGGCCATGGTGAATGCCTCATCAAATGTATGAAACATTTGGATTTGTAAGGTAGATGAGATGTGTCTAGCACAAGCCCATGTAAATAGCTCTATTAGTTTGGTCTGTGGTAAGGGGAATGTTAGTTGATTGATTAGGTCGTGCGCCAGTGAGCAACAAAGTCTATGATCGACTTGTCCTCATATTGACGTGTAGTGTACAAGTCATTCATGGTGACCTTCTTGACCACATTGATGGAGAAATGGTCCAAAAAGGCTTGGGCCACCTGGTTGAAGGAGAAAATAGAGTGCTTAGGTAGGGCACTATACCAATCAGAGTGGGTCCATTGAGGGACATAGGAAACGTTCACAAGAGAAAAGCATCATCATGGGCGATGAGATAACACATGTGTCTAAAAGACCTCAAATGTTGTTGTGGGTCTTCTTTGTTATTGAATCGGTTGAATTTTGCATTTCCCAAAGTGTGGGGGTATGGTGGATTGGAATAGAGAAGTGAATAGGTTCATTACAAATCTCCTCGTAGGTCAGAGATGTACGTGAGCCGGAAAGAGATGCTTCTAATGTTTGCATCTTATCCATCATCATCTTGATGAGATCGGGAGTAGGTTGTGGTGGAGGTTGACTTCCCAAAGGGGGGAGGAAGGTAGGAAGAGTATGACGTTGAAGGCATCACATGTGTGTGAAGGAGCTGTGTATGAAAATTGTGGAGGTATATGCGAGGAGAAGGATGAGGAAGGGTAATATGTTGAATAAGAAGTAGAGGCCACTGGTGGAGGTTGAAAGTGGGTGTATACAGGAGGGGTCGGGGTGACCACCCTAGTAGCAATGGGAGGAAGTGATTGGGGAATAGAGAGAACTAAATTCTGAAGGGGGTGTAGTTTTTCGATACCAGCGGTGGTTGAGATGGAATGGGTATGTGGGTAGTGGAAGACATGGGCCCACTTGGACTGATGGCCATGGAGGTGGGCATGGTAGATGCCATAGGGGGGAAGATGTCAAAGGTGTGGTAAATGTCATATAGGGGTGGATATATCATCATGGTAGGGTCGAGCTGTGACACCACCGGTGGTAAGGTAGAAGTGGGGAGAGCCAAGCTAGTAGTAGCTGACATGGAAGTAGGTGCAAGAGTAGGAGAGATGGACATGGGCATACCATATATAAGCTGGCCGAGGAGTCATGAGTGGATGAATGGGCTAGATAGTGTTGTAAGGTGCAATAGGATTCTGGTCAAGAAACCTCGTGAAGTCTTCGTCACCCATACTAACAACAATAGGTAGATTGGGGTCCATAGGTGATGACACGGAAGGAGGTGATGGACTAGGTGGAAGAGGTTGAAGGCTAGCATGAAACACAAGTGCATTGGCTTGGTTGCGCAGTCAACACCATGTGAATGAATGTATATCAAGTGATGTTGTATCCTATAGATGACACAAAAAAAGTAAGAATGAGAAGAACATGTATTTATAGGTGGATTGGGTCAATGTACTAGTTAAGAATCAACATAGGCTAACCGACACGTTGGTTAGGGGTGACCGATGTCGGTTAAGGGGTAACCATTGTCGATTACTGTGAGATAAGAATGTTTTTACCAAATGAGGCAAAAAAGAGTGGTGATGATCAGGTGGGAAAGTTTTGTGATGGTTGTTTAGCAAGACATAGAGAGTACGAGAGACTCTCAAGAAATTTGACAACCAAGAAACTAAAACAGGTGTCCTTTGGACAAGTTAACCCAAAAGAACAAAAACTAATGTTGGTTGGGTATAACCAATGATGGTGAGGATAAAACTGATGTTGGTTATTGTGAAGATTGAAAAACTGTAGAAAAATGGATTATTGTGAATTTGAATCAGATGAATAATCAACCCAGAGGTTTGGGGATGATACTAATGAAGCCTTGTCACTCTCAGAGGAAGTCAGAATACTCCAACTGTGATTGGGGAGTGTGAAAGGTGAAAGAAAGAAAAATGAAGAAACATATCCTCACACCTCAAAATGCACGTCAATCAAATGCTAAAAATATGTTATCCAACAAGTGATTTTAATGTGTTAAGCTTACACTATTTAGAAGGACTGACTCATGAATTTTAGAGTAGAGTTTTTGGTGAGGAAGGCTTCCTATGAAGAAGGAGATCTAAAAGGAGAGGTTTTAGGTTATGTTATGGTGGGGTGGGCCATCCTCTGAGGTAATGACTAGACAGAAGTAACCAGCT
Source organism: Taxus wallichiana var. yunnanensis (assembly GCA_018340775.1). Taxonomy (NCBI): domain Eukaryota; kingdom Viridiplantae; phylum Streptophyta; class Pinopsida; order Cupressales; family Taxaceae; genus Taxus; species Taxus wallichiana. The sequence goes on along the minus strand of CM031241.1, from coordinate 73,216,073 downwards.
GGGTGCCCACTATCAATCCACTGATCATGTGATCATTGAACAACTTCTTCCGGGTAAGATGTTGTTTAAGAAGATGTGTTTTTTCAATTTTGTGTATTTTTGGAGAGAGAGAGAGAGAGAAGGTGCTTTTCTATGATTCTTTTACATCAACCATTAGTTGGGCATGACTTCTAGCATATAGGTTTCCCTCAATTTTAATGTGCTCTAAATGCAACATACAAGAAATGTAATGCAAGTGTTTTAAACCCAAATCAAAGTGTGATGTTCGATGTCGCAAATGATGAATAGGAGAAGAGATGCTCTTTCACTAATGTATACTAATGAAAGAAAAGAAGTGTTCTTTTTAAAGCACCAAAACATGATTTCTTTGAGACAATAGAAAGAGAGAAGAAGATTCTAGAGAAGGAGATTAATGTAGAATCCTTTTAGAAGGGAAACAAACATACAACTTTCACCTAGGAATGAATAAAATGCAAGGAACCCGGATGGGTCCCACCGGGTGTGCCAAAATGTTTTGATCCTTTTTGTGTACAATCAGAGACTGAAATAGATAAGGGTGATGGGCGTAGGAGGAATACCTATTATTTGGTGATGGGTAGAAGGTGGAATGTGTGTGTAGACTTCCGATCTCGGTCGATCGTGTGAACTCCTTTTTGGCTGGGAAGGACTACCTGTAATAATAGAAAACAAGACCACAAGAGAGAGTTAAACAATATATGGCAGTGGACTTACCTAGTGTATGCTAGATCCAGGAAGTGTGATACTTCCTAGAAGGTTGTCAATCCACTATTTTATAAATTAATATTAAATAACTAAAACATGTAAATAAAGGAATCTAGTGCTAGTGTTTTGATTTGGGTGCCTCAGATTACTATCAGCATCGATCCAATTAAATACTAAAACTATGCAGGTAAAAGGTCTTTTAGGTTAGTAGTCACGAGTAGTTAGGTGGTCTACAGTCACAAGGTCTTGGTGGGGTTGGGTAAGGTATTTTGGGTTGTTTGGGAAAGTAGGTAGGTTGTTGGTCTGCATTGTGTTAGTAGACACAGAGACCGATGCCGGTTTCTATCTCGACCGATGCCGTTTAGGTGAGACAATGCCGGTTAAGTGTGACTAGTATCGGTCATTGTAGAAGTGATAGAGGTTTAGATAGATGGTGTTTGGGTTCTACTCTATCTCAAAACAAAGAGAGTTGGAAGGGTGTTGGTGAGGTACAAATGAGGGGTAGGTTTAGGATAGGGTTTTTTTGGGGTTTTGGGAGTTTTGGGTGTATTAGGGTAGAGAGTTGGGGAGATGAGAGAATAGTAGGGTAACCGATGGACCGATCAAGTGGTTGGGGGGGTAGAACCGACCATGGTTATAGGGACCAGTGATAGTCACGTGATCTAGCCAGAGTTTGAAAATGGAGGTTGGGGTGCTCTCTGTGTTTGGACAGAGAGTTATCAAGGAGTGGAATGGGATGAAAAGGTCTTGTAGAGGGATGTGGGTTGAGTAGGCAGGGTTTTGGGAGGATAGGTGATGATTTGAGGAGTAGGGGAGAGGTTGGCTCTTGGGAGAGAAAAATGAAGAAACAAGCACAAAGACACCAGTGAGGGGTGAAGTGATCTACTTACCTAGAGTCCAATGCATGTAGAACATTGAGAAGCTGATGAAGAGAAGTGATGAGTGTTGGTGAAGGTTGGGAGGTGGTTGGAGAGCTCTTGCTTGAGCTCCCTCCTAGCTTCAGTCCTTAGTGGTTGATCTCATAAATGTTCTTGTGAATGCTTCCACCTCTGGTCTCTCATCTTGGAGTTCTGATGGCTCCACCATGTTCCAAAGGAATTTCCAATGAAAATGCCAATGGAGAATGCCCAAAAAATGCAAATGCAAAAAATGAAATGCTAAAATGCCAACCAACCCTTTGGAAAGAGCTGAACTGAGCATTTATAGGTGAGTGATCGGCATGCCATCCCCTGACCGACATCGGTCGTCGACGTGACCGAAACCGGTTATGTCGGGGGTTTTTTTTTCAAAAGTGGGGAATATGCCTTCCCCACTTGATTTTGAGTGGCAGAGCACATGCGTCCTCCGCCCTTAGAATGGGAATATAGGAAAAGAGGGTCCTATGAGTGGGGTGGCCACTATTAGGGCTTCTAGAAGGGTATGGGCTAGGTATGGGCAAGGTGAGGAAGTGGAATGGTGAGGTGGAGGGGCAAGTGGGGTAGTGGAAGGGTGATGTGGAGGGGCAAGTGGGGTAAGGGAATGGTGAGGTGGTTGGGTGAGGTGGCCGGTCCAGTGGTGGTGAAAGTGAGTGGGTAAAGGGGCCAATTTAATTAATTGATTTTAATTAAATCCCTATGTATGTGATTGAGGGTCATTATGGTGTGCGAAAGGGTACGGGTGATTAAATTAGGGTTAAATCAATCACCTGTGTAGAATGTGGTTGTTTGGTCATTTTGGAGGAGAATTATGAAATGTGACGTGTTTTTGGTGGGATGAGCTAAAAAAGTTGATCAAGCTCTTAAATGTGGTTGCATTTTAGTGTTGGGTAATGTTGAGCAGCCATAAATATTCTAAGTATTGGACGCGTGAAGATAGGGCATTGGAAGCGTGTGGAGCTATAATATTATTAAAGCACCCAAGCTAGGACTTAGCTATTTTTGGTTAAGGGATATTTTTGGAGATAGCATGTGGATCACATTTAGATATGAAGACTTGCACTACACACAATGGTATTTTGGGAACAAGTGGTTGATAAGTGCCATGCATAATTTAAGCTAATAAGATGATTTCTTCTTAGAGTTAACTATATGCCATCTATTGTTAGAACACTTGCATGTTGTGCATGCTATTGTAAAGGTGAATGGTTATTATCAACTTGTGACCTATTTTGAGAAGCTCATGTGTGGTGAAGGGAAAGTCCCCACCTCTATAAGTATGTAATGAAACTATGTAGTTTAGAGTAGTGAATTATTATAGAGTTATGTTATTAGTTTTGATGCGCACATGACTCATGGAGATACTTTATAGTGGAAGAAGCTTATGTGTTTTATAGTGTTTAATGCAATAGATTATATTGGTTGGATATTGGTGTTAGACATAACTAAATCTAGTTCTTGTATGGTTAATCTTATAGTTAATGTTTAGTTCATGATTCTTTGAGATCTAGATCTAGTTTATTCATTGTTGAATGTTTATGTTTAGTTATGAATCTGGATACGTTTAAACATCATCTCACTAACATCTTGTACAAGTAACTCTAACGAGGGACCTAGTACCTTTCCATGCTTTAGGTGAGCACTCATCTCAGGCTGAGTGATGTGCCAACACTCCTAGGTTATTCATAGTAAATTCTAGGCTACATAAAAAAAGTTAGAGAACTCATTAAAATGACTTCACCATATAATCTTAAACAACTATGTAGCCTCCAAGGTAAGTTACAGTCAATTTGACATTTCATATCATAACTTTCCGATCATTTTTATCCATTTCAGCAACTTCTCCATAAGGACGTAGACTTTTATTAGGATTCGATCATTAGAAAGCCTTTGAAAAATCAAACAATATCTATTATCACCTCTTATGATTACTCCACCTCGTGAAGGAGATCCATTTTATCTATACATATCCACTTCAGAACATGCTCTAGGAGATATTCTCACCCACCATGATAATCAAGGTCGTGAACAGGCCGTATACTATATTAGTCACACACTCCATGAGTATGAAACACATTACACTCGAAGCTGAAAATTTATGTTGTGTGTTATATTTTTCCACCTCCAAACTTCAACATTATCTCCTCAATCACAAGACATATGTCATTACCATCTTTAATCTACTTAAAACCATGTACTCTAAACCTTATCATAATGAAAGCATAGCTTGGTGGCTTATGTTGATGACTGAATTCGACCTTGAAATCATATAACAAAATCCCTTAAAGGTCGGGACATTACATATCAACTCGTTGATGCACCCCTCCTAGACAATTAACTCCCTCACGAATACTTTCTTGATGAATCCATCAACAACATCGATGAATATGATTTTATCCCCATTAAAATGATTGTATTCTTTGATGGTTCTCAATTCAAAGGAGGAGGAGGATTCAAAGTTGTTATCATACCTCCGTGGAATATTCCACTTCCATTAGCATTCAAACTTAAATTCAAATGTATTAATAACATGAGAGAATATGAATCCTTAATCATGGGTCTAACTACCACAATTCTCTTAGGTGTCCACATTCTAGAAATCTATGGAGATTCACAACTTGTCATCAGTCAGGTTCGAGGAGAATATCAATGTAAAAATGAAATCCTCTAGAAATATAAATTTGTTCTCAACTTCCTCTTCAGTGCAATCGATAATTATAACATTCAATCTATTCCGCTAACTTCTAACAAATTTATTGATACTATAACATCTCTTAGATCTCCCATCCCTTTAGAAATGGAAAAATCAAAGGATAACACTAAAATATCCTTAGAAATTCAACGCTTGGACCATCCTTCACATCAAAATGAGCTTCCTCCTCTTAATAACATTGACAATAATCTACTTGATCTATGGTACACTAATATATATGACTATCTCATCGAATATAAAATGCCATTAGACTTATCACATGTTGTTAAACAATCATTTCTTCAATGTTTCACTCACTTTGTCATTATAGGTGGTATCCTTTATAAACATAGCTTTGACGGTATAGTATTATGATGCCTTAAGTCACATGAATGAATCAATTAAGCAATCATGATGGCATATGTGGTGGTCACTTTAGTGGAAATTCCATCACTAAACATATCATACGGCTAGGGTACTACTAGCCTACCATCACCAAATATTGTTGTGCATATGTAAAGAAATGCGTTAAATGCCAACTCCACTTAGATCTCATCCACATCCCTAGTCAAGCATTACAACCCACTCAAGATTTATGGCCTTTCTCTCAATGGGGTTAGACCTCATTTCTATATCCTTCATATCATTCCATTATCACAACCATTGAATACTTTACTAAGTGGTGAAGCCATCCCTTTAACCTCTCTAAATTCATATATCAATATATCATATGTCATTTTGGTGTCCCTCATAAACTCATCACGGATAATGGAAAATCCTTTATAAATAAAGAGGTTAAAAATCTCATTATATGTTCAACATCAAACTCAAGCTTCTCGTCACCATATTATCCTCAAACAAATGGATAGGTTGAGGCCTCTAACAAAACACTTAATAAAATCCTTATGAAAATAGTAGACAATGTAGGTAAGAATTGGCATCTCCAAATCCCATTTTCTCTCTGGGATTATCAAACTAACATCCACACACCTACATGTGCTATGCCTATTCACTCATCTATGGCTCAGAGGTTGTCCTACCTCTCGAAGTCCAAATTCCATCACTTCATGTATCTCTCAAATATTTCATCCCGATGAAGAATATCGCCAAGACCACTTAACACAACTTGAATTGTTAGATGAAAAATGTCTAACAACCCTCGAACATCATCAAGTCTATCAAGAATGTGTTAATAGAGCCTATAAAAACATGTCAAAGAGTGTGAATTTAAAATTGGTGATCTTGTGCTTAAATAAAATCAAAATGTCACTACATTAGAATAGAGTAAACGTGGAAAGTTTTCCCCAATTGGATTGGTCCATATGTCATTACTCACAAGTATGGGTCAAGGGTGTATTGTCTTACTTATCTTAATGGGGAACCTAAAAAGTAACCTTTGAATGCCTCACACTTGCAGCCTTTCTATTGTTAAATAATTGATCATCATAATAGTAGTTACATCCAAATCCTATCACTCCATCATATCATTGTAATGATTTGAAATTATATGGTTATCCACTGTTAGCATCCTAAATACACCTTAAAGATGAGCATCATGGATTTGTTAATCGTATATTTCATTACGGACAAGTTCCTCCTTTGTAGGAACCCCTTAAAATCATTACATCCATCCATTATGTACCAACCAAAAACATGACATGGGGCATGTGTGTGTAGGTCATGTACACATTTTATCCCCTCCTTGAAATAGTCTATTAGGGTCTTTCCCTTAGCTCAAAAATGCATGTAAAAATCATTTCGAGGATCCTTTCATCAAAATTTCAAAATACAATAGACCGATCCCTTGAAGGACAACTATTCACAAGTCTAAATCATTACCAAAATATAAAAAAGCATACTAATCCCTCAAAGGATAGCTAGTAGTCAAAATTATGAACCATACCCTCAAAGGATAGCTACTCATGTAAAAGGCTTCCCGCATCGTCAGCCTTCAAAAATACATCAATATCAAAAGCATCTAGGAAAGTTTCCCACATCAATCAACTTTCCCATTATAGAAAACTTCCCACATCAACTAGTTTGCTTCAAAATAATATTTAAAGTTGGGGAATTTTCCTATGAACCCTTTAAAAAGGATATCCATTTCTCCCACATCGACCTACATATACAAAATCCCTTTCATCATCCTAGTAAGGAACATTCACTTAATCCCACATTTCTATCATGATTTGTGTAACTACCCATTGATAATATTATTTAACATTTGTTAAGGCTACAAGTGCAAGTGTTTTCACACTTTTGAAACCCATCACATATATATATTGAATCCATAGTGGGGAAATCATTTCATTTTTACCTCATTTGGCTTATTCACATTTTTGATACACCATATTTTAAGATCAAATTTTAAATTCATTTGAATCAATAAAACATTCAACCACACTTAATCATATGTAACCAAACGTATTTGTAAACCATGCTTCTTAACTTCACATCACATACATCCATCTAACACTAACACATTCCAATTTAAAAACATACAACATATAACACATGAAAATTAAAATACAATATAAGCCATAAAAATCATCATCATCATAATATATATAAATCAAAGTCCAATATACATCATGATCAATGTCCAAAAAATCAATATATATCATCATCATACAAAAATGGGCTTCTATGAGCCTATATCATCATATGCATCATAATCATCTAATGATATCTACATATCCGAGTGTTATACTAGCACATGTGGTACTTACTTCTCCTCCTAGAGCATGTGTGCCTCCCATAACATATCTATATCTAACTCCTTTGGGAACACTTGTAGCCACAAACTCACCTCTCGGCTCCCCCTTGCCACCATCCACTCTATTTAGAATCCCGGTGGCTATCCTATGCTTTCCACATTCATACTAGGTCTCACTCCTAGTGTGGATATCCCTTTAGAAGCCAAGTAATCTACATATAAAGTGGCCTCAGGGTAGTTGTTAATGATCAAATTAACATAATAATCTCACTCAGCTCACACAACATCATAATGAGCAACATAAATCATCCCAGATGGAGGAGGTGTTGTACGTGCTCTTTACTTGCCAGATCGATCCATCACCGATAACTTTGTTGTAGAAACATAAGGCCCTATAATCCCCAAGGCATTCCTCAATGAATCCCTATGGACCTTGTATTTGTCTCTATCTACAAAGTGACTTACGAAAGCTATACTTAGAGACCATCCCACTTTTCCTCCACTTTGTGTCCTTATAAAAATCAATCCATCCCTCTCTCCAATAAGGGCATCACAAACACCAAGAATGTCATCGCACTCTCTCTAAGCTATGTATCTCTCTCCTTCCACTATATCCTTATCCTCCATCACTACTACAATAGCTGCAACTATGTCATCATCACCCTCATCCTCCTCATCCCAAAAGGTCCTGAAAATTCATGTGCTCCTCCCTCCATCTAAGCACGTACTCGTGTCACCCTCTATGTAACCCTTTGTGCTACTAAGACTTTATCAAATGCCTAAAAGTAGGAACCCACCATGTAGTATACTCGAGTGGTAACCCCCCGCATCATAAATTTTTACAATCTCTCCCTCCTCATTAGGGCATGTATCCACCGAAAAATCATCAATAATAGTGGGTCTCATCACCATTTGCCTTAGAGTATCCATATCTATCTCCTCCCACCTATGCTGAATAGGATCATCAGGTACTCCCTGCACCAATTTGAACTTCCTCTAAAAATAGTCAAAACGGAGCAACTCATGTTCACCTTGTCTACATGCTTGAAGCCACATAGGTCATTGTAAACCTAGTAAATATTGAGGATACTCAAGCCATACAAGTAAGTCCAAATAAGGCTTCCATGCAACATCTCCCCACCTATAATAAAGATAAAAATATCTATAAAACCATGTCCTTCTCCTCTTCTCCACAAGATCTTTTTCTGATATCTATCTCTTGAAACAAGGGTGCTGATCACCAATACCACATGGAAACCCTACTGGTCGTGCAATAAAAATGTGATCTAACGAAAAAACTATAAAAGAAAATCAACATCGATATCATAATTCCTTTCGGCCGTCTCAGGCCCACAAATCTCTAAACATCTCAAAGAAAATAGGGTAGGTCCCCATCCGAAAATAGTATGTTGATCCATCATCTTGGCTATTACCTCAGTCATTATCCATGGGAAACAACCAACTCTAAAATCTAGAAAGGAATAAAAATTATGGCCATCATCATCATGGTCATTTGTGTGCACCCCTCTCTCTCAGATGAGTAAACACGACTGTAAGAAAAATACCTAGACTCATATCTAATATATGCGGCATCCTTCCCATATAATCTTGTCACTACATCATCTCTCTCTATCTCAGTAATAATATACACCACTTCCCATGGATTGATAGTCTCAGAATGTGGTGAACATCCTCTAACGTGATCGTGATCTCTCTCGTGGGAAACCAGAACGTTTTGGTGGAAGGGTTCCACCTCTCTAATAATTCTAATATCAAACTTGGAAATCTGTGAATCCATCTTTAATATGTCATGGCACCAAATCCAATAGCCCCTACACACTACAAATTATCATTAGTCATGACCTCCTAACCTGCTCTAGAATAAATGGGATATGGTCATGAATAGATAACTTCACATCCACTGCAAACAATAAACAAATTAACATTAATATCATCAATAAAAACCATCAAAAACATATCAAAGATACATAACATCAACATCAACATCAACATCATCAAAATAACACCAACAAAATCTAAAACATTAAAAATACCCACTTCATTTTGAAAACTACCAAAACATAGGTAAATCATGACGATCACATCAATTGCCAATGATTCAAAGCTAGGCACCCATACACCCCAAACATAGAAATGAAAACCTAAAACTACCAAAAATCACACAAAAAAAGAAAAATCTACTTACCTCTACTATAGGTGGTTGCTTATTCCTCCCGAAGGTCACCAAATCACACAAAATCACCCAAATTCCACTCTCCAAGCCATTTTTTATCCCGTAGTTAAAGTGAGTAATAAACCATATGGCTTGGGTATTTATATACCCCAACTTCTACCACGATCTAATCATAGGTGATTCATCAAAATTGTGGGTGATTCCCCCAATCACTTGTGATTTGCCTCATTCTTAGAAAACATTATCATTTACCCCTTAAGCATAGAAAAACACCACTTTTGCACAAGTGTGTCACTTTCAAAGGACCCAACTCCTTAGAACATTTAAATCAAACAAAAAAATCAATTTTGGGACTTGTCATATGTCTATGGGATGTGTGCCCTTTGGCCCCCATCACTTGACCTTCCCGTCAAATCATCCTACCTAGTAAGGATCAATATGTCTATAGGTATCGAACCCTTTGGTCACCCTATCATTTGATTCCACGATAAAAATTATATTTCGGTATCCCCTCGGACTGGTGCAACTTTTGGAAGGAAAAAAATTGGTGTTCAACGTATTGTGTTGTAGTTGAGTCACCCATATGAACAAAACTTTTCATTATTATTTTTCTAACAATTTTTCAAACCGTCAGACAAAAAGGGGAAAATGTAGACATCGAAAATCTACACCCTCCCATCCTCATTCACTTATCTGATTAAAAATGTAACCATCGATAATTAAAACACACCATCACATTATATTATCCCCTTTCCTAACATCCTGACCAAGATAATTCACCAATACCCTTCGATTAAATAATTTAATCAATTACACCCACCTATCCTAAGTCATAACCCACCCCATTTTATTCAATTAATTAATTAATTATATTTCCTTTCACCCCCATTCATCCCCATATGAAGTCCCTCTTTCACACTAGTTAAGTCTAGTTTAACCAATTAAGAAACCTTCTAAAAATCATCCCATATTTATCCTAACTTAAACCGATATAACTAAAATAATCTTGACCTTAGTTTGGTTACCATGTCTTATCCCTCAAAATACCCAATCAAATCAAGTTCAAATTAGCAAGATAATCACCCTTATCACTCCTAAGCTTGAATTAACTAGAATCACCGCGATTCCTTTGGTCATCGGAAATGTATATAAACCATCTTCTCTACCTCTCTTAGGAATCATCCACAATAATCCATGAGCATTCTCACATTTTGATTCTATTAGTTGAATTCCAACAATGTCATTCTAAATCAAGGAGAGCACATCATTATCTAGCATTCCCATTCACAATCGCATCTAAGTTACTCGGATCCACCCTTATGAATCTTGTTCATCATTTATGAGATCCATATCAACTTCCCATCCCTCATCATCAACCAAGGTTTTTATCATCTTATAACCCTATCATTATTTCATCTTAGTAACCTTATCAATTTTTTCTTAATTCATGTTTTCCTTCACAAAGACCATAGTTTCATATTAGTTAGATAAATATTTCATTTTATTAGTCTCTTTTAAAATTCTTATTGAATCATCTTCGATTCACTGTGAATTCTATCTTTTTTCTCGAAAAAGCGGTCATATTTCATTCTATAATTCCTTTCAATCATTTTTATCTCTTATGTTTCCAACATTTTGTCAATAATGGCTTCTATTAGATGGCCAAGTGAGGACCCAATCATCTAATTACAAGTGTCAAATCCTTACCATCATCCACTTCATTGGGAGTAGTATGATGTTTTGCATGGCTTTCGAGTTCCTTTGATAGGTTTTATTCATTTAGCTACCCCTTGGAGATAGGCTAGGGATCATTTTGAATTCACCTGAAAATCCAGGAAGCTCGACAAAATTTGGGAGCTTTACTACAAGGTGCAATGAATCTGAGCTAACCTCCCCTTGTTTGAGAATTGTTATGAGGCTAGATTAGACATTCTGAAGGCTCCAACTACGTGAATCTGGAGCAGAATTGGAAAGTGAGGCTAGTTTTGAAGACTCTACACAATGAAGAATACTAAAAATTCTTCAAGGATGACTATATCAAGGAGCTTGATTTATAATTTGTGGTAATTTAGGAGGATGGCCCAAACTAATTTATGAGTTCAAAATTCTCTAAAAAATTTGGATACCGATCTTGATTCGAATTCAAGCCTTAGTCATATTTCTTTTAATGTTATCATCATCATTTATGTGTCTGTAATAATCTAAATAAATCATAAACATTTTATCATGAATTTCATATATCATATGTTGTATTTTGTCTCCATAAATAAACTTGAATGTTCTAAAGTGGGTTGACATCCATACAAGGAAGTCCTTTGAATTTTGGGTTAGGCCTTTTACACTTTTAAAAAAAAAACCCGCCTATCTATATTACTAATTCTCCTCTGTTTAGTGTTTGTTACATGTAGGTCTTCTCGCGATAGAGGAGATAGTTTCATTTATTCCATGGAGTGCAACAATCCCATTGTCTTCCATCACATCTCGTAGTATCTTAAAAATTATCGCCATATTGAGGTTTGGTAAGTCTTATTGTCTTACTTACGGGTTAGGTTAAATGAGTAAGATTTATTTTAAATAATCGTATGTGGAGATGAGACCTAAGCATATGGAAAAAATTAAAGGTTATGTGATGCCACTGTTATCTTTCCCTATTCCGGATTCATTGGTGGCGTATTTCACCCTTATTATGTGTCACTTGTGAGCGTGTCCCGAATCCTCTTCGGATGTTTCCTTCAGTGTGTGGATGGATCTATTGATGGTTGCTTTCTTACCTCCTTTCGTGTTTTTCTTCCCATTTTCCTGGTGCATGATTTTTTGACTATATTGGACTCTCTTGCACATTTTACGCTAATGAAGATTATTCTCATGTTTCAAACCAAATACAAATGTAATCACTCTATGTAGTGGTCATGAAGTCTCTTATGAAGAAGGAAGACATGATTAATCTTTCTCTATCATTATGGAAGACATTCCTTTTTTGGATGTATCATTTGAAAAATCGAGATTGAAATTGGATGAAGAGTATTTCTCGGGAGGTAAACTTGAAGTTGTTTTGAATTTTGAATCTCTTGTTTTACCTAGCCTTCTCTCTCCAATCATGAAGCTTTAGGCATTTGGCTTTTCCCCATTCCTATTGACCCGACTTGCTCCTTCAAAATCATGAGGCATAGGAGGGCCCTTACTATAAATATTGCGAGAATGACGTTTGGACAAAAGGATCTGAGAGCATGATTTGATTGAAGAAAATGGTTGGAATATTAGGGTTAGGAAGTCAAGTTTTATAACCTGATTGTTTCTTTTTTTGGTTTTTCTTCATTTTAAAAGGATGTCAAGTACTTATTTTTGTGTTTTTTCTCTTCCCGAATATCTCAATGCTCAATCGACATTTGGCCTTTTTACTTGGTTATGGGTCTTAGTCAAAAACTTTATCCTTAGAAAAGAAAAATACTCAAATGTTATTCCATAAAATAAAACCAAGAGAGAAATGGAAGTTAGAGAACTAAATATAATGAATAATAATACATTCTTTTAAATACAATTGATCTACACATTAACATTATTCACAAAAATAATGAATAATAAAACATTCTTCTAAACATGAAAATTTTCAAAATATATTTGGGAAATATAAATGTTTACACTCCATACTCCCAGAAGAAATATTACATAAAACATATTTTAATTTTTTTAAAAAGTTGAAATAATATTAAATTTCAATATAAATATAAAGAATATAGATACATACATGTTTCTAATTTTAAAAAGAATTCTAATTAATAAAAAAAAATTATACATAAATATTTAATAATTATCTTGATAAATAAAACATATTATTATTAATTCAAATTAGAAACACAAATTATTTTACAATCAATCAATTCATATTTTGTGTAACTTCCACATTCTAGCTTAATATAATATTCAATTTTTTTAAATATTAATCTTTAAAAACAAATAAAAAGCAATATTAAGACTATAATAATAAATGCATATGCAAATTATTTTGAAATTGTATAATTTTTTCTAATTTTTTTATAATGATAAGTTTTTGTATTGTTATTTTCCCTCTCTTCTTGAAATGTTCAAAAAAGCGGTGTTTTAAAACAAGTGGAAATTCCATTATTTTTGACATGTTGAAAAAAAACTGGTCCATTTCAACATATTGAAAAATAGTGTGCTAACCTTTTTTACATGTAGAGAACTAAATTCAAAATACTTCTAATTAATAAAAAAAGTATAAAGAAATACTTTATAATTCTCTTAAAAAATAAAACATATTATTATTAATCAGAAATAGAAACATAAATTATTTTATAATCAAATTCATATTTTTTGTGTGAATTATGTAACCTCCGCACTACATATAATATTCATTTTTTAAAAATATTAATTCTTAAGGAAAAAAAAAAAAAACATTAAGTCTATGATAATAAATGAAAATTTTTTGAAATGTAAAATAAGTGCACTTCAAGAAGACCACTTACTTGGGCCTCCCTCTCGGCACTAGGAAAGTCTCTTGACAAGAGTGTGGGATGAATTATTGGAGAGATTCCAAAAAAAATGTAAGGTTGGAAAGGAGCCACTTTATCTAGTCCCGATGGGTGAAGGGAAGTGAATCCTACTCGCTCATTAAAAGTACTCTTCAAAATCTGCCCATCTATGTCATGTCACTCTTCAAGATCCCATCTTCCTTCGATGAGATAAAATTGAAAGGATTCAAAAAAATATTTATGATCAAGGCATGGAAGAGAAGTTCAAATTTCACTTAGTGGCTGATGAGGATAAGGTTTGCGACTCAAGTGAAGAATAGTTTATGGCCCAATCCTCCCAGGTATAAAAGATACTTTGAGAGAATGAATGAGGCCCTCATTGCTAAAATAGACATATTTGGAGAATGTATTTCGAGAAACTCTTTCTTCGAATTGATTTAATCAAAGAAAAATATTTAAATCATCAAGTCCGTGTATTCTTATCTTGAGATGAGCACCTCCCATGGATATGGTTTCATTTTTGGAATAATACTGGGATCTCAACTTTTCAAAGGAAGAAATTTCATGGTGTAAGTGGGTAGTAAATGGAAAGTGGGGGATGGTAGGGACATAAAAAGGGAGGATAATTGGTTTAATGGAAATCTCATGGACTTGATCGCCAGAAGGGGTGGTCCATCAAATGGATGTTAAGAGTTCCTTCCTTCATGGTGACCTAGAGGAAGAGATATATGAACAACCTAGAAGGTCTCATAAGCAATATATATGGGTTATGTCCAAGATTCCTCCCTCGCTTGTTAAAAGTCAAGTATGACATTAAAATCAAGGACTATATGCCAAAGGAAATGGTACCTTACTTACAAGAATTGGAAAAAATGTTTATATTCTATGGAAAATGATCTAAAACAAATTACTTCCTCCCTTGAAGATCAATTAGATATTATTCCATTAAGTGATTAGATTCAAGATGCCTTGGTATGGAATAATTTCGATGATGGGAATTACTCTATCAAATTGGATATAATAATTTCTTCCATAATAGTCTTGAAACTAGATTTTCAGATGGAACAAGATTGGAGTCTCGAATTAACTCCCTTTTCGGGGTGAAAAATAAAATTTTCCTTTGGGATGGCTATTATCGATAGCGGGATTCTTACTGACTCACACTAACCTAATGAGAAGAGGATTTATAATTCCTAATAGATGCCATCTGGAAAGTAAGAATGATTATGAGGATATGAAACCACCTATTGGAATACATTGTGATTATGCCACCTGAATTTTTGAATATGGAGTTTCACCCTCTCTAAATTTGAAGCTCTCTTGGGTGTTTCCGAAGGATCTTAATCAGCTATGGACTCAAAGGATGGAACCCACCCGAAGCATTGTGTTGTTAAAGGATGCGGAAGTTGGCCATCCCTCATTTACCATTATCTGGAGAATATGGAAGGATAGAAATGATATTATCTTTAGAAACGAAGAAGAAAAACTATAAACTTAGTATTGGTAAAATTTATAATGATATAAGAAAATATTGCTAGATTTAAACCCCCAAGAACAAGAGATATATGAGAATGAAGAATACATCTTATCCCGGCCGTAGATTGGAACTATCTTCTTCTTCTAGGAAGATTGTGTTTGTATATGGGCAATCTTGGGAATACCCTATTGATAGATCTTCGATCAAATGGCATCCTCCCGATTTTAATTGGTATAAATTGAACTTTGATGGGGCCTCTAAGTGGAAACCTATGGGATAGTGGCGGAGGAGGGCATATTCGGGATCATAAAGGTAAGGATTTCATGCGTATCTTTGGGAAAATGGGAATTCAAACTAATCATTTGCGAAGCATTATCTATTCGCATTTATGGGGCTAAGAATTGCCCTGACTTTCAAAATATTGAGAACCTCATTATTGAAAAGGACTCCTTGAATGTCATTAATATTCTTAAAAGTGCTCATCTCCTAGTTGGAGCATTAAGGATTTTATCTCGAGTCCATAAGTATTAGTCATACTTTCATAACATCAAGGGATCATGCATACTTACGGGGAGGGTAATAAATTGGCGGATCTATTTGGCTAATTATGGCATTAATAATTAACCTCCTATTTGGGATAATAATAGTTATCTTATAACCTATCTCCACAATAGCATTCATGCGGATTTCTATCGCAAAGCAATATCTAGAAATGAGTCGTCTACTATTCCTATGCATTCATACATGGGTGTGGATCAAAGATCAATAATACTCCCACCCGTGTTGACTTAAAGAATATGATAAGCAAATCATGTCAAATAAGCATGTTAGTGTGAAATATATGGGGAACTCAGTGGAGTTACATTGATTTGAAAATCGCGCATTAGATGGCTGCATTGCAATCATCTAAAACAAGATCAAGCTTCATGGAAACCATCATCCAGATAGTAGTAATGTGATTGATGACAGGAGTTGCGGGCTATTCCACATGTGATTTTGGCGAGAGCTTTTTAAAGTAGACCCTAAAGCCGTTCGTGAAAAAGCAACAGACTCTCATTTCAATCAAGGATTAATGAAGCGAGCGGACGGGTCTCGGCGCTTGAGAATTTTGGGAATTTGTTGCGATCAATTAAACAATGAATCTAGAGCAGAATAGTGAGGGGACCTCCTGCCATAATTGAGCCAAGTGTGGAAATATTCTTGGAAGGATAATTTTGAGCTATGGAGCATTCTCGGCAAGGGTGGCATCATTTTGACTTCATGGAGAAGGTTTGGGGCATGATCAAAGCATTTAATGCGTCTTGCTAAGGAATGGAAATAAATCACATTTTGATTATAAATTTCATATAAAGATCTTGGTCCATGAAGAACTTAGTGTTGCTAAAGTGGGCGACATCCATACAAGGAAGTCCCTTAGTTATGGAGTTCTACCGTTTCTTTAACAAAACCCGTCTATATTAGAATTCTCCTCTTGTCAAGAGAGAGATTTGTGGAAGGATCGAGAAGATAGTTTCATATGTTCCATGGGCACAACAATCCCTTGTCTTCCATCACATCTCGCAGGTATCGATTCCTCCGCCCTATGATGAGGTTACTCAGGATGATTGATACGAGTTAATCTCATATGGAAAAGGTAGGTTTGTCACCGTTATCTTTCCCTATTCCGGAAACATCTTATCTTTCTTAACCACTTCCGTAGGAATCGCTTGGTTTGTTTTCTCCATTATGGTTCTGAACTCTCTGGTGAACGCTCCATTTTGGAGTTGAATATAGCATCCGTTTTAGTGGAATATTTCCTTACACCAAGGGCTCATTTTTTTGCTTCATAAATGTCATGAGTCTTTTAAGAAGGGTCTCCCTTTCTATGGTCCTATCTCGGTTCCCCCTCTGAAGAATTGGGCTTTGCTGATGAAGAGTATTTCTCCAGGTAAACCCAAGTTGTTTTGAATTTTCAATCCCTTGTTTTGTAGCTTCTCCATCCATTCCTCCTACTATTGCATTTGGCCACCCACCTCACCTGACCTGGCTCCCGAAAAAATCAAGGTTTGAGGGCCTAAATATAAAGCTTAAGAATGAGACTTTTCACATGGAGGAATGGGCCTCATGAAATAGAAATTGCACATGACCAAGTTTTATGAATGTTTTGTTTTTGGTTTTTCTTCATTTCGAGATGTGCTTACTAATGTGAAAGTTCTTCAAAAATGCTCTATGGATGCCTTTTTAGAGGCTGATATGAAACCTTTTGCTTAATGAAGGATGAGGTTAAGAACTAAAACTAAATAGAAAGGAAAGAGAAAAAATAAGGAGGAGGGGGATTTTTATAGCAATTTATCTACACATTAACATTATTCAAAAAAAATAATGAATAATAAAACATTCTTCTAAACATGAAAACCAAAATATATTTTGGAAATATAGATGTTTACACTCCATACTCCCAAAAGAAATATTACATAAAACATATTTTATTTTTGAAAACTGGCAAATAATATTAAATTCAATATAAATATAAAGAATTGATACATACATGTATCTAATTTTAAAAACAATTCTAATTAATAAAAAAATTATACATAAATATTTAATAATTATCTTGATAAATAAAAATATTATTATTAATTAAAATTAGAAACGTAAATTATTTTATAATCAATCAATTCATACTTTGGGTAATTCCACACTACAAATATAATATTCAAGAAAAATATTAATTTTTAAAAACAAATAAATAATAATATTAAGACTATAATAATAAATCCATATGAAATTATTTTTAAATTGTATAAATTTTTGTAATTTATTTTTATAATGATAAGTTTTTGTATTGTTATTGTTCCCTCTCTTCTTGAAATGTTCAAAAAAATGGTGTGTTTTTCAACATGTGGAAATTTTTTTTTTTGACATCTTGAAAAATAAACCGTGTTTTTCAACATATTGAAAAATAGTGTGTTTCTTACATGTAGAGAACTAAATTCAAAATAATTATAATTAATAAAAATGTATAAAGAAATACTTTATAATTCTCTTAACAAATAAAACATATTATTATTAATTAGAAATATAAACATAAATTATTTTATAATCAACCAATTCATATTTTGTTAAATTATGTAACCTAGTCCAAATATAATATTTTTAAAAAAATATTAATTCTTAAAAAATTAAAACAACATTAAGTCTATAATAATAAATGAATATGGAAATTTTTTATAATTGTATAAATTTTCACATTTATTTATAATGATTTTTTTTTTATTGCTTTCTCTCTCTCTTCTTCAATTGTTGAAAAATAGGGTGTGTTTTTCAACATGTTGAAAAAGACACATTGTGTATACCACAATGTTGAAAAACAATGTATTTTCCACATGTTGAAAAACTAAATTTAAAATAATTCTAATTAATAAAAATTACTATAAGTAAATATTTTATAATTATCTTTAATAATAAAATGTATTATTATTAATTAGAAAAAAAAACAAAATTATTTCATAATCAAATCAATTCATATTTTGTGTAAGTTGTGTAACATCCACACTACAAATTTAATCTTCATTTATTAAAATATTAATTATTTAAAAACAGTTAATAAGCAACATTAAAAAGGAAAAAGTCTTAATGTTTGTTTATTGTGATTTTTTATTATAATTTTTTTGATAATTATTTTATAATAATTTTTAATTTTATTCTCAATATGTAAATTGGGAATAAATCTATAATAATAAATGAATATGCAATTTTTTTGTAATTGTATAAATTTTCACAAGTATTTTATAATGACAAGTTTTTGTATTATTATTCTCTCTCTTCTTCAAATGATGAAAAAATATCGTGTGTTTTTCAAAATGTTGGAAAACACACTGTGTATATTTCTAAATGTTAAAAAACAATGTGCTTTTCACATGTTGAAAAAGCACAATCAACATGTTAAAAATTAAGTTCAAAATAATTCTAATTAATAAAAATATATTTTTTTAATAATTCTCTTAGCAAATGAATCATATTATTATTAATTAGAAACAAATGATAATACTTTCCAAGCTAAATTGGTATGGATTCGTCTTCCATACTTGCCCCTTCAATTTTGGTTAGAAAGTTGCTTGACTGCTATTGGAAACACCTTAGGGAAATGTTTAGCTATTGATCCAAAAACTGATGATATGGAGCACACAATGTTTGCTCGAATCTTGGTTGACTTGGATACTTCTGTTGATTTTCCTGCCACTATTGATCTGAAATTCGAAAATAGAACATGGACTCAAAATTTGGATTATGAAGGGTTTCCCTTTAGATGTCGAATATGCTTTTCTCTTGGCCATTTAGCATCATTGTCTTGTGGTTAGAAAAATGAAAAGGGTCATAGCTCGCACAAAATAATACATCATGGATCTGAATTATATTAGACAATAATACACACACACACACACACACACAAAACAACACTCCTATAAACAAGGAGGTTGCTACACAAATAATATTCAAGGATATCACATAAACAACATATTAAACCATATACGTGAAGTTGTTAAAACAACTTCACTTACATAAAAACATTATATTACCCATGAAACAATAATATTCCTAACATTCCCCCTTAGTGTTTACATGGGAAGAAAGCACATCTCAAGAACTAGAAACAAAATCGTATGCCTCCGCATATTGTCGTCTTGGATCTTGCGCCACATGACCAATCCACTTCACCACAGTTGAATCTCATACTGGATGATCATACTTCCACTTATTCACCTACATACGCAAACTCAATAGTTCTCACTTTCACTTCCAATGAATGCTAGATTTCACCAGTCAATTGATGTTAGAAGTGTGACAGTAGAAGAATCTCTGCAGTTAGAGGATCACTCTAGTTTAGCTACCCTCCTATACAACTGTTCTCAGGTTCCAAAATGTACATCCTCCTCTTTTCAATCTTTGGCAAGGAATGTACAACATGATTTATTTATGCATACACCCTTCAAAGCAAACATCTAAAAATAATATAAAATATTGCAACCAAATCTGAGTGCGGCCTCGTTGTTGGTGATTGACGAGAGGCATTGATTGCCATCCAACCACTATTTCCTTTGACCTCCAATCTATTTTATTTAATATAAATAATCTTCATCAATGGGGCAGGAATTTTTTTCATTAGTTAAATACTCTTCCCTAGTCAGTTTCTTTAGCAAGTAAAGCACTTTGATCTAAGTTTTCATCCAAAAGATTCTGTGCCCTTTTCTTACAATTCAGAATTACATGTCTGGGTTCTCTACAATAGAAATATTTTACTTTTCCTTTTGGAGGAACCTGTTTTGAATTGTATTTGTTTTTCTTTGATGAAGTACTTTCTTTATTTTTTACATATAAGACCTCCTCTTCTAGTTCGAATACTCATTTTGGTCAAGAAGGGTAGAAATTACTCCCTCTAAAATAAAGTTCAACTTTCTCAAAGTGAAAACTATACTAGAAAATATCTTAGGCATGTTATTTAAAAGAATCATTTTTGAATCATCATCTTTAACTTTTTCATTAATACCAGCAAGTTGATTTAGTAGGGAATGAAACTTACTTATATGATCTGCCATTTTTTCTTTTTCTCCCATCTTCAAGCCATATAATCTTTGTTTTAATGTTGTTTTGGCACTCTCTACTTCAGATCCAAAATGTTTTTTAGCGAATCCCAAATTTTCCGAGAAGATTTTGTGAAGTCCATGTGATGCAAGTAGGATTTTGAAAGACCAAGGCCAATGGTTCCCGAAGCCTTTTATCTTTGATATTCCATTTGGAAAGTTCATTTGCATCAGTTGGTGGTACTAATTTGGGCTTGACAACATCCCAAAGATATTTTTCTATCAAGTGTAATTGCATTTGTAGCTGCCATGTATAAAAATCTCTTCCTTCGAATTTCTCAATAAGGCTTAATTTATCCATTTTCACAAATTTGTTGCAATAACCAGGAAAAAAATATTTTAAAATATTTTTTTAAGATGGAAATGGAGTATCCACACAGAAACGTGTCTTTATAAATTACACATGTAGAAAATAAAAACTATAAACTTGTCTTATACAGAGCATACCTGTTGTGCATACCACATGATTGGTATTATCTGCATGGGTTGTTGTAGAGTGTCGCTAACGGAAGAGTGTGCAGTACACGGGATGTGTTGATTTTTATTTTGATGGTCCAAATACCAACTTGAACTGTAGGATTTTAAAAATAATGATAGTCTGGCTGTGCATTTGTAATCAATGGGAAAAATATTCTCCGTCTACTAATATAACAATCGTTGGTCAATGCTTTGAAATGCGGGTGCGTACAATGTTGATGCAAGTGGAGACGGATCGAGATGGATGGCCCAAGTATAACGATGGAGAATCCAAAGCTGTTTGATTAAGGCATTGATATGAGTTGGGCCAGCGAAAAGCACCACGTTTAAATGCGAACATGCTGAGCAATATAACTTGAATCTAATGCAAGGAAACACTGAGTCAATGTCATTGAATAGTGTGTTAAAAGATAACGCCGCTGAGATCTACATAAGTCTGCGTGAAAGATAGAGTCGCTATATATCCTTGAATGGATAATTGGATTCATCGAACCCAAAGAATACAACTAGCAATAGATTTTCACATATGGTGGATGGTGAATGGAGCTGAGTGCACTCTTAATCCTTCATTAGAGGCACAAGACCAAATATTTCGCTTTGATACCAATTGAAAAGGATCATAGCTCTCCATAGAATAATACTTTGTCAATCTAAATTATATTAGACAATAATACAAATATATATAGGTATCAACACTCCTATAAACAAAGAGGTTGCTACAACAATAATATCCAAGGATATCACATAAACAACATATTAAATGTTAGGAATAGTTTAATATTGTGAACATTATTATTGTGCAAATAATGAGTTGGTGACAACTCGTAGAGATCTCTTAGAGAGATTCTAGGTTTGTTGAGTGAGAATAGGGATTGAGAGAGATAAGTGAGAGTTTGTTGAAGATTAGAGTTGACTCCTCTTTCATAGGAGAACTCCACTCTATATATGTGACCTTGTCTTATTGCATAATATCCCGGATGAATTCAATTGCATATTTTATTATTCCGGAGTTTATTTCTCATATTATATTACATCTTCTATCATTAAACTATATACGTGAAGTTGTTAAAACAACTTCACTTACATAACAACATTATATTTCCCATGAAACAATAATATTCCTAACAAAAACATGCCATCAAGAAGCTCTTGGTGGAAGAATTATTATCCTAGTCACTTGGTGGTGAATGATGTTGTGGATTGTTAACTTGACTTAGATTCTTTGAAATCGATGAACCCTAAGAGGAGCCGGTCAACACCTTAATAGGAATGATTTGGAATCCTTCTCGGGATCACAGGACCTTATGAAACACAATGAAGTATTGATTCTAATCCATAACAATGAAAATGTAAATCCAAATACAAAAGGGGATTGGAAAGTTGTCTGTAAGAAATAGAAAGGGACTATCTCCCCCCTCAAGATATAACTTAGATCCAAAGGGAAGGGGCTAAATTAATAAGATAGTTGTTGGTTTTACTGTTGTTTGTTTGTTATTGTTGGTTTGTTGTTGTTTTTTGTTCTTCGATCGCTTAGTAGAGGCTTGATTTCCCTGTTCCTCAATGCATTATCTTTTTCTCCACCTTTTGTAAGGGTTAGGGTCCCTATAACCCTTTTACCGAAAATAAAAAAGAAATAGAAACATAAATTATTTTATAATCAACTAATTAATATTTTATGTAAGTTGTGTAACCTCCGCACTATAAATATAATATTCAATTTTTTTAAAATGTTAGTTTTAATTAAAAAAAGAAAAAACAACAATAAGTGTATGATAATAAATTAATATGTATTTTTTTGTAATTGTATATTTTTCACAATTATTTTATAATGAAATTTGTTTGTGTTGTTATTTTTCTCTCTCTTCTTCAAATATTGAAAAACATAGTGTGTTTTCAACACGTGGAAATCACATTGTTTTTCAACATGTTGAAAAACACACTGTGCATTTCAACATGTTGAAAAAATAAATTCAAAATAATTCTAATTAATAAAAAAGTATAAATAAATATTTAATAATTCTCTAAAAAAATAAAATGTATTATTATTAATTAGAAATATAAACGTAAACTATTATATAATCAACTAATTCATATTTTGTGTAAGTTGTGTAACCTCTGCACTATAAATATAATATTTATTTTAAAAAAAAAAATTCTTTAAAAACAAATAAAAACAACATCAACAATGAAAAAGTCTTAATAGTTGTTTATTGTGAGCTTTTGTTTACAATTTTTTATTAATTATTTTATAATATCTTTTAATTGTTATTCCCATTAATTTTGATCATATGATTGAATGATTTGGAAACTTATAAATATCCTTGTTTAAAATACTTAAAAAATTAAACTTTACAATTTTATATCACATTAGAATGACAACCTTTCATGGAAGGTAAGGTGGATATTTATCCTTGTGCTAGAGGATTTTTTATTTTGGTTTTTAATCTGATTAAAGATAGAGATAATATTTATTCTAGGCTTTGGGATCTTAGAATCATATATTTCTCATGAAACCTTGGCTTCCTTCCTTTAACCCAATCATTGAAACCTTCCATGTTAATCCCATCCGGGTTTTTCTCCTCACCTTCCGCCTTCACTGATTTTGATTTGCCTTGGAGAAATATGAAAATGGAGCTATTAGAGAGCCTGATTTTGATTGGAAATGCCTTGGAGAAATATGAAAATGGATATATCATATATGAAAGCCTTCCTTTGACTAGGAAAGTCGGGATCTTATTTATTTCTTTATCTATCCAAAATATTGAAGGAATCTATACTTAATGAACCTTCATCCTCACCATTGAACTGAAATCTTGTCCATATATCACATATATTTAATTCAATGAGTTTAACCGGTCAGTGAACTAACGTGGATGGATTAAAGATTTTAGTATTTATAATGTTCATAAGCGAGTAAACGTGCATGTTGTTTATGTGACGGTTTCTCATTCGTGGAGATAGAGTTCCAAATTGAGGAACCTTCTTCTTGAGATAATATTCTTGTTGTATTTGTAATGTCATAAAATGAATATTCTACCGTGTGGTCAATGTAACCGTGTCATTGTATGTTTGATTGATATATTTAATTGAGAAATAGATAGAATGCGAATTTAAAATGCGACTTAGCGTAAACCCAGGTCTATTACGTTGTTACATAGTTTTGTATGCTTGGTTGCTCGCGGTGATAGCGCTTCGGATGTTATAGTTGAGTTCTGACTTACTATCGATGTTAATAAAATGAAATAAAATATAAGTAAAAATAAACAAAGGAAGGAAAGTAGGGTTTGCGTGGGAAAGAAGGGAGAGTAGGTGTGTGGCGCGGGTTGGAGGGGACATGTTTTTTTTAAAGTCAAACTTCTCTCTGGTGCCCGGCCTTACCTCTGCCCGGCCACCCCACCTCATTTAATTCCTTGGATTGGCAAATTTCTCGCGCCCGTGCTAACTACTCCCCTTGACTTGTTTGGCCGCGTGATCGAGGAGGTTGGTTTCTTTGGGATGGAGTCGCGAGTGTTTGGGAACTTTTCCTGTTGTTGTTCCTCTCCTTACCGTAGCCGCTCGAGGCTGTTTTCACAATGATTTTCCTCTGGCGGGTCCTAGTTAGAGTGGGGGCGAGTGTTTGTTGCTAAATGCTTTGTTACAATACGCACCACGACCATGACCGGCCGTGACATTGCATGATCTCACCACTTGTTGTATGTTTAATGAGCTTTATTTGGAAGGGAAGAGGAAGAAGCCGGGGGCTCGAGTTGGGAGGATCCATCGCCGAATGTGGTTTGTGATGTTGAAGGGGTGTTTAGAAACGTGGAGGAATTGTTTTACGAGCGTAGAGGGCGTGGGGCGCCTTCTGCTGCCGCGCTTGAGGTTTGGTGTGGTGATCTTAGTTGAAGCCGCAGTGTTGCAGGAGGCGTGTTACCTCCGTGTTCATTGGGTGCGGTATGGTGTGTTCTTGATGGGGGAACCCACAGCGAACAACCTGCCCGATTTTACCCGGCGGCGGGAGTTCTTTCATGAGGCGAAGCCGTTTGAGCGCTCCAACAAGCAGTTCGTCCTACTATGTTGTTTTCTGTGCAATTTTGAATGCATTTTCAATTCGGGATTTCTCCTTCAAGATAGTTTTTATCAAAATCGATTAAGTGACAGTGTGGGTGTTACCAGGAGACCCGATGAAATTTATTACAAAGATTCTCTGTGGAGACCTTGCTGCTCGATGTAACTCATGGGAGAGAATCCCATATGCGTGGATCTGTATCTTATCAGAATATTCATGAAGCACTTTTTGCTTTGCAATTATATGAGAATCTTCTTAGAGTCACTATATTAGCAGGCAGTAAAATGGTGCATGCCTTTGTGTAAGGGACAGATCACACCCACGGGAAGGAGATCTATGCAATGTTGGAGAAAATGTTTTGGGAGATGAAGGTAGCAGAATATTTCTCAGATCAGGCATACACTTGGTGTGTATCCCCAAATCGACTGTGTGACAGTGGGAATGCTCCCAGCAGACTTGATGAATTTTCTTTTCAAAGACTCCCTACCGAGACCTTGCTTGTTCTTCGATGTAACCCATGGGAGAGGACCTCTTAGAGGCGGATCATTTCATATCGGAGTTGTGCACTGAGAAAGGAATGGCACCCAAATCTCGGCTTGCTGACATATAAGGTATACTAGATGTCTGGTTGCTATCTTTCTGACTTTCTTCATGCGTTTGATACTGCTGTTGGAGACGGTGTGGATGTGATTTCTCTTTCTGTGGGACGAGGACCTTAGTCAGGGATTTCCCTGCAAACATTATTTTTGGGTAATGGGAAAATCATCAGGGGAGTGTCCTTGTTCAGTAGAGAGGCGTTGGGGTCTGATTTTGTGCCATTGATCTATGCTGGAGACATCTCTGTTGAAATTATCACACTTTCAAGCTACAGCTGAAATGCTGCACCGAGAGTTTGATGCTGTCCCCAAATCTGATGAAGGAAAAGGTTGTGTATCATTACGGTTGATGCCTTTCAGAACCAGGAGTGTGATGTAATCAGTTTGTCTTGTGTCCGAGCTTCAAATCATGGGGCTGGTTTGTAGCTGTTTTCACCGCGTGAATGTGGTGCTAGCACGAGCTCGTAGAGCACTTTGGGTTAAGGGCAAGCGGCGGCTTTGAGACAAATCTTTTACACATGGAGATGGCGTTCTAAACCGAGCATGTTAAGACTAGCCCACGAAATATTTTCTTTCCTTTTCAACTTCATGAAATAAATGATCTACTACGAAATGACGCTTTAATATGGAATGTTGTGTTTGATTCTATCGATTGTCCTTGATTGCATTGGTTTCTTTATTTTCCTGTTCCTTCTCCTGAATCGTTGTTCCTTTCATGATTGGTTTGCATAGGGGAAAATTGTTGTTATCTTTACTTTGTTATAATTATATGGCTGAGAACAATGTTGTACTTGCTTTGTTTCTTTTGGATCAAATCATCTGAAATGGAAAGAGACATTCTTTTGAAACATGGAAGCTTAAAAAAAAAAAAAATGTTACCTTTCAAAATGCTTGGTTATGGCTACTGCTAAGCGATATCAAATCAATAAAGGCTCATAAATGTTTGGATCGATCTCTGCTTTCGATAGTAGATACTTCTTGCTTTTGCTTCCTTAGGGGTTGCCTTCATTGAAATGTACTGCTGCCCCCTCGAATGCTTCTTTCCTCTTTGGCTTGTTCCCTTGCTTGTGAGATAGTTATCACCTTTCAGATCTACTGAATGTAGACTTACCGCATTGGATAAAACACAAATGCATGTATATTTCTTTTGCGGTGTTTTATCATCATTGATAAGGAATATCAAAAATATGGAAATCTGGGTCCTTAGCTAGAGTGGCTCTTGTTTTATTAGTTGTAACACTACTCCTTGATTACCTTTCTATTGAATGTAATTTGTTGCGTAAGTGAGAGTCCTGCGAGAATGAATTGATATTGTCTGACACTTTACACATAAGTGCTATATTGTCTTGGATAATAGTATGTATGCTATTTATGAAGATTACGAATGAAGTTTGTTTAGGCTTTCCATTTAAAAGTTGTCATGCTTGCCTACCTAGAGTGTAGCTTACTTGTGAGCTATTTTGTTTATTACTCGTTTCCTAATAAGGCTTGCGGCTTGTGGTTTCTTCATTAATCTATTCACGGTATCGACATTAGGAAGGAAAGAAGGAAATTTCATGATTGTCCTCAATGCCCGAAAGTAGATCAATGGAATTCAGGATACAACCTTTAGCAATAGAAAGTTCTAGGTAGAGAGAATCCTAGTTGCAAACAAAAGAAATTAGAGAGAATCCTAGTTGTTAACGTTTATTACTTTTAAAAGACCTTGTAAGGAAGAGGCGGTAGACCTCTTGTTTAGATTGTAACGATGGAATGTTTCCTTCGGGGTCACGTATCCCTTTATTGCTATGAAACATCCTCCTGGAAGGACTGGGTAACTATGTTTTGTTTCGCGTCTTGATCGTAACTAGTATGTCTTTGACTCTCAAGTTTTTCTTTCCCTTTTAAGATGGATGGTTTGAATATTAGATTTAAGTCACGTAATCCATACGGTTGCATGATCAAAATTCTCTATACTATTGACCTTTCGTTCCTATCCCACGAGTTCTTGGATTGTTTCTTTGTTTTGTGATATACTGCTTGTTGGAATGTTTGACTTCCTCATTGTTGGCTGGTGTAGATCCTTACCTCGTGTGAAAAGTAGATTAGTGGTTTGTGCTTTGATCCTTTCATGAAGTAGAACATTCCTTTCATGTCAATTGTTAAATGTTAGCTTATTATTTCAATGCATAGACTTAACATGCTCAGTTCTTGCGAACTGACTTTAGTTAATATTTGTGCAGATGGATTATGCGAGTAGACTAGAAGAAAAGAGTGTAAAAGTTTCATCTGTACCATTATGAAGTTCCTTGTAAAAATGTCCAATGTGTTGTAAATTGTGTAACATTGCTTGTAAAGAGAGTTGATACGACCTCTTGCCTTGTATTGTTTGGTAATGGTGAAATAAAGTGTCTTGTTCTGGTGTAGTTAAGCTTGAAATTATCCTTGTGAGAAATGGCATTCAATCTTTACATTGATATGAGTATTGTAAAACTTTGATCTTGAGAATAAATTGTTAAGTTAAATCTTTCTAAGACTTAGCGACAATATTTTATAAGTAAAGTAAAATGAGTCGGTTAACCCTTAGAGAAGCTAAACAAAAATAATAATTTTATATTCAACAAATAAAGGTAGAGGTGTTCTACTTGAAATCAAATAAGTCCATGAGTGATCAAAATGAAACCATCCCTTGTGAAGTAAAAATTTTATAGCTTGATATCCTTAGCTACACTAGCGAACATTATCCTTTCTTTGGTGAATTCTTAAAATGATCCTAAGGTGAAATGAATTGTGAGTTGTTGTAAGATAATAAGATTTAATAAATAGGAGGAATCGGTTTCGAAGCCATGTAATCTGTTTCTCAACCATTTTGAAAGGTAAATTGTTTTCTTTTGTATAATCATCCAGTGAAACCTAAGTAAAATATTTAATAATTACGTATAAAACCTCAAGATCCAATTAAACCTCAGTAAGAACTAATGATGTCTCAAGGATGAACTCAATTGACTTTCTTCCTTTAACTTTATCTAAGGTACCTCGAAATATTCTCTTAAGTTGTTGAACGTGAACCCCTTTTGTTGTCATATGGGCATGAACAAGTTCTAGTAGCGTAAGTGTTAATAGATGGCCTTGTGAAATTAAATTACCCCCTTTCTCTAAACAAGCGAATTAAGCAAATGAATGTCGTAATAGAAAAGATTAAAGATGATTCCTCGGTGTAAAAGAATCAACTTAGCTTGGTAAGATGAATTATATGAATCATACCTTGAGCATCCTCAAAACGTAAACTAAGTATTGCAATATGTATTTTTAAAATAAATGACCCTCAAGAATATCTCATTGTGGATGGCCCTAACTGTTAGTGTGTCTTGTGGATGGACCTCTATGTTGTCATGTCAAAAAAAGTGTATTGTCCTTGATAGGTGTGAACGTTTCCGTGCTGACCTTGTGGTCTTCCCCGTAACAAGTGGTTCCAAGTGTTGGTTGTAACCTTGTGGCGACATGTTGTGTCGTGTTGAGTCAAAGCAAGTCAAAAAAAAAAGTTATCCTGTATTTCACTGTGTTGTTCTTGTGTTGGTATTTTTGGTGCGTTACACTTTGGTATCAGAGCGTAGGTTCATGCTCTCGAACCTATGGGCCGGATTGGGGTTGTATGGTGATGTTGCATGGTGGTGGTGGTGTTACATGATGATACTGCATGATGATGATTTATATTGGAAGAGTAATGTGCTTTAAGCGTGATGTGATTATTGTCGTAATTGTGATATTGTGAACGCACGTGATGTGTATGTCACTCGGTGCGTATTTGTCATTATGTTGATGTGTTGGGGATGAGAGTATTCTCTCTCCTTCTTGTGGATTCTAGGAAGAATTCACGTGTAAATTATTGTTTGTGATGTGTGAAAAGAATTCTAATGTGGATGACGTAGTGTTGGAGCATTGTGGCATATTGTGATATGTGGGTGTATCAATGTGTTGTATGACTAGTTGATGTTAAAAGAAATGAGTTGTATCATGATGTTTTTACCATGTTCTGAAGAAATGTGTGTACTACCTTGTTATGAAGTAATTATTGTTATGTTGTGATGTTATTATGTTCATCGTATATATGAGTTGTGTAATATGTAATGCCTCATGTCGTGAATTAGGGTCATACGGTGAGTGTATGAACCCTATCGTATTGTGATTGCACCTTGGGTGCAGAATGTGGTAAAGTGATGTTTTGCGCCCTGTGAATGTATAATTGTGATCTACCCTGTATACCTACCATACGTGAGACGTTATGGTAGCTATGTGTGTACCACCATGGTGTTAGTGATGTAGTTACATGTTATGTTGTGAGCCTTACACTAACCGGCCACCGAGGAGATCGGTAGAAGTGTATGTTGAGAGTGAGGAATGGTGTACCATGGGTCAATAACTCGAGCCAAAACTCGGTTTAGTAGATTACATGTGACTCTTTCCTCTCTCCCTATGTGGTTGTATGTATGCAACCCTAGTGTATCTATGACTATGTTTGGCCTTGTTGAAGAGTGGCGGGATTGATATATATATTTTACGAGCTGAGGCTCGATGTTCCGAGTGCCAGCAACTCGTTGAGTACCCCTTTGGTGGCCAGGTAAGGCCACACAGTTATCGTAATGTGACATTATTATAAGTTGATTTTATTCGTAAATTGAGCTTTTACTTTATTTATGCAAGGACCAGCATCTTTTCTTGATTGCAATGCTTTACAATTTTGGGCATTTACTTGGTTTGTGGCACTAACATGGGGATTTCGATACTAACTTTGGCTATTTGGCCATTTATTTTAGCTTGATTTGGGGTCTTCTTTTAAATTTGGAATTTTACCGCCTTGCCCAAGGCTTGTACTTTGCCACTTGGCACTTTGGTATTGTTATGTTGGTTCTAATGTTCGTGATGTGTGGAATAGGGTCATGGGATGCACCATGGATTGGTTGGACCTATGGACCCGCTTCGTTGTATGGGGGTACGCCCCAAGGGGTACATATGACTAGCGGGTTATGGAGAACTATGCGTTATTATGTCACTTGGGTTAGGAGTGTCCAAACTCGATGTGCCTTGGGCACGAGAGAGACAACCGGCCTCCTTGAGGGAGGCAAAGAGTTTGAGGGAGGCATAGAGAGACATAAGAGTTTGAGGGAGGCATAAGAGACTTGAGGGAGGCATAAGAGTTTGAGAGAGGCATAAGAGACTTGAGGAGGCATAAGAGTTTGAGGAGGCTTATGATATTTATGCAGCGTATGGTTGATGTTTGGGATATATGTTGAATTATTGTGATGTTTGGTAGTGGTCTTTTGAGGTATGTGTTACTCATTTCAGATGGTTATGTGTTGTGATGTTGTGGACATGTCATTGATTCCCTTGTGGACGCTATGTACTGTAGCATGGTTTGTTGTTATGTGAGTCTTTCATTGATGTAAATTGAGGAAAATACGGTGGATTATAGTACTCTTTTGGTTGAGTATTTGGTATGTCGAGTCATTAATGTGTGATGAGTACCTATGTTATGGGAAGTGTGCCTATTCTATTCTGTATTTGTGTAACCTTTATGTGGTGTAATACAATCTTGAAGTATATACTTGTGTACTTGTGAATCTGTAGGGTCTTGTGAACCTGATAGGGTGTTGTGTTAGCAGTTCATTTTGGGCACCCACAATAAAGAATAAACCAAAACTCTTCAATGATGAGATTTTAAAAGGAATTAAACTAAGAATAATGTTAACGGAAAGAGACTAATGAAAATAACAAACAAGAAAGAACTGCCAATCTTCACAGAACATTGAAAGTTAAAATTTCTACCAAATGTTCCTAAGGCCACCTTGTGGCCGTGCTTTAATCAGCTAAATTTTAAACCCTAGGGTGTAATTTCCCCTTTACCTGTTCTTGGTTACGTACTTTTTTTTTCCCTTCCTCGGTGTTATGTCGCATCGAGGACGATGCTTTCTTAAGGGGAGGAGAATGTAATGCCCCGTCTGGCAGTTACCCAGGTTCATGGCGTAGTGACCCTTTCCTTGTTGGGTCGTTGTAGTATATGTTGACTATGTGTATATTTCTATTGAAACTTTTAACATATAGTTAATAACATTTGTGTGATAAACATGTCTCTATATCAAAACCTACTATATATAACTATTAATACTTGTTGAGTAAGCGTATATTTATACTCGAAGCCTTTAGCATACAGTTGTTTACTCTCGTTAAATTTAGGTATATCTATATCGTATACGAAAGCCTTCCTTTGACTAGGGAAAGTCAGGATCTTATTTATTTCTTTATCTATCCAAAATATTGTAAGGAATCTATACTTAATGAACCTTCATCCTCACCATTGAACTGAAATCTTGTCCATATATCACATATATTTAATTCAACGGAGTTTAACCAGTCAGTGAACTAACGTGGATGGATTAAAGATTTTAGTATTTATAATGTTCATAGCAGGTAAACGCGCATGTTGTTTATGTGACGGTTTCTCATTCGTGGAGATAGAGTTCCAAATTGAGGGAACCTTCTTCTTCAGATAATATTACTGTTGTATTTGTAATGTCATAAAATGAATATTCTACCGTGTTCGACAGAACCGTGTCATTGTATGTTTGATTGATATATTTAATTCAGAAATAGATAGAATGCCGAATTTAAAATGCGACTTAGCGTAAACCAGGTCTATTACGTTGTTCTATAGTTTTGTATGCTTGGTTGCTCGCAGTAGCGCTTCGGATGTTATAGTTGAGTTACAACTTACTATCGATGTTAATAAAATGAAATAAAATATAAGTAAAAATAAACAAAGGAAGGAAAGCAGGGTTTGCGTGGGAAAGAAGGGAGAGTAGGTGTGTGGCGCAGGTTGGAGGGGACATGTTTTTTTAAAGTCAAACTTCTATCTGCTGGTGCCAGCCTTACCTCTGCCAGCCGCCCCCACCTCATTTAATTCCTTGGATTGGCAAATTTCTCGCGCCCCGTGCTAACTACTCCCCTTGACTTGTTTGGCCGCGTGATCAAGGAGGTTGGTTTTGCTGGGATGGAGTCGCAGGTGTTTGGGAACTTTTCTGTTGTTGTTCCTCTCCTTGCCGTGGCCGCTCAGGCTGTTTTCACAATGATTTTCCTCCTGGCGGGTCCTAGTTAGAGTGGGGGCCGAGTGTTTGTTGCTAAATGTTGTTTTGTCTGCACGCGACCACAGCCATGACCAGCTGTTGCAAGATCTCGCCACTGTTGTATGTTTAATGAGCTTTATTTGGAAGGGAAGAGGAAGAACGGGGCTCGAGTTGGGGAGGATCCATCGCCGAATGTGGTTTGTGATGTTGAAGGGGGCGTTTAGAAACGTGGAGGAATTGTTTTCTGAGCGTAGAGGAGTGGGGCGCCTTCCCTGCTGCCCGCGCGGGTTTGGTGTGGTGATCTTAGTTGAAGCTGCAAGCTGTTGCAGGAGGCGTGTTACCTCCACGTTCATTGGGTGCGGTATGGTGTGTTCTTGATGGGGAACCCACAACGAACAACCTGCACAGTTTTTGCCAGGCGGCAGGAGTTCTTTCTGTGAGGCAGAAGCCGTTTGAGCGCTCCAACAAGCAGTTCGTCCGACTATGTTGTTTTCTGTGCAGTTTTGAATGCATTTTCAATTCGGGATTTCTCCTTCAAGATAGTTTTTATCAAAATCGATTAAGTGACAGTGTGGGTGTTACCAGGAGACCCGATGAAATTTATTACAAAGATTCTCTGTGGAGACCTTGCTGCTCGATGTAACTCATGGGAGAGAATCCCATATGCGTGGATCTGTATCTTATCAGAATATTCATGAAGCACTTTTTGCTTTGCAATTATATGAGAATCTTCTTAGAGTCACTATATTATAGAGGCGGTAAAATGGTGCATGCCTTTGTGTAAGGGATGATATCACACCACCTGGGAAGGAGATCTATGCAATGTTGGAGAAAATGTTTTGGGAGATGAAGGTAGCAGAATATTTCTCAGATCCAGAGCATACACTTGGTGTGTATCCCCAAATCGACTGTGTGACAGTGGGAATGCTCCCAGCAGACTTGATGAATTTTCTTTTCAAAGACTCCCTACCGAGACCTTGCTTGTTCTTCGATGTAACCCATGGGAGAGGACCTCTTAGAGGCGGATCTGTTTCATATCAGAGTTGCACACAGAAAGGAATGGCACCCAAATCTCGGCTTGCAACATATAAGGTATACTAGATGTCTGGTTGCTATCTTTCTGACTTTCTTCATGCGTTTGATACTGCTGTTGGAGACGGTGTGGATGTGATTTCTCTTTCTGTGGGACGAGGACCTTAGTCAGGGATTTCCCTGCAAACATTATTTTTGGGTAATGGGAAAATCATCGAAGTGTCCTTGTTCGGTAGAGAGCGTTGGGGTCTGATTTTGTGCCATTGATCTATCTTGGGAGACATCTCTGTTGAAATTATCACACTTTCAAGCTACAGCTGAAATGCTGCACCGAGAGTTTGATGCTGTCCCCAAATCTGATGAAGGAAAAGGTTGTGTATCATTACGGTTGATGCCTTTCAGAACCAGGAGCATGATGTAATCAGTTTGTCTTGTGTCCGAGCTTCAAATCATGGGGCTGGTTTGTAGCTGTTTTCACCGCGTGAATGTGGCGCTAGCACGAGCTCGTAGAGCACTTTGGGTTAAGGGCAAGCAGCGGCTTTGAGACAAATCTTTTACACATGGAGATGGCGTTCTAAACCAGGCATGTTAAGACTAGCCCCTGAAATATTTTGCTTTCCTTTTTCAACTTCATGAAATAAATGATCTACTACCTGAAATGACGCTTTAATATGGAATGTTGTGTTTGATTCTATCGATTGTCCTTGATTGCATTGGTTTCTTTATTTTCCTGTTCCTTCTCCTGAATCGTTGTTCCTTTCATGATTGGTTTGCATAGGGGAAAATTGTTGTTATCTTTACTTTGTTATAATTATATGGCTGAGAACAATGTTGTACTTGCTTTGTTTCTTTTGGATCAAATCATCTGAAATGGAAAGAGACATTCTTATGAAACATGGAAGCTTAAAAAAAAATGTTACCTTTCAAAATGCTTGGTTATGGCTACCCTAAGCGATATCAAATCAATAAAGGCTCATAAATGTTTGGATCTGATCTCTGCTCGATAGTAGATACTTCTTGCTTTTGCTTCCTTAGGGGTTGCCTTCATTAGTACTTCTGCCCCACTCGAATGCTTCTTTCCTCTTTGGCTTGTTCCCTTGCTTGTGCTGACAAGATAGTTATCACCTTTCAGATCTACTGAATGTAGACTTACCATTGGATAAAACACAAATGCATGTATATTTCTTTTGCGGTGTTTTATCATCATTGATAAGGAATATCAAAAATATAGAAATCTGGGTCCTTAGCTAGAGTGGCTCTTGTTTTATTAGTTGTAACACTCCTCCTTGATTACCTTTCTATTGAATGTAATTTGTTGTGTAAGTGAGAGTCCTACCAGAATGAATTGATATTGTACAACACTTTACACATAAGTGCTATATTGTCTTGGATAGTAGTATGTATGCTATTTATGAAGATTACGAATGAAGTTTGTTTAGGCTTTCCAGTTAAAAGTTGTCATGCTTGCCTACCTAGAGTGTAGCTTACTTGTGAGCTATTTTGTTTATTACTCGTTTCCTAATAAGGCTTGCGGCTTGTGGTTTCTTCATTAATCTATTCTGGTATCAGACATTAGGAAGGAAAGAAGGAAATTTCATGATTGTCCTCAATGCCCGAAAGTAGATCAATGGAATTCAGGATACAACCTTTAGCAATAGAAAGTTCTAGGTAGAGAGAATCCTAGTTGCAAACAAAAGAAATTAGAGAGAATCCTAGTTGTTAACGTTTATTACCTTTTAAAAGACCTTGTAAGGAAGAGGCGGTAGACCTCTTGTTTAGATTGTAACGATGGAATGTTTCCTTCGGGGTCACGTATCCCTTTATTGATATGAAACATCCTCCTGGAAGGACTGGGTAACTATGTTTTGTTTCGCGTCTTGATCGTAACTAGTATGTCTTTGACTCTCAAGTTTTTCTCTCCCTTTTATGATGGATGGTATGAATATTAGATTTAAGTCACGTAATCCATACGGTTGCATGATCAAAATTCTCTATACTATTGACCTTTCGTTCCTATCCCACGAGTTCTTGGATTGTTTCTTTGTTTTGTGATATACTGCTTGCTGGAATGTTTGACTTTCTCATTGTTGGCTGGTGTAGATCCTTACCTCGTGTGAAAAGTAGATTAGTGGTTTGTGCTTTGATCCTTTCATGAAGTAGAACATTCCTTTCATGTCAATTGTTAAATGTTAGCTTATTATTTCAATGCATAGACTTAACATACTCGATTCTTATGAACTGACTTTAGTTAATATTTGTGCGAGATGGATTATGCGAGTAGACTAGAAGAAAAGAGTGTAAAAGTTTCATACGTACCATTATGAAGTTCCTTGTAAAAATGTCCAATGTGTTGTAAATTGTGTAACTTTGCTTGTAAAGAGAGTTGATACGACCTCTTGCCTTGTATTGTTTGGTAATGGTGAAATAAAGTGTCTTGTTCTGGTGTAGTTAAGCTTGAAATTATCCTTGTGAGAAATGGCATTCAATCTTTACATTGATATGAGTATTGTAAAACTTTGATCTTGAGAATAAATTGTTAAGTTAAATCTTTCTAAGACTTAGCGACAATATTTTATAAGTAAAGTAAAATGAGTCGGTTAACCCTTAGAGAAGCTAAACAAAAAATAATAATTTTATATTCAACAAATAAAGGTAGAGGTGATCTACTTGAAATCAAATAAGTCCATGAGTGATCAAAATGAAACCATCCCTTGTGAAGTAAAAATTTTATAACTTGATATCCTTAGCTACACTAGCGAACATTATCCTTTCTTTGGTGAATCCTTAAAATGATCCTAAGGTGAAATGAATTGTGAGTTGTTGTAAGATAATAAGATTTAATAAATAGGAGGAATCGGTTTGAAGCCATGTAACTGCATTTCTCAACCCTTTTGAAAGGTAAATTGTTTTCTTTTGTATAATCATCCAGTGAAACCTAAGTAAAATATTTAATAATTACGTATAAAACCTCAAGATCCAATTAAACCTCAGTAAGAACTAATGATGTCTCAAGGATGAACTCAATTGACTTTCTTCCTTTAACTTTATCCAAGGTACCTCGTAATTTTCTCTTAAGTTGTTGAACGTGAACCCCTGTTGTCATATGGGCATGAACAAGTTCTAGTAGCGTAAGTGTTAATAGATGGCCTTGTGAAATTAAATTACCCCCTTTCTCTAAACAAACGAATTAAGCAAATGAATGTTGTAATAGAAAAGATTAAAGATGATTCCTCAGTGTAAAAAGAATCAACTTAGCTTGGTAAGATGAATTATATGAATCATACCTTGAGCATCCTTGAAAACGTAAACTAAGTATTGCAATATGTATTTTTAAAATAAATGACCCTCAAGAATATCTCATTGTGGATGGCCCTAACTGTTAGTGTGTTTTGTGGATGGACCTCTATGTTGTCATGTCAAAAAAAAAAAGTGTATTGTCCTTGATAGGTGTGAACGTTTCCGTGCTGACCTTGTGGTCTTCCCCGTAACAAGTGGTTCCAAGTGTTGGATGTAACCTTGTGACGACATGTTGTGTCGTGTGAGTGAGTCAAAGCAAGTAAAAAAAAAAAAAGTTATCCTCGTATTTCACCGTGTTGTTCTTTGTTGGTATTTTTGGTGCGTTATAATACGTATGTTATATATATAATTTATATGTATATTATATAAATTCTAAGACCCCCACTAAATAAAATCATAGGTATTACTTGCCGAATTTCTAGAAAAGACTTTCAAAATCTTGGGGAATGTCACTTATTGAAAGGTAATCTTGTCGGATGGTAGTAATTGTTTTCCAATAGCATAATGTTACTACTCGGTATCATTAGGCTACCAACCAAAAATATTATACTATCGGTCGGTAGAATAAAGCTATCCACCAGTAGCAGATATCTTCTCTTTTGTGCATGTTGTAAATCATTTTGAATATAAAAACTAGCTATTACTGTAAATGCTATGCAAATCAACACAAAGATTTAACATGTACACTAAATTTTTACTCAAAATATTACGTGACCTAACACTTCAAATTTTTCCAAATCTAAATAAAAACCCAAATATCAATGAATTAATGAAGTTTAATAACTAAAATTTACACACACACACACTTTGTACATATATATATATATATATATATATATATATATATATATATATATAATGCAACTCTATGCTTATGGGACATTATAAAAAAATTTATATGATGGACTAATGGAGGTCAAACTTATAATTTTGTGGTCACTTTTTGAATAAATTTTAGTTTTTTCAACATTTATTTTTAACATTTAAATTATATAAAAATTGAAATCAAAACAAGGCCATGATATGGAAAATTCTACCGAAGTATAGAGATTTTGAAAAAAAGGTATAACCATTAAATATAAGACTTGATTTTTTTATAGTTCAACGCTTGAAAACGTGTATATGCTCTATGATCCGCACAATCATAACCACTTAATGATAAAAAAAAAAAAGTCTAGTTAGAAGACTTGATAAAACAATAAATTTTTCTTCATTGGATGATTGCATAGCCCTATGAGTAATCTCATCACATCGTTGTTGAATGTGGGGTAGCAAAACATAAAAGTCAAATACCCGCTTGTTCAAAAAATGATCTCCCGGATAATTTTGTTATTGACGTTAAGGAGACTTGAATTCAAATTTTGATTTAGAGGAATTGGTTGATTTGGTTCCTAACTTATATAAATTTCATTGGAAGGAAAGAAAGATACCTTAAATGCAGATATTCAGTTGAATAATTTTTTTGATTCAAAGTTTAGTGAAGAGAACCCCCCATAAGCACAACTTAGGTGGTCAATGAAAAATGAAAGTGGGTCGAAAACAAGACCTAATGAGGTACCCACATACAATGCAATATCTCATTATACATACTAAAAGGAGAAAACCTAATGGGAAATAACTCCCCGAAAGAGAGTTAAAGAAGACAAGGAAGCACCACAAAGCCCCACTTGAAGCTAAAATTTCTTGTAGCCATTTGGTATCTTACATGTTGGTGCTCAATTTGATCGTGCCCTAGTTTTCCCTCAAAATTCTTCAATTTGCGGGCTCTGTCGTATTTTCTATTTCTGTGAATGGATGCATGAAAGGTTTTATTCATTTCTATGTTGTGAAGATCCTTCTCCATGATCGTGGATCAAATTTGGGCCTTGTATCATTTGCAAATTCTTTTTCATCAAGAAAATTCAATTCTGAGCGCAAATGGTGAAGTTCCCCTATAGCTTACTTGTTCGATGGGCATGTTTTCCCTATCAAATCATATCTTAGCATCTTTAGCTACGCGGTCTCTTTTGATTGGATGAGGCACATTGGGTCTATTTTATAACTTGTAACTTTTTTCTATGTTTGCAAAAAGATCAATTTGGCCCCGCAGCCCCATTGGGTTCTGATTGGCCAGTCAAATTTATAAAGGCGGCGACTTTCTCCTTTTTCCTAAGGTTTATATGTGTTCATTTTTAATTGTTTGCAGCCCAAAGGTATTTTTGCTGAAATTTGCCACTTTGATCACATTTGTAAAAATACCAAATTGGCCCCGAGCCCTCGATAGTGTTTGATTGGATATTCAGTAAATATGAAGGTGCAGGGGAAAAGTCTTTCTTTGACCCTAAAGAAGGACACGTGGTAGTTTTTCATGTTAGCAAGGGGAAGTAGGTCGACGGAACATTTTGAAGTTTTTTTCCTCTTTGTAAGAGGGAGAAAAGTTATAAATTGACCCGCAAGTACTCTACTGGAGCCCACATCAAAATTTGAAAGCGGAGAGGTGGGTTGCCAGGGTGTTTTGAAGATTTTTGCCTTTTTGTGAAAAAGGAGCAAAGTTATAAATTGATCCACAACCCCACAGGGGACAAGAGTGATGTCACATGTTGAGTCTACATCAAAAGCGGGAAGGTAGGTCATTGGAGCACTTTGAATTTTTTTGGCTCAGCATTGAAAAGTCAAAGCGGGAGGTGGGTCACAGAGGTTTTGAAGATTTTTTCCTTTTTGTGAAAAGGAGAAAAGTATAAAAATGAAGTATAACTCCATTGGGGTCCACATCAAAAGATAAAAGCGGGTCACCGAGGAAAATTGGAAAGTTTTCCTTTTTGTAAAAGGGGTAAAATTGCATAAATGAGCCACAACTCCATCAAAGTCCTAGATTAAGCCATGTGTCGAGCCCGTATTTCAAAGGCTGAGGGGTGGGGAAAAATGTGAAAATCGCACATTTTCTCCAAAAGTCATGAAATGCAACAGCACCCTGTGCTCATTTCAGCTCTAATCTTCCACTTCGATGACTCTAATTTAAAGTTGTGAAAGGGTAGAATCAATAGTTATGGCACAATGCATCTGGTTTTACCACCATTAATGTTCAATGACTTTAGGGGATGAAAATGTGCATCATATTTCATGATGAATCTGAATGATTTCTTGTTGTTTCTATCAGCGACGTGCAATTTAAGTGTTGTGGAGTTTGAATTTGTGAATATGACGAAATGCAAGAGTTGATATTTTTAAGCAGAGTTGCTCGGGTACCTACAGAAAATGAATTACCAGATCTAGCAGAGAAAATTACAGAGTAAAGAATGAGGAGAAGGAAGATATAACACAAAGGATGAACAAACGTGTTACTAGAGGAGATGAGTGGATGTTCCAGTTAAAACAATGATGGAAATATCTGAAATGATTCACCTTTTGAACACCTGGAAACTTTTTGTTGTAAATCTATTAAACATCACTTTCTGGAAATCATGATCAAATATGTAACAAACAAAGGTTCATAGAATATTATTTGGTTGGGGGAGAAGCTTTAATGTAAATGAGTGCTATAAAGGCCATTAATTAGTCATGCAAATGTTCGGGGTTGAATTCTTATGAGAAAATTTGAGAAATCCCATCTTCCTGAGAGACCATCTAAGAAACCTGTTAATCTCTTATGTTTTATATTTGATCATGTCAAGTTGGTTGCAAGTGTACAACCATTGATAAGCTCTTATATTGTTCAAGAAACCTTCCCCTACTGATGAATCTAATCAACTTCGAATTAATCTATGTTAATCTTGGGAAAAAAATTGTTTGCTTTATTTTAGAATGTCTACAAATAGTATTTTTCTTTACTATTGCAATCTTATTTTAAATTCCTTCCAAATCACATAGGATCTCGTTCTATGATATTTTAGTGGCATTTGAAATTTCATTATGAGAAGAGTCTTCATCCTATAATGAGATAAAAAATTTAAAATCACTTTACTTTGTCATTTTGTTGATCTGATTGTCAGTAAGCCTTTAAGTGTATCTTAGGCATGCAGAACTGTGGGTCTTTAATGTTTAATTGATCCTTTTAACTCGAGCCTTCGTGTTAAATTGTTGGAGATTGTGTAAAATCGTGCAAATCTGGGCCTCCATTGATGCACACCTTTTGGTTGAAGGAATATTTTAGCTATTCTCAGTAACATTGTGTCATTGGGGCAAGAATGTGAGGACTCGGTGAGAATTTTGTTCACGAATCACGGTGAACACAACAATCAATAGAGCAACTAGCCAACCCACCGATCTATAATTTATGAATGCAAGCAACAATTATTTGTTTAATC
Organism: Taxus wallichiana var. yunnanensis; assembly: GCA_018340775.1. Taxonomy (NCBI): domain Eukaryota; kingdom Viridiplantae; phylum Streptophyta; class Pinopsida; order Cupressales; family Taxaceae; genus Taxus; species Taxus wallichiana. Next base: position 73,174,416 of record CM031241.1, on the reverse strand, counting down.
TGATTGACGGAAGGCAAGCATTCCCGCCATTCAATTTATAGTTTATATAACTTACGAATGAAGCGATCAAGACGTGTGAATTATTTGTTAAGCTACAACGCTAATTTTATATTTGTATCCAATTTTTTTAATTAATGAATACACCGGAAATTAAAATATTCATTAAGCCAACACAATTTTTAATAATTTTTTACAATTTTCGTAATGAACAAAATCTCCAAAATCTCCAATTGGCTTTCACCATATTCGTATTAGACACTAATTGGCTTTCGTGATTACTTTGTGATTCCCATTTTCCAAACTACATATTAAATTAAAATTACCATATGACAATAAAATACATACTAAATGAAAATTCGTCATGAATTAATTACGTGCCGCTCAAGATTATAAGCCCCGTCATCCCCTATCATTTTGATTGTGAAACTAGCATACCGACATAAAGCAATGGTGAGGTACCTAACTTGAAGTGTTCTATAAGTATACTACCAAAAGTAATAAATATAATATATTAAGTATATTATAATAAACGAATTTATATAAAATATATTGATAGATATCAATTTTAAGTTTTTTAGGTTTGATTTTCACATACATCTTTAATCAACAAATTCATTAATTTTTTTATCAATTTTCTATTCATTTTTGCAAATATAATCATTTTACTCACTACAATAAACAAACACTTCTTAACACAATTATTCTACAAAATTTAAACAATTTAACATAATTGTAGAATAATTAAGGCATCTCTATAATAACCTAGTTATTGATTTTAAATTATTGTGTATTTTCTATAATGGAAATATCTAAAATGATTCACCTTTTCGAACACTGGAAACTTTTTGTTGTAAATCATGTTAAACATCACTGAAATCATGATCAAATATGTAACAAACAAAGGTTCATAGAATATTCTTTGGTTGGGGAGAAGCTTTAATGTAAATGAGTGCTATAAAGGCCATTAATTAGTCATGCAAATGTTCGGGGTTGAATTCTTAGGAGAAAATTTGAGAAATCCCATCTACTTGAGAGACCATCCGAGAAACCCGTTAATCTCTTATGTTTTATATTTGATCATGTCAAGTTGGTTGTAAGTGTACAACCATTGATAAGCTCTTATATTGTTCAAGAAACCTTCCCCTACTTGATGAATCTAATCAACTTGAATTAATCTATGTTAATCTTGGGAAAAATTTGTTTGCTTTATTTTAGAATGTCTACAAATAGTATTTCTTGTTACTATTGCAATCTTATTTTAAATTCCTTCCAAATAACATAGGATCTCGCTCTATGATATTTTAGTGGCATTTGAAATTTCATTATGAGAAGAGTCTTCATCCTATAATGAGATAAAAAATTTAAAATCACTTTACTTGTCATTTTGTTGATCAGATTGTCTATAAGCCTTTAAGTGTATCTTAGGCATGCATAACCAGGGGTCTTTAATGTTTAATTGATCCTTTTAACTCGAGCCTTCGTGTTAAATTGTTGGAGATTGTGTAAAATCGTGCAAATCTGGGCCTCCATTGATGCACACCTTTTGGTTGAAGGAATATTTTAGCTATTCTGTAACATTGTGTCATTAGGGCAAGAATGTGAGGACTCAGTGAGAATTTTTTTCACAAATCACGGTGAACACAACAATCAATAGAGCAACTAGCCAACCCACCAGATCTATAATTTATGAATGCAAGCAACAATTATTTGTTTAACTGTTGACGGGAAGGCAAGCATTCCTGCCATTCAATTTATAGTTTATATAACTTACGAATGAAGCGTATCTAAGACGTGTGAATTATTTGTTAAGCTACAACGCTAATTTTATATTTGTATCCAATTTTTTTATTAATGAATACACCGGGAAATTAAAATATTGTTGAAGCCAACACAATTTTTAATAATTTTTTTACAATTTTCGTAATGAACAAAATCTCCAAAATCTCCAATTGGCTTTCAGCCATATTCGTAGACACTAATTGGCTTTCGGTGATTACTGTGATTCCCATTTTTCCAAACTACATATTAAATTAAAATTACCATATGACAATAAAATACATACTAAATTAAAATTCATCATGAATTAATTACGTGCCAGTATTATAAGCCCCGTCATCCCCTATCATTTTGATTGTGAAACTAGCATACCGACATAAAGCAATGGCGAGGTACCTAACTTGAAGTGTTCTATAAGTATACTACAAAAGTAATAAATATAATATATTAAGTATATTATAATAAAGGAATTTATATGAAATATATTGATAGATATCAATTTTAAGTTTTTAGGTTTGATTTTCACATACATCTTTAATCAACAAATTCATTAAAAAATTTATCAAATTTTTATTCATTTTTGCAAATATAATAATTTTACTCACTACAATAAACAAACACTTCTTAACACAATTATTCTACAAAATTTAAACAATTTAACATAATTGTAGAATAATTAAGGCATCTCTATAATAACCTAGTTATTGATTTTAAATTATTGTGTATTTTCTATAATATATTTATATTGTTAATAATTTTTAGAAAACTCGCACTTCAAACCTTAATTATAAAATTTTTATATTTTTGAGAAAATAATATTAGAATTTATTAGAAAAAATATATTATAATTTATTATAAATATTTCCAACCACACCTATATTATTTTGACAATATTGTAAGAATTATATTTTAATATTGTTTAGGGAAACTATATATTGTAAAAGTTCAATAATTTAAATTATTTTCTATAGAGTTATACTCTTTTTAAAGCACCTTCAATATTATACAAATCACATTGGAAATCAAATCCTAGAGTTTTGTGCATATAAGTTTAAATTGAAAATGTAATCAATACTTTAGTAAAACCCTAATTTATTACCACTTTGTGCTCGGGGCTTAGGGAACCTCTTGTTAAAAATTGCCATAGTGCTCCCTCACCGACAAAGAAGCGGATGATCCGGAGGGGTGACATCCTGGAGGCTTGTTGGTGACACTATTTCTAGAGCTTCGATACATGACGATGGAGGTGCCACAGAGACAAGATAGAAGGGGCCAAATGGGGAGGAATCTAGTGTCCCTCTTTTGTTTATATTGTATCCAAACAATCAAAAACTAGTGCAAAGACTACCATGAAGCCTGCTGAGAGAAGCCCAATTGTAACCTTTGGAGATGAAGTCCTCAAAATTGATTCCTTTTATCAAGATCATGCCTTGATTTACGTAATCGCCAGACTATGGCCTAACTTACCTGTCCCATACGAATGGATCTCCAAACATTTTGTTGGTACCCAAATTGATTCTCCTTCAAAGTTTGAGCAGCATCACAGGTTTAGCAAGAAGCTTAGAGACAAATAGATCATGATGAGTCATTTTGTAGCCGGGGATGTGATCTAACTATCCCTTAATCACTCAGATGTGGAGAAATGGATAGCACCTCAAGAGGAATTGATCTATCGTCACTATTTTAGGTCAGGCCTTTCAACCAAGGTAAGAGAACCCCTTTGTAGCCTGTTGTTTATGGAGGAGATGGAGATATCCTTCCTAATGAAGTTGTTAAGGAGACCTTGAAGAAAATATGATCAATGCAACAAAATCTAACTCTCACGAGTTGCCACTCACAGAGAGTGGAGATAGTTTCTAAGCAAGGTTCAGGGTACTAAAGACATTTGGAATCCTGATTGTTTCTGCATGTTTTGGTAGTAAAATTCATGCATTTGTATACACACATGAAAAATAGGGGTAGTATGGGTAGGATGAGTTGTTTTTAAATAAATTTTGATGGGAGGTGAGGTAAAATAAACTTGATTTATTAAATTTCTAAGAACTCTTACAAAATGGAACGTCTAGATAACAAAATGATTTAGAATAGCTAAAATGGTCCTTTAACCATAATATGTACTTCAATAGAGGCCCAGATTAGCACTTTTTCACACAATCTATGAGATTCTAACACAAAGGATCAAGTTAGAAGACCCAATAAAACATCAAAATCTAAGATCAATCACGCTTGAGGTACACCTAGATGCTTACAAACAATATCTATCAACAAATGAAAGAAAAGTGATTTTAAATTGTTTATTCCACTCCCAGATGAAAGCTCTTCTGAGAAATGATATTGTAGATACCACTAAACTATCACAAGGATTGAGACCTATGTGATTAAGACATATTTTGATACAAGAATGCAATAGGAATAAGAAAAACTATTTACAGACATTCAGAAATGAAACAAACACATTTTTCTCAAGATCAACACATAACAACTTGAGTTTGATTAAATTTATCAGTAGGGAAACTTTCTAGAACAATCTCATAGCTTGTCAATGGCTATACACTTGCAACCACCTTGAAATGATCAAACTTAATACAAAAGGGATATACAAGCTTCTTGACGACTTCTCAAAAGACAGATTTGTCAAATTATTATCTTGGGAGTTTTCTTCGACCTCTAACACTCCAACCATTTGCACGAAAAATTTGTGCCATTTATAAAATTTACAACAGAGCCCCTTTTCCCCCCAAAAATCCCGACATTGAGTGCTACAAGGCTGCTCAACATGATCACGATCACGATTTCTAGAATCAGATATGGAAAAAGTTACCGGTGCTCAGGGCCAAATCTCTTCAAATATCTCTTGCATTCAACTCCTCCTTCTAGTGGATCACTCTTTATTTAACTCGCCAACCAGTTCCGCCCCTAATTTTTGAATCTAGTTCTTTGCGTGGTTGGGAGAAGAAAAATGGAAAATCATATTGAGCCCGAGAGTCAGACCATTTTAATGGTGAAAGACGTCTCAAAATTTTCCCCACCAAACTCAGGTATCAACATTAACTCCCCTTCCTTGTTTGGCGTGCAAGAAATATCAAGAAATCAAGAATATTTTCACTTCTAGGAGCTCTGGAGTTAAAATTGCAGAAGAATCAAATACATATGCACAACTATCGTTGATATTTTCTTTGAATTTGAGACGTCCACGTGGAAGATTCAATTTAAAATGGCCCCGGGCATTTCCTTTGACCTTTTACAAAGTTTTGAAGAAATGGAAAAACTCCACATTTTATTCCATAGCTCCACCATCATCAAAAATGGGCCTAACACGTGTCCCAATGTGGGTCTCAGTGGAACCATGCTTCCTTTTTCACTTTTAACTCTTTTCTCCCAAAAGGATTTTTTTTTGAATTTCCCTCGAGATTCCTCACCTCCGTCGTTGACTGGAGCAAGCGTTGACCTTTCCACTATCGAGATTGCGGGCCATTTTAATGATTATAGTCATTTCAACATCAAGGGGCAAAAAACCAAGTTTCCCCGATGGCCCGCCTCCCGCCTCTTAACATTTTCAAAGCCAACCTTGACCTCCTTCTTGTCGGGCTTGCGGGCCATTTTGAGATTTTAATCCTTTTGATGAAAAGAGGCAAAAATCCAATTTTCCTCATATGGTCCGCTTCCCCGTTACTTTGACTTTTCAAACTACCACGTGTCACAATGGCACATCTTGAGATTATCCTCAAAGTTTGAGACCTTGAATGAGCGCGGGCTCACCACGTGTTGTTATGGCACAACTTCAAAAACCTTAAGGTTTCAAAATGATTTGGTGTGGACGCGCTTCCATTTTAGAATTTTATTCCATTTTTTCAAAAGGGAAAAACATTCAACTTACCTTCGAAGGCCCACATCTCCGCCATTAGCTTTGCCACATGTCCTCCTACGGGGTCAAAGTAAGACTTTTTCCTTGCCACTTAAAATTTTCTTTAATTAAAGCTCAAGCAAGGTCGCTGGGGTGAGTTCAAACCTTTTTGAAGTAGCCAAAAGGAAAAATTTAAAAAAAAGTCCTACCATGCCCCATCCAACTAGAAGAAGCCACATAAGCACCAAAAGAACCAATCAGAAATGAGCAGAGCCACGGGACCAAATTTGCCTTTTTGCAAAAAAACAAAAAGTGATAAGTTAAAGAATTTTCCGCCATCGCTTGACCAACCAAAAGAATCCATGTGACTACCGAATGCTTTGAGGAATGAATTTGATAGGAAAAAGAAAACCGTCAGATTGTCAAAACACAAAAAATCACCATTCACGCCCAGAACCCGATTTTTTGCTAAGGATGAATTTTTTAAAACAAAAACAAGTGAATCATTGTTCGAGCATCCTTTCAACCATGGATTTTGGATTTTCAAAGGCATACAAATATAGATTAACCATTCTTGAGCTTCCATGGTTGGGGAAAAATAGGAAAAATAACAAAGCCCGTAGATTTTGAAGAAATTAGGGCAAAAATAGGGCAAGCTCAAAGACTTTTCAAGGAGGGACATGACAATGGATTCTGCAAACAATTCAAGGCATTTTAAGTGGAGGTAGAAATTTTCAGAACACCCACATTGAGAGACAAAATGTTTTAGAACATGCAGATCAGAGGAAAATAATGGCAAATGGGGCGAAACAAATATGAGCACAAACATCGGCTCCGACTCGGGGTGGGCACTCCTTACGAGTTCCACAAGAAAAAAAATAGAACAAGTGCCAAAATATCCATTGGGAATACTAGTCAGCTTGTAGAGCACAAAACCAGGACCGTCCCAAAAAATGAACAGAGAAACTAGCAAAAAACAGCTACAGGGGTTAAAACAAACAAGAACACGAAAAAGCAGAAAACAAACCAACAAACTATACACTATACAAATGATGCCCACCTTGATTCAAAGAAAACAATCAAGGAAAATCTTCAAGTGCCTGCCATCCTGGATATGACCATGCCAAAAGGTTCTGATATGTTTTCATCAACTGGAAATATACCTCTTTTTCTTCTTTGTTCAGTTTGTAAACCATCCATGTTCTCTAAACCTCCTCCATTGTGTTTAGGTCAAATTAATTAACATTTTTCAAGGCTGAATCATAGACCAAATTCCTAGAGAAAACAACATACTTAGGAGCTTGATTTTAAAATTTTCATACTTCCTAAAATCCACAAAACTCACAAACTTGTTAAGATCAACATATACTTGCAAAACTTCATAAGATGCATTTCTTGGGTCTTCAATCAAGTACAAAATCTTCTTCTCTCCACATAATTTCACCAAGTTTCCTTCAATGGGGAGAGTGGCATAAGACATGTCCATTTGTAAACTACCACCAACACTTGCTACCCACTTTCTTGACAACAACATCACCCGCTTGGCAAGGTAGTTAACAATCGCTACATTGATTTTTAATTTCCTTCCAGGATAAGATGCAAATTTCACATCCAAATCTTTGACACATCCCACCGGTAGCACCTCTCTAGAGTCCATGGCAGTGCATTTGCCATATGCTATTGTTACTTTGATACCCACTCATTCATAACTTCAAGAGGCATTACATTACATGATGCTCCAAAATCAAACATATAGTTATGTAACAACTTATCTTTGATAACAGGGTAGTGAAGAATGAATCCACATTTAGCTAGAATTTAACATAATAAGTTCCTAAATAAACCTCTTGTGGTTCCCAGCCCTTCCAACACTTGTGGCTTTTCCAACTCTGCAATGAGTAAGGGGAATCTCAACCTTGTTTACATCTCCGCCTTGTATAATCTCTTCCTCTTTGAACCCTAAACATTCAAAATCCCTCTTCTTATTCTTAGGGGTCCTAGATAGCTCAACAATTGGGACAAGAATTTTGATTTGACTCAAAACTTGGGAAATTTCATATGAAACAAATTTGGGTAAAGCAAAGACTAATAGAAAGATTGGAAAATTCATTAGATGGAATGGGATTCTTTTTAGTTTGGGCATGGGGAGGAACAAAAGTTTTCCTTGGGGAAACAAGCTCTCTGCCAGATGCATTTTTATTTGGGGTTTCTTTGGTAAGAAATGGAAATTTTGACTTGGCTTGTGGCCCTTAGCAGCTTTACTTTTAGTATTGTACTCCTTTTTGGGCAAGTACAACATTCATTAATAGCTTCCTATCTTATTCTTAAGGAACTCATCCATCATACTTTTTAATCATTAATGCCCTCAAGTATTCGAAATCATTAGTTGGAAATTCAAAATATTTTACAGTTGTCTACTTCTAAAGTATGAGAGGGAGGAAGATGAGGTACCAGGTGGATGCAATCCCAAAAAATAGTAGTAGTTCTAGCACTTATTACCTCATTTGAAGTTGCTTCCCTTGGTGAACTTGTAGCGATCTCCATCATGCAGGCATCATCATCAATTTCATCATTTGATTCTTCCTCAAATTCTTTCTGGTCTACCCCGCATGGAGCATGGGGCATGAAACATCTGTTACACCAATCAATGACATATTTCTCCTCCTTAACATCAACTCTAAGCAACCAAAGGATCAGGCACCATCTCGTTTTCCCTACCTTGGGGCTGCCTATTTCCAAATCCAATGAGTCCTTTTCCTCTATCCTCGGGTATTTGGTGATTTGAGCCTCTCTTAGCCTTACTGCTTTGGTGTTGACCTTGTGAACTATGCCCAATCCCCTTGTCTTCCTGGGCTAGTTTGTATGTTATTTCCTTGACATCTCCTTCCAAAGTTTTCAAAACTACCTCCAAATCTGCAGCCTTGCTTGTTTGAGGTTTTTCTGGGTTAATTAGTTTTACACCTTCCCTTTTTGGGGCTTTTAAATTGCCTTTTTGTTGTTCTCTATTTACGGAGCCATGATGAAGGCCTGCCTGAAATTAGCAAGGTTTTTGTCCCTCAAATAGTAAGAAGTATTTTTATCAAATGCATCTGAATATTTGATCAAACATGATTCATCACATGGCCTTATCCTATTAGGTAGCCTTCTCAAGGTCTTGTTAAACCTTGTATTGAAATCATGTCTTGACTCATTTGGATTCTTTTTGATGTTTTCAAATTTTGTCAAAAGAAACCTAGGGTCAGCTTCTATCACCATCTTTGCAATTTAAATGCATTGCTCATCTCGGTCAAGAATCAATAGAGTTATCTAGCAAAAAGCTTTATACTGAGTCCTTGCATCCTCTTCTAGAGTATGGATAAACAACTTGATATATACATCTTCATGTTCAATCTCAAATTCTTCCATCATATTGATAAAAATCTTTAGATATTGATCACTACTTATAGCGTTGTTTCCTTGGAACTTTGGTAGTTTGTGTCTTACATCTTGAGGAACTACATTTGGATAACCAACCATCCCTACAAAATTATAGGTCCAAAGGTATTTACAATAAATGGAGGTGTGGGTGGGGCGGGGCCATGTTTTTTTGACAAGGTGACCCGGAGGGGTGACAGATCGATAAGGGGTAGAGGGTCTCTAAAACATAGGGGTATAATTTTCAAAGTGGATATCCCCTAAAGGCCTTGTTTCTTGGAAATCCCTATCAACTTCTGAAAAGATAGGGGAAAAATGAGAAGAAAATTTCTCAAAATCAAATGAAGACCCCTCTCCAGGTTGGAGAATTAAATTCCACAAAGAGGCTACACGATTAGAATCACTTGAATAGAAGTCTTTAATGATGGGCTGATCACTTTCATCAATGGAGATCTCTCTTCTTGTCTCGTTGATTTCCCATAGCTCTCCAAGATTTTCTCCCTTCTGATTTTGCTTTACCTAGTTATGGAAATAATGTCCTAGTAGGATCCCAAGCAAAGAAATAACTTCTTCCTTCCAACTTTGCAAATTTTAATAACAAATATCACTTTACTGAGAGGTTAAGACACCTTTGGTATTCATTAAGAATGAGATCAACAAGGAGTCACCACTAAGGATTTCAACCTTAGTTGTGTAGATGAACTAAATATGATCTATCAAATGTTGTTAACACTAGAAACTAGAAATGGAAAGACTAGCTTTTCTTTACCAAGATTTATCAATGAAAGCTAGTGCACTAGGTGTAGGAATTGAAAGAATTGCACACAAAACTTGGAGTATATAAGGAGTGTTTTAAAAGGTCCTAAATGTGAATTATAACCACTATGTCCCCGAAATGGTGCCGTAAGGTGTTTTTAATGGGCTAAATAGATATGAACTGGCAGTGAATTAGCAAATAGTCTCAACAACTCAAATAAGTCCCCAGAAATGGTACCAATAAGGTGTTGTTGATGGGATAAATAGATATGAACTAGAAGTGAATTAGAAAATAGTCTTAGCAACTCAAATAAGTCCCCAACAATGGCGCTAGTAAGGTGTTATTGACGGGATAAATAGATATGAACTAGAAATGAATGAACAAATAGTCTCAAAGAAATCAAATAAGTCATGATAATGGTGCCAATAAGGTGTTGGCACCCAAATCGATTCTCCTTCAAAGTCTAAGCAACATCGTAGGTTTAGCAGGAATCTTAGAGACAGATAGATCATGATGAGTTGTTTGGTATCTGGGGATGGGATCTAACTGGCCCTTAATCACTCAGATGTGGAGAAATGGATAGCACCCTCAAGATGATTTGATCTATCCTCACTATTTTATGTTGTGCCTTTCAACCAAGGTAAGAGAACCCCTTTTTATCTTGTTTTTATGGAGGATATGGAGATATCCTTCCTAATGAAGTTATTAAGGAGACCTTGAAGAAAATATGATCAATGCAACAAAATCTAACTCTCACAAGTTGTCACTCTAGATATTGGAGATATTTTCACGCAAGGTTCAAAGCTACTAAAGAAATTTGGAATTTTGATTGTTTCGCATGTTTTGGTAGTAAAATTTGTGCATTTGTATACACACATGAAAAAAAAAGGGGTAGGATGGGTAGGATGAGTTGTTTTTAAATAAATTTTGGTGGGAGGTGAAGGCGAGAATAAACTTGATTTTCCAAATCTCCGAGAACTCTTACAAAATGAATAGTCTAGTTAACAGAATGCTTCAAAATAGCTAAAATGTTCCTTTAACTAGAATATGTACTTCAATGGAGGCCCAGATTAGCACTTTTTCACACAATATATGAGATTCTAACATGAAGGATTGAGTTAGAAGACCCAATAAAACATCAAAATCTAAGATCAATCACGCCTGAGGTACACCTAGAGGCTTACAAACAATCTCTATCAACAAATGAAAGAAAAGTGATTTTAAATCGTTTATTTCACTCCCAGATGAAAGCTCTTCTAATAAATGAGATTGCAGATGCCACTAAATTGTCACAAGGATTGATACATGTGTGATTAAGATAGATTTTGATACAAGATTACAATAGGAATAAGAAAAACTATTTACAGACATTCAGAAATGAAACAAACACATTTTGCTCAAGATCAACATAGAACAACTCAAGTTTGATTACATTTATCAGCAGGGGAAAATTTCTAGAAAATCTCATAGCTTGTCAATGGTTGTACACTGCAACCACCTTGACACGATCAAACTTAATACAAAAGGGATATACAATATTCTTAGATGGCTTCTCAAAAAAGACAGTCTTTGTCAAATTTTCCTCTCAAGGAATTTTCTTCGACCTCTAATACTCCAACCATTTGCACAAAAATTTGTGCCATTTATAACATTAACAACAGAGCCCCTTTTCCCCTAAAATCTCGCATTGAGTGCTACTAAGTGCTCTCCATGATCACGATCATGATTTCAAGAATCGAGATATGCACAAATTCACTAGGTGCTCAAGGGCCAAATCTCTTGAATATCTCTCGCATTCAACTCCTCCTTATATTATATCACTCTTTCTTTAACTTGCCAACAAGTTTCTCCCGTAATCTGTCAAATCTGGTTCCTTGTGTGGTTGGGAGAAGAAAAATGGAAAATCATATTGAGCTCGAGAGTCGACCATTTTAATGGTGAAAGACATCTCCAAATTTTCCCCACCAGACTCGAGATATCAACATTAACTCCCCTTCCCTATTTGGTGTGCATGAAATATCGAGAAATCATGTAGATTCAAATTTCCGGGAGCTCCGGAGTGAAAATGGCACAAGAATCGAATACATGATGCACAATCGCCATTGATCTTTACTTTGAATTTGGGTCGTCACGTGGAAGATTCAATTTAAAAATGGCAGGTGTTTACTTTGAACTTTTACAAAGTTTTGAAGGAATGGAAAAATTCCACATTTTTTTCTGCAGCTTTGCCCTTAAAAATGGGGCTAACACATGTCCCAATGTGGGTCCTAGTAGAACCATGCTTCCTTTTTCACTTTTAACTCTTTTCTCTCAAAAGGAAATTTTTCCAAATATCCCTCGAGAATCTGCTCCTCCACCATTGACTGGAGAAAGTGTTGACATTTCCTCTATCGGGCTTGCGAGCAATTTTGATGATTTTAGTCAGTTGAACATCAAGGGGAAAAAAAAACAAGTTGCCCCCAATGGCCCGCCTCCCACCTCTTAGCATTTTCAAAGCCAACCTTGACCTCCTTCTTATCGGGCTTACGGGCCATTATGAGAGTTTAATCCTTTTGATGAAAAGAGGTGAAAAATCCAATTTTCCTCTGATGTTATGCTTCCCCACCCCTTTGAATTTTCAAACTACCATGTGTCACAATGGAAAATCTTTAGATGATCCCCAAAGGTTGAGACCTTGAGTGAGTGTGGGCTCGCCATGTGTCGTTATGGCACAACTTCAAAAACCATAAGGTTTCAAAATGATTTTGCGTTTACGCGCGTCTATTTAGAATTTTATTCCATTTTTCCAAAAGTGCAAAACATTCAACTTACCTCGAAGGCCCGCATCTCCGCCGTTAGCTTTTCCACGCATCCTCCTCTGCTGGGTCAAAGTAAGACTTTTTCCTTGCCACTTTGAATTTGCTTTGATCAGATTCAAGCGGGGTACGTAAGGGCAAGTTCAAACCTTTTTCCGAAGTAGCTAAAAGGAACAATTTCAAAACCAAACCTTCCGCGCCACATCCAATTAGAAGAATCCATGTAAGCACCAAAAGAACCAATCAGAAATGAGTGAAGCCATAGGACCAAATTTTCCACGTGACTTCCGAACGCTAAGGAATAACTTTGATTGGAAAAAGACACCCGTCAGATCGTCAAAATATATAAAATCACCATCCACGCCCAAAACCCTATTTTTCACTAAGGATGATTTTTTTTTAAAACAAAAACAAGAGAATCATGGTTTTGAGCATCCCTTTCAACCATGGATTTTGGATTTTCAAAGGTATACAAATATATATTAACCATTGTTGAGATTCCATGGTGCAGGATAAACAGGGAAAATGAAAAACAAAGTTATTTTGAAGAAATTAGGGAAAAAAATGGCAAGCTCGGAGACTTTTCAAGGAGGGACATGACAATGGATTCTACAAACAATTTGAGGCATTTCAAGTGGAGGTAGAAAATTTCAGAACACCCACATTGAGAGACAAAATGTTTGAACGCATGATTAGAGAAAAATAATGGCAAATGGTGCAAAACAAATCTAAGCACCAACACATTGGATCCCACTTCTAAAAGGAAGGTTAGATTTCTACCCTTGTGCTAAGGGAATTTTAATTGTTGCTTTTGAATCCATAACTGATAAGGATCTCATTTCTAATCAACTTTGTATCTACCAGTAAAAATACCTAATTTTAAAACCTTGGTTCCCATCATTCAACCCTCTCTCTGAATCTTTCTCCCACAAACCGATTTGGATCAGATTACCCCACCTACCTCTTTAATTCTGGGATCAAAAGTGTCTGATAGCCATAGGCAATACCTTGGGAAACATCATTAACATTGACTCCCAAACATGTGATTACACACATACAACCTATGCCAAGATTCTTGTTGAGGTTGACACTTTTAAGGATCTTCCAGCTCACATTAAGCTAAACATGCAAAATAAAACTTGGACTCATCCCCTAGACTATCGGGGTATTATTGTATATATCTTCCCCACAGGGTAAATATAGTCAATAGAAGAAGAATATAGAAATCAAGGAAAATCAAAATCCTTCATTTCAGGTTTCAAAAGTGCATTACATGGTCGAAAACCTGACATTTATTGCGTCACCAAGCGCCTCTAGCGCACATCACGAAGTGTCGACATGTGAAAAATTGTGCCCAAGGCGCAAGTTAGGGGGTGCACAACACAAAGTGTCGACATGCAAAAATTCACACCCAAGGCACGGAGTTAGGGGCATATATCAGAAGGTCTCGACATGAAAATGGATGTGCATATGGCATAGGTAAGAAAGTGTCGACATGAAAATGGATGTGCCTATGGCGCAGGTAAGAAGATGTTGACATGAAAATGGATGCGCCTATGGTGCAGGTAAGAAGATGTCGACATGAAAATGGATGCGCCTATGGTGCAAGTAAGAAGATGTCGACATGAAAATGGATGCGCCTATGGCGCACATTAGGGCGCACATCACAAGATGTCAACACCAAATTTTCAGCACCAATGGCACACTTAAAAGTAGGTTAACATGAGGATGGATGCGCCAAGGCGCATCTTCAGGAGGCACAACATTTTGAGCGTTGACACCCCGACAGGAAGCAAACCCTGACCCAGATATTCAAATGGCCATAACTTTTCACAGGAAGCTCGGATTCATGCAAGGTTGGAATTTTTGGAAAGCTTACAAGGTTCTCACCACTTTTTGGGTTTGCTAGGGTTCTCACCTACCGCCATAATGAGATGAATTAAATACAACCTAGAGGTGGTTGGGGTAGATTTGGAATTCCTCTCTCTTCCCTCTCTCATTCTTCCTATAAATTATAAGGAGGGGCTTCTTTCTAAAGGTTAGACATTGTTGTTTTGCCCCTCCTTTCTTCTCTTTTGCAGAGTTAATTTGTGGAGTTCAATCCTCCCATCTAAAACTATAATGCAACTTTACCTCTTGGCATTTTGTAGTGTATTGTATCAATCTTTGGAGCAAATAATGCATGTCTGTGGATGATTATCAACCCTCTCTATGTTCATTTGCATCCTCCTAATCTTTTACTACAAATTTGGTTATCATCTGTGCATGATCTTGCATTAAATTTTAATGGTTCGTGTTTATTGGCAAGACATGCGTTCTTCATTCCTCGGTGCATCACCTTTGTTAGTTTAGGTTTATTTTTATGCATCTTCTTACCCTGTCTCCTTGGCAAGTTAGATTAGGTTTTGAGTAAACCCTCTACATTTTTATGTGTGCATCGAACAGGAGGAATAGGAACCAGCCTTCATCTAGAGAGCTTTCCCGATTCACAAGGTCCCACACTTGGGAAAAGCTCCATGTTATACAATCGCACCGAGAGTCTCAACCCATTGAGTTCAGGACATTCTGCAGGTGCTGTGATTCGCCATCAACAGAGTTTTGGAATGCCCGATGGGAGCAAGAGGTCATTCCATAAAATTTGAAGGATTTTTAAGAAAATTTGGACTTAGAAATTACAGGTTTTACAATTTCAGATTTTTTCACCTTCCAGGATGAATTCTGAAATCGATTTTTCAAGGACTTAACTTACTCAAAACAAGTCAAAATTTCACCAGTTGATAGATCATGGGATAATCTTCAAAAGGGTATTCTTAGATTTTTGAGATTTTGACTTTCAAAATTTCATGGTTTTTAGTACTTGAGTTTTCCCAAGTGTCAAGCCTATCCCAAGTTCCAACACAACACATTTTAGGTCTTATAAGTTGCCTTGCATGACCTGAGTTTTTCCTGTACCTTTCGGGGATTAGTAGCTGCACAACAAGACCCGATAACCGAATTGAAGAACTGTATCTTCCGGGTCCTTCAAAGTTTTAAATTATTTTTTAATATTGCCATGTTTGGTGTGTAACTTGATGAATCCAAACTTTTGAGGCTCATTCCCCAACACATTTGGTGAATCGAAGGGATATAATTCAGTGGTATAGTAGCACAGTTGCCCGGACACATGAGAAGAATTCAAACTACGGCTAATACTCAAGAAGAGGGGTTATTTGTCTACTTGCAGCTATCACCAGGAAGAGGAAGGAGAGGAAGAAGACCACAAAGGTCACCATCTCCACCTAACAGGACTTTATCAACCCCTCCACCTGGTAGAACTTTCATCCAATCAACAAGGGTTCTCGTGCCAATCGAATGGCGCAACAAAACCATTTTGTCAACTTCTTGGTAGCAGCTCACTTGCCCTTAATGCATAGAATCCGAGTTCCAATTGTAACGTTGAAGAATATTCCATTTTTCACTAGAGAAAATCATACCACTCCTGGTGATCATGTCAAAGACATTGCTAATGTTTGTGCAATCCATGAGATAAATGAAATGGATGTTGTTGTCAAATTGCTAGCATCTTCATTCAAAGGGAAGGCATTGCAATGGTTTAGGAGCCTTAGAGCTGGTTCTATCCAAAATTGGAATCAATTATGCATAGTTCTCCATGAGCAGTTTGGAGAAAAGGGAGACAATTTGTCTCTACTAGAACAATTGACAACTATCAAGAGAGCTCCCAATGAGTAGTTGACTGACTTCAACTTCAGATTTCAAAGGTCTTGGGATAGAATTCCAGTGGCCATTAGGCCAACAGCTGAAGGTGCTTTTCTATACTATCTTAAGGCTTTAAATTCTGATATTTCTATGTTAATTCAATCTATGGGAGGCACAACCTTACCTGCTACTTATAACATTGCCATTAGGGCTGAAAATTATCTTATTCAAGCTGGTAAGCTGGCTCCTAGGCCTCCCATGCCCTTGTATCCAAACTTAGAAAATCCAAGCACTAGTCAAGTACCCACTTTGGCTCCTATTCCCACTCCTAGAAGTCAAAGTTCAAATGAAACTTCTACTTCATCCTCTAGTGCTTCAAATGAACTCCAAGAGGTTATGAAACAATTACAGAACCTTGGAAATGAGCTTGTGACTATCAAAAGACAGCAAGCTCAAAGTGCTAGACCGTATCAGCCTCAAATGCACTACCAGGCTAGGCCCCCATACCAATAAAATACACCACCAGCTCAGGCTGCAAATCAAAATCAAAGCCAAGTAAGTCCTCCCGCCAATAGACCATTGCAGCCCTATAACCCCAATGTTGCATCTGCTTCTAAAGCCTTAGTGCCAATACAAAACAACATAGCTCAAGAGTATGATTGGTGTTTCCCATGCAATGAACCTCACAACCAATCTATGTGCTTCAATTTTTCTTTGAACCAAGCCTTGATGGTGACAAATACCGGTGTTGAGGGTGAAGTGAGTCAAGAAACAAATCAGCAACAAGGGACATCTCAAAAAACACAACTCCAAATGATACTGCACTTATGAATTGGCAAGCTGAGGATTTTTGTGGCATGAATCAAACAATTTCTCAGAGTGTAGCAGCTAACACAAGATCAAAGAAGAGGAATATTTGTGAAGGGCATTCATTGGCTCCAAGTGATCTACAACCTTCCATCACTCCACAAGGTGTCGGTAAGCAAAATACAGCTCTAAACATGCAAGGACAGCCCAAACCACCTTCTAAACCAACTCAAATGCCAGCTGTTGCTACCCATGCGCAAGAAAGGAATGTGTAGGCTAAAGGACAACAAAGATATGTTTCATCCCCTTTCAACATCATCGATCAAATGAAGAAGACACATGTGAACATTTCAATGTGGGAATCTTTATCCATCCCAGGCCAAAGAGATCTTCTACAAGCTACCATGAAGAATTGGTCAACTTCGAACCGACAGGTCCATATGTAAGATAATGTCCTTACAAATGCTACTCAGCCTGAAGGGAATCATGGAGGACAACAAGGTAAAGTTTTGAAACCCCCTACATTCTATGTTTCATTAATCATTGGGGATAAACTAGTACAAAATTACATGATTGATTCTGGGGCAAGTAGTTCTGTCATGCCCAAGTAAATAGCTGATCAGTTGGGTCTCCAATATGAAGTCATATCAAAGGGGGTAGTGCAATTGGATGGGACAGTAGTAGTAATGGTGGGAGTGATTAAAGGTTTGAATCTTACCTTGCATACATGCCCCAACGTTACTGTTTTGTAAGATGTGTCAGTGATAGATTTTCCACCACTCTTTGCCCTATGCTTATCAAGGGATTTCACAGCTAGAATTGGAGGCTACTTATCTGCTGACTGGTCACACATGTTGTTTAGAACAAGATATGGTACTAAGGTCACAATCAGATGCGAACCAATTGCAAACTTTCACATTGAGCCTCATACTCCAAGCCAAATCAATGCCAACTGTTTAGCATTTGATCAAGAAGATTATCCAAGCACAGATGAAGCTAACACCAAAGTTGGAAGCATTTCATATTTGACTCTTGATGAATGGGCAAGAAAGGTACATGCTTTTGATCCCTACCAAGAAGTAGAAGAATCTGAGCTAGGAGTCTATTGCATACATGAAGAAAACCATCCTATTCCTAGCATCACCAAACAAAACCATAAGGATGACAATGAGGTATGGCAATTATTTTTCAATGGATCAAGGAGTATGCAAGGTGCGGGAGGAGGATTTATGCTTGTTTCACCTCAAGGCATCAAATATTATTGACTTTCCATTTCCAGTTTTCTGTTCAAACAACACGCTTAAATATGAGGCCTTGACTCATGGACTTCATTGGGCAGGAAAAGGGCATAAAGAACTTGCGGGTGTTCGGGGATAGCGAGCTAATTGTCAACCAAGTCGGGGGACAACATGCTACAAAGAATGACTTGTCAAGAACTACAAAACAGGGGGTATGGGACCTCATTGAGGATTTTGAAGATTTCAACATCGTGTCCATACCGGAAAAAAAAATGAAGCTGCAGATAGGCTCGCATCGGTTGGAGCAACGTTTGATGTGGTTGACAACATCGAAGGAAAAAACATAGCCACATATCCATGTGATTGTGAGGCCATCAGCCCAGAGATAATAACACAAGTGGTAGGTGTTCGAGAACGATCATGAGATCCTCAATTTTTTGTAAGAAGAGGTTGAATTCTCGGCCAAAAATCGGGACGAGACTAGAGTAGCAAGACGGTGATCAAGTAGTGCAGCTACGGACAAACAAGCTTCCCAAGGGTTTAGTAACATTGGAGTCATCTTCAAGCCTAACGACTAGTTTGGTAAGGAAAAGGCTAACATATAGGTCAAGAGAGAAGATTCGAACCAATTCCAGGTTGGGAAGGCAAAACACTTCAAAATGGTAAAGTGGCCACTAAGCAGGATAAATCAGATTTCATACAGCTTTGCCAAGAATTTCAGATGTCTTCGCTTGGAGCTATGAATACTTGAGAGGATTCAATCCGAGGTTGGCACAACATACCATAGAATTAGATCTAGATGCTAAGCCCATCGGGAAGAAGCGAGACCGTCAACCCTCACATTGAGCCTCTAATGAAGAAAGAGTTAAAAAAGCTAATTGAGGCAAGCATTATATTCCCGATCAAGCACTCTTTGGGTTGCAAACTTGGTTCAGTCGAGAAAGAAGAGTGGAGAAATCAGGTTGTGTGTGGACTTCCGAGAACTCAACAGGGAATCTCTCAAAGACCATTACCCACTTCCTTCAATGGAACAAATATTGCAAGTAGTATCCAGCTCGGAGAGATTCTCTCTCCTAGATGGCTACTCAGTATAATCAAATAATGGTGAAAGAAGATGACAAGTTCAAGATGGCTTTCACCACCAAATGGGGCACCTATGCCTACAAGAAGATGCCATTTGGGCTATCAAATACTGGAGACACTTTACAAAGGGCAATGGATATGGCATTCAAGGGGTTGATCAACAAAATAGTTCTGATATATCTTGATGGCATCATTGTATTCTCAAAAAATGTAGCGGAGCACCTCTTTCATCTCGGGCAAAGTATTTCAGAGGTGTAGAAGATTTGGGGTATCATTAAATCCCAAAATGCATATTCTTGGCTCACGAAGGAAAACTTCTAGGCCATATTGTTTCAAAGGAGGGGTTAACAATTGACCCATAAAAATTTGAATCAATTCGGCGTTGCCATTGCCAAGTCACAAGAAGGATCTTCAAAGCTTCTTAGGAAGGATCAATTTTTTCTGTAGGTTTGTTCCAAACTTTGCAGCTCTCATAAAGCCAATAACGCTGATGTTAAAGAAGATCATGGAATTTAAGTGGACATTGAAGGCAAGGCAAGTTTTGAGGCAATAAAAGAGGCTATATCTCAAGCTCCAACTCTCATCAATCCAGACTTCTCCAAGGACTTCTTGCTATATGCCTTCGGTGGTGGAGACACAATTTCTGCAATCCTGGTACAATAAAACAAAGAAGGATTAGAGAAACCAGTTGCTTTCTTCAGTCAAGGCTTCGAGGAATACAAAATGAGGTACTCTTTCATTGAAAAGAATGTCCTTGTAGTGATCAGGAGCTTAAAGAAATTCAAGCACCTAGTCTCAAACAACAAGATCCAATTGTTGGTCTCTCATACGAGAGTCAAGGAATTCCTTCTAAACAAGGATCTGAATGAGAAACGTGCAGGATGGATAACCCGTGTCATGGAATATGACATTGAGATTAAGGTCACAAAACTAGTACGTGGAAAAGGACTATGTGAACAGCTAGCTTTAAGTTAGCAAGTTAAAGTAGGAGATGAAAAAGAGACTATCTTGGTACTATAGGATGGTCAAGAATAGGAAAATGATGATGCGCCCAGTCCTTGTTGGAATCAAAATATGATACACTTCCTACGGGGAAGGTGTATGCCCTCCGAGAAATGAGAAAAGCAAAAGAAGATACTTTAGATTACAAGCCATTCCATATGTGCTTGTTGATGGTGTTTTGTTCAAGAAATACATCAATGGAGTTCTATTGAGGTGCATTGGGATAGGTCAAAATGAGAGAGTGTTATGAGATTTTCACGATGGAGATTACGGAGGAAAATTTTCCCACAAGTAATAGCTCTCAATATAATGAAGCAGGTACTATTGGCCCATAGTGTTCAAAGGATCGCTATACATGGATAAGAAAGTGCAAGGAGTGTGCACTCTTCACGGGAAAAGAAAGACTAACAGTGCTTCCATTGCACCCAATTTTGGTTGACCAACCATTTATGCAATGGGGATTGGACTTCATTGGGGCCATCAATCCAAACTCAAGCCAAGGCCACAAGTGGATTCTCACGGCAACAGTACTATTTCACCAAGTGGACCGAAGTAGTAGTGCTCAAAGAAGCAAGAAAGTCTAACATACTAGACTTTTATGAAGGAATAGTGACTAGGTTCGGTGTGCCAGCCACTATCATATCAAACAATGCATTGGCATTCATAGGTTCCAAGATTACAGAATGGGCTGTCAAGAATGGAATCTATTTGAGCACCTCTTCAAATTATTACCCATAGGGTAATGGATAGGAAGAGTCCACGAACAAGAATTTGCTAAGGATCATCAGAAGGACTCTGGATGAAAACCAAAGGACATGGCATACCAAGCTAAAATCAGCATTATGGGCTGACAGAATAACACCAAAGAGGTCTACTGGTAATTCTCCCTACAATTTGGTCTATGGGAAAGAGGTAGTATTGCCTATATCATTAGAATTGCTAGCATTGGAGCTCATGAAGCAGTTGGAGTTGTCTGAGTTTGAACCAATGGAGGCTAGGTATGCAGAGTTGATGGAATTGGAAGAAATAAGATAACATGCAGTTTAAATGATTGAGAAGGATCAAACCTTAGTAAAAATATGGTTTGATAAGAAGGAAAGAGCAAAGACCTTCCAAGAATGGGACCTAGTCCTGAAATGGGATGCAGATCGGGAAAAACTAGGAAGGCATTCCAAGTTTGATGCCATTTGGAGTGGCCCCTACATGGTCACGGGATGTAAAAGTAGTAATTCCTTCCAATTTTCTACATAGGATGGAGAAGAACTCTCGATTCCGGTCAACAGAATCTACCTTAAACATTGCTACTAAAAGGAAAAGGTTTACCCTTTTAAATATTAGCCTAGATTTCAAATTCCTCTAAGTGTGTATGCACATTGTCTTGTTGTAGTTAGGTTTCAGTTTCCCTAAGTGCTTTGGCACAGGTTTTGTTGCTCTTAGGTTGATTTTCTATCTGATTCGGCGTGCTCTCGGAGAAGGAGTTGTGGTATCGGGCTCGGGATCGGATATCAAGGTTGGTTTCGAGGTTATTGCTCATGACTCCATGCCGAATGGATTTATAAAAAGCCACCGATCTTCTACCTAGCAGGTAAGTGATCCTGTTGAGTTTCCAAATTGTTGTATATATCTTCCCCCTAGGTAAATATAGTCAATAAAAGAAGAATATAGAAATCAAGGAAAATCAAAATCCTTCATTTTAGGTTTCAAAAGTGCATTGCATGGTCGGGGCCTGACATTTATTACATCACCAAGCACCTCTAGCGCACATCACAAAGTGTCGACATGTGAAAATTCTCGCGAAAAAAAAAATCATAGGTTAGGGGTGCAAAACACAAAGTGTCGACATGCAAAAATTTGTGCCCAAGGGCGCAGGTTAGGGTTCACATCGAAGAAGGTGTCAACATGAAAATGGATGCGCCTATGGCGCAGGTAAGAAAGTGTCGACATGAAAATTGATGCACCTATGGTGTAGGTAAGAAGGTGTTGACATGAAAATGGATGAGCCTATGGTGCAGGTAAGAAGGTGTCGACATGAAAATGGATGCGCCTATGGCGCAGGTAAGAAGGTGTCGACATGAAAATGGATGCCTATAGGCGCGAGTTAGGTGCAAATCACAAGATGTCAATACCACATTTTCGAGTGCCAATGGCGCACTTAAAATTAGGTTAACATGAGGATGGATGCGCGAGGCGCATCTTCAGGAGGCATAACATTTAGAGCGTTGACACCCCGACAGGAAGCAAACCCTGACCTAGATATTCAAATGGCCATAACTTTTCATAGGAAGCTCAGATTCACGCAAGGTTGGAATTTTTGGAAAGCTTACAAGGTCATCTGTCTAACTACAACTAGATATATTTAATTGGGTGAGAAAAATTTCTTCAAAAATATAAAATACAATTCACCACTTTTTGGGTTTGCTAGGGTTCTCACCTACCGCCATAATGAGATGAATTAAATACAACCTAGAGGTGGTTGGGGTAGATTTGGAATTCCTCTCTCTTCCCTCTCTCATTCTTCCTATAAATTTTAAGGAGGGGATTCTTTCTAAAGGTTGGACATTGTTGTTTTGCCCCTCCCTTCTTCTCTTTTGCAAGTGAATTTGTGGAGTTCAAACCTCCCATCTAAAGCTCTAATGCAACTTTACCTCTTGGCATTTTGTAGTGTATTGTATCAATATTTGGAGCAAATAATGCATGTATGTGGATGATTCTCAACCCTCTCTATGTTCATTTGCATCCTCCTGATCTTTCACTGCAAATTTGGTTATCTGTGCATGATCTTGCATTGCATTTTAATGGTTTGTGTTTATTGGCAAGACAAGTGTTCTTCATTCCTCGGTGCATCACCTTTGTTAGTTTAAGTTTATTTTTATGCATCTTCTTACCCTATCTCCTTGGCAAGTTAGATTAGGTTTTTGAGTAAACCCTCTGCATTTTTTATGTGTGCATCTCGCAAAGTCTCAAGGACAATTAAATTCAACCGATAACTTTTCCCATTATAATAATTACTAATTCCACATTTTAAAGCAACAAGTGTAATAAGTCCACACCTAGCTCAAATCTCCTTAGGGATTAATTTAATCACTGATTACATTGAAATTTTAGCTAAATATTCCCTAATTAAAATTTTAGGGTTAAGGGAAAAAAATTAAATACCCAAGGTATTTAATTCCACAAGATCTAAGACAAGAGCAAGGTTTAATTACAGTGGGGGAAAAGAATACATATTTAAAATCATCAGAGTAAATTCTTACTTACCCACTCCCAAAACTTGGTTAAAGATTCAATTTGGATTTTTCCATGATTAACACAATTAAAACTTCCTAAAAACATTCCCATTAGATAGGTAATTTCCTCACCTTTCCGATGATATAAAGAAGTCCTCTAACTCCTCATATTTCTCAAGTTATGGGCCGGCGGAACTTGGGGTGAAAATTTTCCCAAGAGCGGGCCTACAGGGCCTGGGGAGGAAAATTTTCCCAACTCGGGCCTGCGGACTTCGGAGAGAAAATTCACCTAGAGGAGAAAAGTGGACCGGTGGAGTGGAGTGGGAAAACATTTTCCCATGCGGGGGCCCGATGGAGCGGGAAGCATTTGCTTTTTCCCTTTTGGGACAAAGTGAATTTTACACCCGCACCTCCACATGACACCACGAGGAGGCCACGTGGTAGCTATTTATTAGGTGCAGGTCAGCGGGTTGGTGGGGAACATTTGGAAAATTTGACTATTCAAAAGGAAGGGAAAAAAAAGTTGAAAGGAACCTGTGCCTCCACCGATATGAGAATATGCCATGTGTCACCAACCGATTAGCTACGATTTGGGGAAATTTGTGCATGAATTTCACATGGAAGGGGTTAATTTGAAATTTTTCCCAAAATTTTTTCTAAAGTGTTAAGGCTTAAAAAGATCCACTCCTCTGCCGACGCCTCATGAAGCCACATGGTAAGCACTTTGATTAGGCAAATTTGGTGGGGCTATGGGGAAAAATTACAAATTTTTTCAAATTTATTTTTGAAAGTGCTTAGGTTAAAATCGATCCGAGCCTCCGTCGACACCCAATGAAGACACGTGTTGATCAATGATTGGCTGCGGGGTGGCGGGGCTGTAGAGGAAAAATTTCTAAATTAAATTTTTTGACTTAGATCATTTTTAGACAAAATGAAGGCTTGTGGATTAGCGGAGTGGCGGGAAACTTCATGACTTTGCACCTTTTGGGAAAAAAGCAAAAAAAAAATGAAAGTTTTAGCCATGGGTCCGCCCAAGAATATTTTATTCATTTAAAATTTGACAGTTAGATTATTTTGAGCCCGAAATAAAGTAAAAACTTCAGGAGGCCATAACTTTTGATTGGGAACTTGGTGTTTGGAAAACGAGGACTTTTATGGAAAATCTCTAGACATCCTCCTTTCACACGAAACCTTAGAAATTTGATTTTGATAAATTTTAAAGTAAATTTTTGAAAATGTCTTTTTGTCACTTAGAAAGTGAACTCGGTATTTTTAACTTAAATTTTGTTCAAATTAATTCTTTTTTCACTTACCAAATAGGAATGGAGGATTTTACTTGAAATATTTTAGGATAGATTGTAAGGTTAAGTTTTTTGATTGATTTGCATTCAAAATTTATCAATTTTATACAACAAGAAGTCTGCAATTTTTCCTTTGCCCGATTTGAAAGGTTCTATAAAATTTTCATAAGTATTTTTGTATGTTTGGGGTCATTTTGACCTTACAAATAAAATTTGATATTTCATTTTGTCTTTTTGATGTTGCAGGGTCATTCTGTTCAATTTTCGATTAATAATTGCTAGTATTAAAGTTATCTAACAGAGCTCAAATTTGAATAGATTTATTTTCATTTGCCAAATTTAAAATATGAATTCATTCCAACCCAATATAACATACTAAGTTGACTCAAGAAAAGTATTCAAATGCCAAATTACAATTCTGATTTCTAAAACATTTATTTAAAAAAAAAAAGAGTATTATGACATTTCTCCATACATATTCACTTTTTCATCCTTCCAATATAATTTCTAAATATATTTAAAAATCATATTTCAATACCCAATAATGCCATTTGAGTAAAGTAATACAATCCTTTATTGATTCAAAGAGATACATTTACAATTTCTTCTTTCATTCCTCAATTATAATATACAGAATATGATTTCTTTCACATTCTTTCAAAAGTAGAAAAAAATGAGTATATCTCTTTCACAATTCAATTTACAACTTTCATAGCCCATACAGACCATCTTTCCATCACAAATAATATACAAGATCATCCACTTCAAGTGGGAAAAGGTTACATTAAGAAATGATCTCAGCAAGGACTGTCAAACTATCTTCTTCTCTAGTTCCAAAACAATGGTATGAATTTCCATCATTCTCCAATTTGGTCATAATAGAATAGGGGAAAGGAAATGCTCTCCACCCAACCAAGACATCCAATGAAAAGGAGAAGCCATCCTTCTTCATTGGCCCCCGAGCCCCAACCACATTGCAATAAGAAATTTTTTTTCAACTCATGGAAACAATAGGCTTCCACAACACAAAAAAAAATTTCTCATTCAAAACATAGTCCAAAAAAAAACTACAGTTTTTCACCACAGAAAAAAACAACAAACAACACTCAAGATTCATCATGCAAGCCAAAGGAGCAAGAAACTATGGGGGATGTTGCTTATGCCTCCCAAAGGGGAAATGGGTATCACCACCTGAGAACAAACCACCAAAATATATATCATATATATATATAAATCCCTCGATATGCCCTTATATCCTCAAATCCCTTAAGTATGCCTTCCCTTATTCACCCCCTCACATTTCCTTATGCCTCTCCCAACCTCTTATGGCACCCCATAATGAGTAAAGAAATGCAAGCTATTTTTTTATAAGGTGGAACCCAAATCCCAACTCCCTCCACACTTATACCTCCCCAAAACACTTATGCCTCCCACAAAATGCCCCATAGTCTTCTCCTACACCATCCCTAGGCCATCTACCCAACTAGCCAACAAATAAATCAAAACATTCAAACATTCAACATTCACATATGCATACAAATAAAAAGAGAGCATTTTAAAGAGCCAAGCTCTACCTCTCCATGATGGAGTTTGTTCCAAGTTCCAAAACAACAAGCTTTCCAATGCAAAAAGTCCAAGATCAACAATCCACAAGTATCAACAATCTCCAACTTTCTCCAAAATTTGCAAGAGCTCTCAAAACCAAAAGAAGTCACCCAAAATGAAGCAATGCAAGGTGAAGTAACCCCCAAAACAAGCCAAGGAATTTGAATATATAGAAGAGGAAAGAGAAGAGGATGAGGTGGATCCATGTGGGATGCCACATCACACATCCTCAACTCCAACTCATAAGTCAACTTCAATCTCCAAGGCACAATAAATAAGTAGGTGAATAAATGACAGTTTTACTTACACACTCAAATCAAGCCCACACCCCATAAGGACTGAAATTAATAACATGTAAGAAAGTGCAATTAAAGCATACAACTTGACTTACAAAAATGCATAATGAAGGCTAGATTTAAACCCTCCAACCATAGGTAAGGTTGGCATGCAAATTTAAGAGGTATGGGACAAGTTTAACTTGTCCCACAAGCCTCCAAAATCAGCCTCCAAGGACAAATTTGAATTTCAAAAGGAGGTGGAGTGTTTCCTACTCCAAAATTAATTTACACATCTCTTACACATCACTTACACATTTCTTACAACACTTTAATTTTAGGCCAACAACTCTAATAATTACTTTCTTATGTCCCAATTTGATTAATTAATTTTAACAACATGTTTACTCACATTAATTTACCACAATTAATAAATAATGAAAGGGGTAAACACATCACTTAATAAACACATACAAACATCAATAAAAAGGAACCAAATAAATAAATACACATAACCCTTGGTCACATTTAAAGGTGATCCCCCATGGGAATCCCTAACAATCAAACACACACACATGAACAATACAAGTTGCCATGGTGACCTTGTTGAATTCATCTAGAATTCCAATGTGGTTGGTCTCCAATCCCCGATGTTTGTTGTGATATTTTTAACTTGCACAATACAAATACCCCTTTGGCCTTATGGCCATATCAGAACATCCAAATGAATATAATATAATTTCAAAATCATCAATATATATATGAATCACAACAACATCAGACAATCAACAATATCACTTATAATTTCATCAACAACTATATAATCATCAATTTTAAATTTAATTTTCTTGGTCTACTCAATATATCCAAATATCACATGTCCTAACAACATCCATAAATATATATATATAACCATGTCCAACAACATGTCAACATCTATATAAAATGTCTCTAATAATCATCATGCATCATATATGAATCAGAGTCAACAATAATCCATGATCTGACATCTAACACCATACTAAATCAAAACTATAATAATGTCCATAATATAGTCAGTAGTATCATGATCAATATCAAAAGTGTCGAAGGGAAGTGGGCACTACATCCCCCTCCCCTTAGACTGACTTCCTCTTGGAAGTCACTGGAAAGAGAGATAGGAACAAATGCAATAGAAAAAGGATCACTCCATTATGGGATTGCTTGCTTCAAACAAGTGTGGGTCTACAAACCTAAGTTTGGTCCAATGCAATTCAAGCAAGAAGAAGGGAGATTGCAAGGGATGAGTTCTAAATTTTTCTGCATGCAAGGCTACGAATACTTAAATCTAGAGAGTAAATTTATGCTATCAACCAAGATACCACACATAACAATATAACATGAAGAGTTCAAAAGAGTCTTAAGAGTAACCACCAAGTAGAGGAATAATAAGGAGAATTCCATGAGTTTGAGAATGACCACATAGTTTCCCAAGGAATACAACATACTACAATAATAAAAGTTAAGGTTTCTACTAAGTTTAAGCCATGATTTCAAGGTTCGTTGTCTAGACAAGGCTAGAAAAATCAACTATGACCAAATTTTACATGAGGAACAAGTCTACTCAAGGTCCCACAATTTGAGGATCACACAAGATGAGGTTAATCAATAAGGACACCTAAATCATCAAAACATTTAAAATCAAGGAACTATTCAAGGAAATCACTTCTATAACTCGAGAGGGTACAATTAACTTTTCATGGTAATACAAGCGAAGTCAAGACCACAAGTTTTCCTATAGTCTGATTTTTACACTTTTGTTTTAAGAATCGAACACACCATACCAACCAAATCTAAATAAGTCAAAACCATTTATATATATATATATATATATATATATATATATATATATATATATATATATATATATCCCCTAACAACTAACATATCAATACAAGTACCATACATTATAGCACAATGGGATTTATTTATCTTATTTCCTACTCAAGCTCAAAATAACCATAAAGAGAGCACAAGAAACACCAAGGACCACTCAAGGTCGCTAGGGAGAAGAACAAGTAACATGGGGTCCAACTACAATCCAAGGGTGCATCGTATCAAAAGTGAATAACATCATCTTGCACTTTCCATCCTAATGGAAAAGGGGCAAAATAACAAGGTGACCCAAGAAAATATGAAGAAAAGAAGACTTCCCAAATTTATTTTATATCCTTAACATATGTTGCCTTAAAATTACAATAACTTAGGTCTCAAGGACAAGACAACACACAAGGAGGTTGCTTCTTAAACAACAAATAAGTCTCAATCCAAAAGGACCACAACTCACACTCGTTGAGCTATGGGATGATAAGGGTATGATGACCCAAAACTCCCACAAGAAAGGCACATACATCTATGAATAAGAAAGTACTAAGAAACTAGAACACATTGCTATCCACCAGGTGTTTCACAATTTTAGGTAGGTGACAGAACTACAGGTTCAACTAAACATTGCACTCAATACACATAAATCTTACTTATTTTATAACTCAACTAATTAAGTCAAAATTTGTAGTTTCATTTGCTAAGCACATTCCTTTATGATTTTTTCTTAATTAAACTTCCTCCTATTATGACATCACAACTTTGTGTTATAAGGACCACTAAGGGGGCATGATATCTCACCATTCTGTAAAGGAAAAAAAGAGAAAAAGTATTTATTTTACTCCTAGGGGAGGTAGATGGACAATTTTTTTCCTTTTCTATTCTTCTACATGTTTTTTTTCTTCTATTAATCTATCAAGGTTAAAGAAAGAACCATTTTCTCTTTCTATGTTCAGTTTATTTGTTAAGCTTCAAGGCCAAATCTCCTCAATTATAGTTTTATGATGTTTGGGTGAGTCAACTTGTCAATTAAAAATTTAATGAGAAGGAAGGGTAAACATATCACACTATTACTTTTATGGGAGAGAGAGGTAAATCAACACATCACATTTTTAATTCTAAGGAAAACAAGGGACATTCAACATAGAAAACACATTATTACTTTTGTAAGAACTAGGAAACAATCAACCAACATGGATCACAACAATATTTCGAGATTTTTTTTCCACTAATTACAAGTATCATAAAACATTCCTAGTGGGTTTCTACAAGTTCTCAAAAGAAGTTACAAGGAAGACCCATTAAGGAAGCATAATTACTTTTACTGATCTACTAGGGTTTAACACTATTTGTTGTTTTGGCAAAAACATTTTACTCACATGATAAGACAAGGAAAGTTTTCAAATATACACCCATATTACCACAGGATACCACCAACCAAGCAATCAAAATGAAAAGGAAATATTTTAACTATAAGAACACCACATACTCATTAGAAAGCATCAAATGTAAGTAGACAATCAACTATCCTATTCAACATGGCTTTATGACCAAGAGTTACAGTTTTGCAAGAAGAATCACATTATAAAATACCACCAAGATTAAATTATCAAGGTCTAATTACACTATCATCACCAATTTCATGGTCCAAAAGACTCAAAGCATCCATAAGTGTCTCCACGTAATCCAAAATTAATAGTTCATAGAGTATTATTCATAGTAACTAAAAAAATTTAAGGAAAGGGTATACTTATTTATAGGTCAAGAGGGAAAATAGACACACTTAATTTACACACAATACTCAAATGGGATTAAATCTAACCATAATTACCAAGATGCATACAATCCTCAAGTCACTACTTAATATAATGAAATGAGGAACTCTTGATAAAACTTAGCATGCCATCGAAGAGAAGCCACTACTAGACAAACACTTTTCCACTAACATCCACAGCCAAGCCAAAAGAAAACCAATCCCACCATAATTCATCAACCCACAATTAAACACCTCTACTCGATGAGGTTCAAGCTCTTACCGGATTGTAAGAGAATCACCACCACCGCTAACAAGCTGCCAACTAGAATGCACAACACAACAAACTCTCTTCCCAACAAGGTCGAGTAATGAAAAGGTCACTCTAAGATCCTAGATACACTCAAGGTTCCATGCATCTAAAACCAAGGCATAACTTTAAGCACCTAAGAGGACATTCAAGACACCTAGGGTGTACCCCCATATGAAAAAATGTATGAATACAAGTAGCATAGAACCAACTCATCATCATGCAAGAAGAAATCCACGTAACATTTAGCTAAGAAACCAACAACATAATGAGCTCCGAGTCACCAATCAAAATAAAGTCCAAGAAATATCAGCAATCAAGGAAAGTGGCTAAGTAGCCACATTGCAAAGTCTGAAAATTCTACAAAAATATAAATAACTAGAAGAGCCTCAGAGCTTCTCAATCCAATCATAAAATAAGATGTTGGTCCTTGATAAAATGACACAAGTTTATGAATGTAAAATACAAAACATTAACACCACATTCACTTCGCAGCCCTTCATGGCCACCAATAGGGGTACTCTGCCTCGAGGTCGGTTCTAAAGACACATCCGTAGGATTGGGTCATAAACGACACCAAGACTTAATGTCCACTCTCCCATATGGGTAACAAAATGAAAAACTGACAACCAAGACCAACTTTCCTAACTACTGAAGGAAGGAAGCTCTAAAAAACTTCTAATTAACTCTTCCTAACCCTAGAACACAACCACTATTGTCCAACCACAAGAATCACTCCACAATTAAATCAAGATTTAGGACTTGTAAAACAACACATTTTCAAAGGGGAACCAAGTTTTCCACTACACTAGAAGTTCACAAAAATCAATTTAATTTGACATTCTTAATTACCCATGTTTAGAAAAATGCCATTGAGTGAGTACAACAATTCAAACAACTTATTATTTTATTATTATTTTAATTTGGTAGTTCAAATGAATAGAGTAATGTAATATTTCTTCATACGCATTTCTTTTTCAATTTTCAAACAAGTTTGTTTTCTTAGATTCAAAAGTGTGCTAGGTTTATAGTTCATGTCTCAAGTTTTCTAGTGTGCCCAAGGGTCCAAGCTTTGAACCCACGACTCTAATACCAAGTGTAACGCCCACTAAAATCTCCCACTTGAGACCTATGAACAACCTAGGTTTAGTTACAAAATTATGGAATAATTTTTTTTTTTAAAGTGTTAACAACCAAAGTCTCAAGGACAATTAAATTCAACTGATAACTTTTCCCATTATAATAATTACTAATTCCACATTATAAATAAACAAGTGTAATAAGTCCACACCTAGCTCAAATCTCCTTAGGGATTAATTTAATCACTGATTACATTGACATTTTAGCTAAATATTCCTTGATTAAAATTTTAGGGTTAAGGGACCAAAACAATTAAATACCCAAGGTATTTAATTCCACAAGATCTAAGACAAGAGCAAGGTTTAATTATAGTGGGGGAAAAGAATACATATTTAAAATCATCAGAGTAAATTCTTACTTACCCACTCCCAAAACTCGGTTAAAGATTCAATTTGATTTTTCCCATGATTAACACAATTAAAAATTCCTGAAAAACATTCCCATTAGATAGGAATTTCCTCACCTTTCCGGTGATATAAAGAAGTCCTCCTAACTCCTCATATTTCTCAAGTTATGGGCCGGTGGAACTTGGGGTGAAATTTTTCCCAAGAGTGGGCCTACGGGCTGGGGAGGAAAATTTTCCCCAACTCGGGCCTGCGGACTTTGGAGAGAAAAATTCGCCTAAGAGGAGAAAAGCGGACCGGCGGAGTGGGGAAGAAAAATTTTCCAGACGCGGGCCGGTGGAGTGGGGAAGGCATTTAGCACTTTTTCCCTTTTGGGACAAAGCAAATTTTACACCCGCACCTCCGCCGATGACGCCCGGGAGGCCACGTGGCAGCTCCTTATTGGTTGTGGGTCAGCGGGTCGGTGGGAACATTTGGAAAATTTGACTATTCAAAAGGAAGGGAAAAAGGTTGAAAGGAACCCGCACCTACGTCAACATGAGAAGATGCCACATGTCAACCAACCATTAGCTATGATTTGGCAGGCCGGTGGGGATAATTTGGAAATTTTGCCCAAATTTTTTCTAAAGCGTTAAGGCTTAAAAAGATCCGCTCCTTGTCGATGCCTCGTGAAGCCATGTGGCAACACTTGATTACCTGCGGGCCGGAGGGCCTACGGGGAAAACTTACAAATTTTTCC
This sequence comes from Taxus wallichiana var. yunnanensis, assembly GCA_018340775.1. Classification (NCBI taxonomy): domain Eukaryota; kingdom Viridiplantae; phylum Streptophyta; class Pinopsida; order Cupressales; family Taxaceae; genus Taxus; species Taxus wallichiana. The sequence continues at coordinate 73,141,447 of CM031241.1, read as the reverse complement.
AAATTTATTTTTGAAAGTGCTTTAGGTTAAAATCGATCCGAGCCTCCACCAACGCCCAATGAAGCCACGTGTTGATCAATGATTGGCTACAGGGCGGTGGGGCCGTGGAGGAAAAATTTCTAAATTAACTTTTTGGACTTAGATCATTTTTAGAAAAAATGAAGGCTTCATGGATTAGTGAAGTGGTGGGAAACTTCATGAATTTGCACCTTTTGGGAAAAAAGCAAAAAAAGGAAAGTTTTAGCCCGCGGGTCTGCCCAAGAATATTTTATTCATTTAAAATTTGACAGTTAGATTATTTTGAGCCGAAATAAAGTAAAAACTTTAGAAGGCCATAACTTTTGATTGGGAACTCAGTTTTTTGGAAAATGAGGACTTTCTGGAAATCTCTCGACGTCCTCTTTTCACAACCAACCTTAGGAATTTGATTTTGATAAAGTTTAAAGGGTCAATTTTGAGAAAACGTCTTTTTGTCACTTAGAAAGTGAACTGGTATTTTTAACTTATCAATTTTGTTCAAATTTTTGTTAATTCTTTTTCCACTTGCCAAACAGCATGGAGGATTTTACTTGGAAGATTTTAGGATAGATTGCAAGGTTAAGTTTGTTTGATTGATTTGCATTCGAAATTTATCAATTTTATATAACAAGAAGTCTGTAATTTTGCCTTTTCCCGATTTGAAAGGTTCTATAAAATTTTCATAAGTATTTTGGTATGTTTGGGGTTGTTTTGACCTTACAAATAAAATTTGATATTTCATTTTTTTTTTTTGATGTTGTAGGGTCATTCTATTCAATTTCTGATTAATAATTTCCAGTATGAAAGTTATCTAATGAGCTCAAATTTGAATAGATTTATTTTCATTTGCCAACTTTAAACTATGAATTCATTCCAACCCAATCTAACATACTAAGTTGACTCAAGAAAAGTATTCAAATGCCAAATTACAATTTTGATTTCTAAAACATTTATTTAAAATAAAAATAGAGTATTATGACATTTCTCCATACGTATTCACTTTTTCATCCTTCCAACAGAATTTCAAAATACATTCAACAATCAGATTTCAATACCCAATAATGCCATTTGAGTAAAGTAATATAATCCTTTATTGATTCAAAGAGATACCTTTACAATTTCTTCTTTCATTCCTCAATTACAATATACAGAATATGATTTCTTTCACATTCTTTCAAAAGCATAGAAAAAAGAGTATATCTCTTTCACAATTAAATTTACAACTTTCATAGCCCATACAGACCATCTTTCCATCACAAATAATATACAAGATCATCCACTTCAAGTGGGAAAAGGTTACATTAAGAAATGATCTCAAGCAAGGACTGTCAAACTGTCTTCTTTCTTGTTCCAGAACAACAGTATGAATTTCCATCATTCTCCAATTTGGTCACAACAAAATAGGGGAAAGGCAACGCTCTCCACCCAACCAAGACATCCAATGAAAAGGGAGAAGCCATCCTTCTTCATTGGCCCCCAAGCCCCAACCACATTGCAATAAGAAATTTTTTTTTTTCAACTCATGGCAACAATAGGCTTCCACAACACAAAGACAAATTTCTCATTCAAAACATAGTCCAAAACAAAACTGTAGTTTTCCACCACAAAACAAAACAAAAACAACACTCAGGCTTCATCATGCAAGCCAAAGGAGCAAGAAACTATGGGGGATGTTGCTTATGCCTCCCAAAGGGGAAATGGGTATCACCACTGAGAACAAACCACCAAAATATATATATCATTTCAAATCCCTGACATTCCCTTATGTGTCCCCAAGTACCCCTTATTCCTCACATTTCCTTATGCCTCCCCAACCTCTTATGGCACCCCATAATGAGTAAAGAAATGCAAGCTATTTCTTTGTAAGGTGGAACCCAAATCCCAACTCCCTCCACACTTATACCTCCCCAAAAAACTTATGCCTCCCACAAAAGTGCCCCATAGTCTTCTCCTACACCATCCCTAGGCCATCTACCCAACCAACCAACAAACAATATCAAAACATTCACAACAGTTACATATGCATACATAAGAGAAGAGCATTTTAAAGAGCCAAGCTCCTACCTCTCCATGATGGAGTTTGTTCCAAAGTTCCAAACAACAAGATTTCCAATGTAAAATAGTCCAAGATCAATAATCCACAAGCATTCAACAATCTCCAACTTTCTCCAAAAATTGCAAGAGCTCCCAAAACCAAAATAAGTCACCCAAAATGAAGCAATGCAAGGTGAAGTAACCCCAAAAACAAGCCAAGGAATTCGAATATATAGAAGAGGAAAGAGAAGAGGATGAGGTGGATCCATGTGGGATGCCACATCACACATCCTCAACTCCAACTCATAAGTCAACTTCAATCTCCAAGGCACAATAATTAAGTAGGTGAATAAAAGATAGTTTTACTTACACACTCAAATCAAGCCCACACCCATAAGGACTGAAATTAATAACATGTAATAAAGTGCAATTAAAGCATACAACTTGACTTACAAAAATGCATAATGAAGGCTAGATTTAAATCCCCAACCATAGGTAAGGTTGGCATGCAAATTTAAGATGTATGGGACAAGTTTAACTTGTCCCACAAGCCTCTAAAATCAGCCTCCAAGGACAAATTCTAATTTCAAAAGGAGGTGGAGTGTTTCATACTCCAAAATTAATTTACACATCTCTTACACATCACTTACACATTTCTTACAACACTTTAATTTTAGGCCAACAACTCTAATAATTACTTTCTTATGTCCCAATTTGATTAGTTAATTTTAACAACATGTTTACTCACATTAATTTACCACAATTAATAAATAATGAAAGGGGTAAACACATCACTTAATAAACACATACAAACATCAATAAAAAGGAACCAAATAAATAAATACACATAACCCTTGGTCACATTTAAAGGTGATCCCCCATGGGAATCCCTAACAATCAAACACACACACATGAACAATACAAGTTGCCATGGTGACCTTGTTGAATTCATCTAGAATTCAATGTGGTTGGTCTCCAATCCTCGATGTTTGTTGTGATATTTTTAACCTACACAATACAAATACCCCTTTGGCCTCTTGGCATGGCCATATCAAACATCCAAATGAATATAATATAATTTCAAAATCATCATATATATATATATATATATATATATATGAAACAAAACATCTAGACAATCAACAATATCACTTACAATTTCATCAAAGCAACTATATAATCATCAATTTTAGATTCAATTTTCTCGGTCTACTCAATATATCCAAATATCACATGTCCTAACAACATCCATATATATATATATATATATGTATATAACATCATGTCAACATCTATATAAAATGTCTCTAACAATCATCATGCATCATATATGAATTAGAGTCAAAAATAATCCATGATCTGACATCTAACACCATACTAAATAAAAACTATAATAATTTCCATAATATAGTCAGTAGTATCGCGATCAATATCAAAAGTGTCGAAGGGAAGTGGGCACTACACTAAAATATTTTTATTTCTGATGTTGAGGATGAAGACATGTTGGAAAAATTCCCCAAAACACATTTGAGAGAGATAAGAGATCTTGTAAATAAGGAATCATCTGGGGGTGATACTCAAGGGATTGGAAACACTGAAACAAAAGTGTCTCAGATACAAGTGTCTAATGAGAATGTTCATCCTCGATCTCTTTACTCAAACAATACATACCAACTGATCATGGATCTTGAATTTTATTCCTTTACACAAAGCTTATGATGAATGGATTATGGTACGTAACAAGATAAAAAGATTTCACACAAAAAACAGTCATTAATTCACAATAATTATGTTTTTTGTTAAATGTTCTATTGTTTCTTGTTTTTGTTTTTGATACTTCTCTTGGCATCATGTTTTTCTTCTTTTCAGCTTTAATGTAAAATCCTGCTCTTGAGCACCTTTTGTTTGGGTACAATTGTTATATCTGGCTTTTTATACCCACTTGTACAAGGGTATAGTCCCTTTCAAAGAATTATTTACCCATGATAAAAAAACCCTTCATAATGTAATGTGTTTATTATTTCTATCACATGAAAAATGTTGATTTATGTTGTGACCAGATCTCATTTACCACTTGTCAAAATTTCAGCCTTGCCCACTATTTGCATGAATTTAAGAATCTACTCTATATTTAACACCATGTTAAAAGGTCACTCATGATTCCTAAATATTTTTTTATCATATAGATTTGATTGATTAGTTTTATAAGGTCACTTGCATGTTGACTATCTATTCAAACCATTAGAAGATAAATCCAAGTGAATCTTAATTAAAAGTATGGGAGCCTATTCAAAATTTAGGAGAAAAATATACGAGGTAACTTGTATTTTAAATCATTTTTTTATTAAAAATTAATATATATGAATGTGACAAGCATTTTCCACTGATAAAATTTAATGAAAACAACCTTGCATGATCGATTCCATATTTTATATTGAGTTGTATAGAACTAAGAATATTGATCCTATATGGTCACAAGTTGTTGAATGTATGAAGCTGGTGAAGGAGGTTTCACTTTTGACTGGTATGTTTAATTTGGGAAATTTTATATATGTGTGTAAGAATCTCGATTTTAGGGAGAAGAGAAAAAAATGAAATACGTTCGTAGAAATTTTGATAGTCTAATGAAAAATATTTTAGAGAAGTAGGAAGAAAAATTAAAGCAAAATAAAGAGTAGGCGATTACCAACCTAAATAATAAGTAGATATCAAGATCACTATACACAATATCAAGACATTCATAGGCATAGGCATACATTTTTAGCAACATGAAATTGGTCTTACTGCAAGTGGTGATGGAGGTATATATTAACAACAACCTTGATAGTGATAAATATCATGAAGTGTTTAACTGGAACAAAAAAGTCTTGGAACCACATGTACTACTTAGTATTGCCCTAACTAGGTATCTAACTAACTTGTAAGTAGAAACAAATAGGTATAATGATTAAAATTGATAATGAATGCACACAACTTATATTAATAAGGGTGATATTCCTTGTGGACCCTAGATACACCTAAGAAAGTATTCTCTAGTCTTCCACTCTAAAATCCACATCACAACATGCTCCTATCTCTTAGATTATTCCTATGCATTTAATCACACACCAAATATATCATTTCCACTTGCATATTCTTTGTCAATTAACCTAATTACCTATATATATATATATATATATATTCTCTTGTTTTGTAATTCCAAGGTGGATTAATACCTATCAACAAGAGGCCCGGGGTGGCAAGTAGTGGAAGGCATCCTAGTGTATGGGGCAACACCTTCCTTTTTAAGAAAAATGTTTTTCGAATATCTATGGATGGTTGGAGTGGAAGGATGGAGTTGCAGAGATCATTTTCACCAATCTCAATAACTCCAACACTTATTCACATCTTGGGTCACAAATTATTACAATCAAAATAACTTCACAAATACTAATTATATGATAATGATAACATGGTAATGACTCATAGAAATTTAGAGATAAATTACATTTTGGGGATGAATCCAATGAAGATGAACTATGTGGTGGGATATAGAAGTAATTATCCAAGGAATATACATCACAAAGCCACATCCATCCCTTAAATCTCAATAGACAAGAAAAAATATGGTTGCAGTGAAGGCCTTAAATGGTGGACGACCATATCGCCCAACCCAAACATTTTTAATGGCTCAATGATGGATGACACTTCATTTAAAGACTATTTTTCAAATGATCGGACTAATAAAAATTTTACACATCCCACCTTTTCTAAAAATTCTTGATTATTTGTAGTGTTTGTTACAATATCTATTCATATGTCTATGCCGACCGAGATCCTCACATCCCAACGCCATGTTTTAACCTCCATTTATAAAGATGGCCAAATAGATAGAAAGATCACTAAAGACAATGTCAAGGCATTCATTTTAGTAACTAATAAATTATTAATTTGAAACTATCATTTAATTCCAAAATGTGGGTATTTATTTGTCTCTATTGGTAAAAAAACATGATATGTTTGGTGTCGGGACTAATACTTCAGAGATTACAAGTGAGTGTTAATTCTCATAGCTTATTAAAAAACTACTAATTATGAAACAATTTCATGAATAAATATATTGATTGGTGGGAAGTGGAAGATGTGTTGATGAATCAGACATTCCCAATATGATTTATGTTCAAGTAATAGTGAAAGAGACCATACACTACATTCACTATGAACCTTCACAGTGAGGGAGTCCACCAAATATTGCAACACTTAGGGATACTTTATTCCTGAAAAACCAATGTTTTTGTAAACATCTGGGCTATTTGGTCAGACCCTTCTTATTAGAATTGTAACACCCACATTTTACACACATAAATACATCAGTAAAAAAATCAAGATAATTTTTTTTTATTTACATTGCTCATTACACAATACCACAAGGCTCCAAGAAGAGAAAATCAACAATGTACAAGACACATAAGTCATTGAATCACATAGACACATGAAAACACCATATACATTTTGATGCCACACTTTCTTTAATGAAAAAATGCTAGTAATAACTTAGCCAAAAGAAAAGGGACTCAAGGATTGATAAACCCACAACACATCATTACCATGATTACATCTTCTTTATGATTAACATTCCAATAGAATTATTATGTAACTATACTTTTCTCCTTCTTCCACCTACATATTCATAATTTCATTCCACATTCAATTTACATTTCAACTATTTAAGTTTTCTCTTTATCCCTTATGACAATCTTCATAACTTAAATTATTATTTTTTGTATTTCAAATTACATAAAAGGTTCCTAATTTTCTTGTTCTTATATTAATAATATGCTTCTAAAATGTTTATTCAATTGTTAAATTTTTTACCCTTGCTACACGAGTTAATTTGCAATGATGCTGAGAAAGAAATATTAGGACTTACGGGACATTTAGATTAAAGAAATATGTTCGCACAAACATTATTTGATAACAGTATCTTTATTTCTCTATCATAGTTAATATAGTTCAAAACAACTTGTTGAATCCATTCAACATTTCCACAGCATGAAATTTTATTTGGATTCACATATATATATTTTGTTTTCTCAAATTTTGATCTCACTAAGGGAAATCCATATTCCTTTTAACACATGAAAATGTCTAATTAAGTTATAGGGGCTCGAGAGTGACATTATACCTAACTTCAATTCTCATTTTACTCTTATATGATTTACTCTTACATTGCACTATGGTCTCATTATTAGCGTCGTTTTATCACATTTGTAAACAAAAAAACACATAATTTTCACTAATGGATTCACTACTACAAGGAGTGTAACCTAGCATGAGACAACTCAATTCTTTTCTCTTATACAATGTAGTGTTACACATGCTGCAACCAAGACATCCACTTATGTAATTTAATCCCACCATGAGATCAATCATATGAATATCACCTACTACCTTTGTTCTTTTTATTTGGGCCACTCACTAGGGTACAAAGGGAAAAGTAAGCATAAGGGATAACGAGACCATTTTTTTAATGCTTTCCTTAAGACAATATATTTTAAATACAATTGCATTTTCTAATATTTATGAACAATTTTCACCCACAAGTTAAACCCTTAATCTTTCAAGGTTTGGTTTACTTCCAATCATACCTAAGGGTCAAATCCCAAACTAAATATGAGTATAAGGTGAGAGGAAATTTTTTTATACTAAACAACCTTCAAGAACTACCAAGGTAACCCATTTATCTATTAGAAACTAAAGAGACCATTAACAAGAGTTTAAGTCATAGAACAACTATTTCCCATTTCTCCATTTTTGTTGTCCGAGGGTCCCATAAGGGATTCATTTGATGACAATAAATAAATTCTAGATATAACTTTGTAAGACTTATTAGACCACTAGGATACTAAGGGGTTAATAGTTCTACTTAATCCATAAAAGATAAGGTTACACCATACAGTTGTTGTCTCGAACAAGGAATCTTAAGGTGACTTCTAGTGGTGGTCTTCACAACTCAACATGGTGTCAGATGTGAAGAGAAGACATTCTCCTTACCCCACACATGGTTACCAAACCTATAAGAGAACCACATACTTTGGATAAAATTATACCATGTCATTCCTAAAAGATGGGTTCATGACAATGTCGCTAAACATACCGACTATGACACTAAACTCAAACTATGGATCTTATTTACCTAAACTAGGAGGTTCTATTGAGTGCAAAGTTTAAGTTCATTATATGGTTTCAATTTATTCTATGGTAAGAAGGATCACACATGAAGACAAGTTATGCACAAATCTTATATTAGGGTTGAGTGTTTCATTTAAAACTCTTTCTTACATTTACAAGGTTAGAATACAACACACTAGAATTAATTAATCATCTATTAAACACTGGAAATGCACTTCAATATATTAACTTTAAATTCATCTACCATATATATATCAAACATTTTTACCATACGTAACTATGACTCAAATTGAACCTATGATTAAATGCACATTTCATAAGATATCCCTAAAACTAGCATCTCATACATATTAACAAATTTCAAATACAAATTTTCTATAACATGGGACTACATTATACATATATACCTTTTACAATGACCTATATAAATTACAATAATAAACAATGAATTTCACAACGCCTTTTCGTCATCTTTCTTGCATATACAAAACCATGTGAGCATGAAATCAATGATAAATCACTGGTATGGCATCCACCCTAATCTAGAATAATTATTGTTTTTTAGTTTCCCATTTACATATAAAAATTATTATAATTTTAATTTGAAACAAAAGGTTTAGAGATATGTATTCATTTCATTTCATTTCACTTTATTTCATAACCAATGAGAGTGAAGGAGAAAGGAAAGAGAGAGAGAAACACTATTTTCCCAAACGTTCAATTTCACACAACAATGACACAGTAGAATTTAAAGTTTTATTTACAAGTGTCAACAAGTTTCCAAGATGGTTTGCTAACTTGACAGGGTTCCTACAACTTTCCTTTTACGTTTTCCTACTAGTTGTAAAAATGTTCGATTATACTAAAAGGTGAATAAACCACTTTAAAATGTTGTATTTTGATGAGTAAACACACCATGAGTAAGTTTCTACACGTCCTCCTATACCCCAAGAATTCACAGGAATTGACGGAATTCATAACTAGCGAATGGTTTACAATTGGCGGCTATTTTTCAAAGTCATTGGTTGTAGTTGGCCTACTTGCAAATTATCCAAATTTAGCTCAAGATCTCAGAAAACAACATCCAAAATTGATGTTCGATGGATGAACATGCAACGAGAAACTTCCTACAAGTTCCCTATATATGGAGAATTCACCAGAGTCAACTGAACTCAGAACTAGAAAACTGTTTTCAAAATGACAACATGATTTATGAGGCCACCGGTACTAATTGGTCCAGTTTGACCTAGTCAAACTACAACCAAATGCCTACAAAATGGATTTTTCAAACTATATAGAAAATTGTTTTTCCCTGAATTGAAGGTTTCATAAAATTGTCTAGTAAAAAAACTAGAGGTTTACGAAGATTGATAATAATTTCTCTATCTAGGATTCAAATGGCGGTTCAAAACAAAAGCCAACTTTTTTGATTTAGCACTTCCTACCACTATAAAACAATGTTTGTGGGGCTCCTATAATGGCGCAAAAGGGTCACAAAATTTCATTCGGGGTCGATCCAAAGATTGAAGTGACACCTCACATAACAAGGTACATGAAGGAAGCTTAACCTCCCCTTTCTAGAGTTACGAAAGTTATTTTGCGAGTCTCCACAAGTCACTATTTATTGTTTTAAACTAGGATATGGTCAACATACTTATAGATGTAGTTCCCATTTCCATTTGACACCTTTTAGATACTAATCAAGATATTGGTGGTTATATTATGGACTTGATTATGGACCTTATTATAGTATGATGTTAGATGTTAGAGCATGGATTATTGTTGACTTGATTTAGTTATGATGCATGATAATTATTAGAGGCACATTGGATATTGATGTTGATATATTGTTTGACATGGTAATACTATAGATGTTGTTCGGAAATTTGATATTTAGATATCATGAGTAGACCTAAAAATAGAAATTATTTGATGATGATATAGTTGTTGAGGAAAATTACAAATGATCTTGTTGGTTGCTTGGATGTTGTTGTTATCCATATATCTAGATGATTTTAGAAATTTTAATTATATTATTTTGGATGTTTTGATATGGCCATGAGGCCGAAGGAGGTATTTGTGTTTTACAGGTTAAAATATCACAACAAACATCAGGGGATTGGAGACCAACCACATTGGAATTCTAGATGAATTCAACAAGGTCACCATGGCAACTAGTATTTGTTTGTGTGTTTATGTGTGTTAGGGATTCCCATGGGGGGATCACCTTTAAATGTGACGAAGGGGTTATGTGTTTTTATTTATTTGACCCTTTTGTTTAAATGTTGCAAGTGTTTATTTTGTGATGCATTTGCCCTTTTCTTTATTTATTAAATGTTATATTAATATTGTGGGTAAGCATGTTATAAATATTAATTAAATAAAAGAGGTCATAAGAAAGTAATAAATAGATTTGTTGTCCTTGATATAAAGTGTTGTAAGAGATGTGTAAGTGATGTGTAAGTTAACTATTGAGTGTGAAACACTCCACCTTCATGGAAATTCAAAATTTTCCTTTGAGGGTGATTTTGGAGGCTTTTGGGACAAGTTAAACTTATCACATACCTCTTAAATTTAATTACAAACCATACCTACGGTTGGAGAGTTAAGGTTAGACTTTTATAATATTTTTTGAGAAGTAAATTTGTAGGTTTTAATTCCACTTTTCTTACATGATTTAATTTCAGTCCTTTGGGGTGTGGGTTGGGTTTGAGTGTGTAAGTAAACTGTCATTTTATTCACCCACCTACTTATTATGCATTGGAGAATAAAGTTGAATATTTGGGTTAGGGCTAAGGATGTGTCATGTGTGTGGATCCTACATGGATCCACCTCATCCTCTTCCCTTCCCTCTTCTATAAAATTTGAATTCCTTGCGTTATTTTGGGTTGCTTCACTTTAGAGACTTCATTATGGCTTGAATTTTTTTGCTGTTTTGGAGCTCTTGCTTTAAAGAAGTTTTTGGAAGATTGTTGCATGCTTTTGCTTGGGCAATTTTGGAATTGCTTGCATTGGGATAAAACTTGCTATTTTGGAACTTGGAACAAATCCATCATGGAGAGGTAGGAGCTTGGCTCTTGAAATGCTCTTCTTTTATGAATGTATATGTTAATGTTTGAATGTTTTGGCATGTTTGTGGGTTGTTGGGTAGATGGCCTAGGAATGGTGTAGGAGAAGACTATGGGGTTTATTTTGTGGGAGGCACAAGTGTGTTTTAGGGAGGTATAAGGGTGGAGGGATTTGGGATTTGGGTTCCACCTTAAAAATAAATAGCTTGCATTTATTTACTCATTATGGAGTGCCATAAGAGGTTAGGGAGGCATAAGGAAATGTGAGGAATAAGGGTTACTTTGGGAGGCATAAGGAATGTCAGGGCTTTGATATACTATATTTTTGTGAGTTGTAATTCAAGTGGTGATACCCATTTAACCTTTTGGGAGGCATAAGAACCATCCCCCATAGTTTCTTTCTCCTTTGGCTTTCTTGAGGAAGCTTTAGTATTGTTTGTCATGATTTAATGTAGTTTGTAAACTAAATTCTATTCTAGACCATGTTTTTATTGTGAAAGTGGTAATTGTGTGTTTTGAAATCCTATTATTGCCATGAGTTGGATCACATCTTTTATTGCATTATGGTTAGGGCTCAGGGGCCAATGAAGAAGGATGGCTTCTCCTCTTCATTGGATGTCTTGGTTGGGTGGAGAGCATTTCCTTTCCCCTACTCTTGTTGTGATCACAATTTGAAAGAATGAGAAATATGCATGTTGTTGTTCTAGAGCTGAGAAAAAGATAGTTTGATAGTCCCTTGTGAAATGAAATATTATTATATCCCTTTCCCACTTTAAAGTGGATGATCTATATATTCATTGTAATGGAAAGATACTTTGTATTGACAATGAAAGTTGAAATTTGAAATGTAAAAGAGCTATACTCTGTATTCTATTGTTGGAAAGAATGTGAAAGAATGATACATATTTTGTATGTTGTATTTATAAATAAAATGAAAAAGAAGTTGTAAGAGTTTTATTTGAATTAATGGAAGTGTTTACCTTGTTCATATGATATTATTTCCATTGGAAATTTGTGTTTAACATGCAATATGAAATCCCTATTTAGAAAGTGGAAAAGTGAAACACATGAGGAGAAAATGTATTATTCTACCCTGTATATAATATATGATTTTGAAAAGAATAAAAGTTACATTATTTTCTTTATCATTTGATTGAAGGAATGAAACCTTTTGAAACTAGCATGAAATAAATTCATTTTCAAGGCAAGTAAAATGAGAACCATAGAGTTAATTTTATTGTTTCCATTTTTGCTTCATCTTAAACTCTATAAATTTTACCATAATGAAACAGACTAAAATTTTAATCAAGAAATAATAATGAAACATTAAAATTGAACATGCCAGGATATAAATGAGTTCAATTAGACAAAAACACTTAAAGGAAATCTTTCAAAACCTGGCAAAATCAAGTTCAAAGCTTTCACAGTCATTTTGTTGTCAAAATTGTAAAATTTCAAATTGGAACTCAATCAAAAATAGATCTACCTAAAAAAATTATCCATGTCTATTTGACATGTTTAGAAAGGAAGAAGATCAAATTCAAAAAATATCACACGTTAAAATTACCATTTTGCACTTTAAAAGCCTGTATATCATCTTCTTGAAATTGACCCCTTAAACTTTATCAAAATAAAAAACTAATGATTCTTGAGTAAAGAGGACGTTGAGATATTTCCAGAAAGTCCTTGTTTTCCCAAAACTGAGCACTCTATCAAAATGTTATGGCCTTCTAAAGTTTCTCTTCACTTGGCATCAAAAAATAAATTTGGGATAAATTTCCTTGGCGAGCCTACGGGCCCGAATTTTTCCCTTAGAGCTTTAGAAAAATTTTCAAACTTTCCCCACCAGCCCGTAGCAAATCAGAGGTTGCCACATTACACCATGAGGTGTCAGTGGAGGGGTATATCCCTTTTTCACTTAGCGCGCTTCCAGAAAATTTTGGGAAAATTTTCCAAATTTTCCCACCGCCACCGTCAGCCCATGACCCAATTAGGACACCATATGGCATCATGAGCTAATGGTGGAGGAGAAGGTCCCCTTTTGCCTTTTTGTTTTTCAGAAAATTTGGGAAAAATTTCCATATTTTCCCTTGCCCCACCGAATGCAGCCAATTAGGAGCTACCACGTGGCATTCGTGGTACCTTGGAGGCGTGGGTGAATGTTTCCCTTTTTTTCCCATCGGGCGTTAATCAAATTTTCTCCCCCGCCACCGCGTTTTCCCACATTGGCTTAGTGGATGCCACATGTCCCTCGCAGACTCGCGGGACCATGGGTGCAAAGGTGGCTTTCTAGCCCTTGGGAAATTTTCCTCTTTGTGGCCCGCCGACCTTCCCTTGGGGAAAAATTTCTCCCCTGGGCCCGCAGGCCCGCTCTTGGGGAAAATTTTCACCTCAAGGTCCACCGGCCCATAACTTTAGAAATATGAGGAGTTAGGAGGAATTATTTATATCAATGGAAAGGTGAGGAAATATCCTATCCACTGGGAATGATTTAGGGAAATTTTTAATGCATTAAATTTGAAGAAAAATCAAGTTAAATATTTAAATCCCATTAGAAGTGGGTATGATGAGGAATTACCCTCTAACCCTAATTGAACTTTCTAACCCTAAAATTTTTGGACCTTATGACCTCTAATAATCATTAATTAAATAAAATAATATTAGTGGATTAGAATTGATTTGAAACTTGTTAGTGACAAAGGTTGTATTGTAACCTACTGGTTGTAGACTCTTTTAAACAAAAAAAATTATTCCATAATTTTTCCTAACTAATCCTAGGTTGTTCTTGGGTCTCAAGTGGGTGGTTTTAGCTGGAATCACATTTGGTATCAGAGTAGATGTTCAAAATCTTGGGCCATTGGGCACACTAGAAAACTTGAGACATGAACCATAAACCTAACACACTTTTAAATTTAGAAGACAACTTAGTTTAGAAATTCCATATTTTAGTAACAGGAAACTAAGTAAAACCTAGAATATGGAACTAACTCTCATCTTACTCGTGCAGGGAGGTGAGAGAGATAGATGAGAAATATTTTCACATAGACCTAAGCATACCACCTCTAGAGGATGTCGTAGCATCTATCCTACCACAGATCTTGCAAACTCTCCAGGATGTTAATTCCGCTCTACGCAGAGGATCAGTAGGAGGGCATGAGCCAGATGTGATAGAGTCACTTTCATTGAGGTTCATGTATCTCCTCGACCCAAGTGAGGAGCATGGAGGAGAGAACTTCCATGTAGGGTTAGCTAGAGAAGAGTCACAATAGAGGGGACAGGGTGACCAAGTTTTAGGAGATAGAGAGAGGTCTCAGAGCCCTAAGATTAGGGATGAGCATATAGAGAGGCCTAGAGGCCATTAGACCATAGCTGTAGATCACATCAAGGAGATCCTAAAGCTTTAGCCATCACATTATTCAGGTGACATAGGTGGATTTCAGGAAGAGGCCTGGTTAGTGAGCTTGAGTGGATGCTTCAAGCTCTATCCTTATTCTAGCAACATAAAATATCATGTTGTGATCCATCTAATAAGGGATGGAGCTGGTTTCTAGTGGTGGATAGAGGAGTAGAAGCTCCATGTTGATTCTGAGACAGTTACCTAGGAGCTCTTTGAGGAGTGATTTAGGAGTAGATATTTTTCACGGAGGTTCATATAAAGAATGGATAGATGAGTTCCATGACCTCCGGTAGGCATCTCTTATAGTGGCTGAGTATAAGAGTAGATTTCTAGGTCTACTCCAGTATGTTGATTACATGTAGGATGAGTAGGTGCAGATCCAAATGTTCATTCGAGGCTTGAATCTACACATTGGAGGTGCAGTGTGGATCCATTGTCGATAGATGTTAGCTAAGGTCATCGAGAAGGAATATATAGTAGAGGAGACTCAGGGAAAGACCCAACAAGCTAAAGACCGAGTCTAGATCTGCATCTGATAGATGCGGGATAGCAGGTTCGAGGGGGTTCATACCTCTTCCTCGTGGTGTATAGGGTTTAGCACAGTAATTTTTTAGACCACAACAGAGCAGCAGCAGCAATAGTCCCACCCACCTTATAGACCTCCACAGAGGTTTCATGCATAGAGAGGTCAGAGTATGGGGCCTCTCCCTAGGGTACCATCGAGACACATGGTTCTGAGAGAGCTCACTCAGTAGGAGATCACCAAGAAAGACCTCATCAGACCACAACCAAATCATTAGGATCCACATCACAGACCTCCAGAGTACCGACTAGAGTTTCTACACAGGGGAAAGGATCAGGTGGTTGTTTTGGGTGTGGTGTTAGTAGACATTTTTGGAGAGACTTCCCATAGACCCCTAATAACAAGGGTAAGACATAGATCTCAGAGCATACTATTGGTGATATGGGGCGCAGTCATAGGATGTACGCAGTGGTCGAGAAATTCCAAGTAGAGAATCAGAGTATAGTTATTGAGACTATAGGTACCATTGGAGGTATTCCTACCTCCATTATATTTGATTCTGGTTCTTCTAATTCTTTTATTACACCATCTTTAGTAGAGTGATGCAAGCTATTCATAGTTAGGTAGGGTCATAGTTGGGATGTTTAGATGGCTTCTGGAGACAAGATCTCTGTAGACTCCTTAGTTAAGGATTGTGTGGTGGATTTGGGACCTTTTACCACCACCTGGATCTTTGTATCCTTCCTCGTTGGGAACTTATGGAGTCATCTTGGGCATGGCTTGGTTATTTTCTCACGGGGCGGGATGGATTATTAACATAAGATTATATCTTGTGGAGATGATTTGGGAGTTGAGTTAGTGATATTAGGGGTTAGGAAACCTGTTTCTATTTGCACCATTTCCACTATGCAGCTTAAACGGTGTGTGCGATGAGGTTGTCAAATGTTTGTTATTACAGTTAGTGAAAAATCACAAGATGGGTCTAGTGGACCCTGCTAGATGATCATCCCATTTTGAGAGATTTTTCATATGTCTTTCCAAGGAAGCTATTGACACTACCACCCCCACATGAGATTGATTTTCATATAGATCTTTTCCGGGAGCATAGCATATCTCATGAGAACCTTACCAGATGACTACCCCTAATCTACGCAACCTCAATTTATAGCTTGATGGCCTTCGGAGAATGGCCTAATTCATCCTAGCATGTCTCCTTGGGGTGTGCCAATGATCTTGGTAAAGAAGGAGGAAAAATTATGTGGATTGTGTATTGATTACCTCTATTTGAATAAGGTGACGATCAAGAATCATTATCCCCTTCCACGCACTGATGATTTATTTGATTAGATGAAGGGAGCCACAAATTTCTCTAAGATAGAAATTAATTCAAGCTACCATCAGCTAAGGATTTCAGAGGAAGACATTCATAAGACCACGTTCCGTACATGATATGGCCAATATTAGTTCACAGTGGTACCTTTTGGTTTGATTAATGACCCGCAGTATTTATGAGTTTGATGAATGGGGTATTCAGGAATTTATTAGATCACTTCATGCTCATCTTCCTTAATGACATTTTGATTTACTCACATATGTGTGAGGAGCATGAGGGGAACCTTCGCTAGGTTCTTTAGTATTTTGAGAGTAGCAGCTTTACGAGAACTTGGAGAAGTGTGCATTATTTCGATTTTGAGGTGCAAAGATTTGGGTCATATCATTTCTAAGGAAGGTATCGCCATCAATCTTTCCAATATTAGAGCTATCATGGATTGGCCAGCACCCACTACTGTGATGGAAGTGCGTAGCTTCATGGGATTGGTAGGTTACTATAGGATATTTGTTCAGGACTTCTCTCGGATTACAGCACCCCATCACTTCCCTTCAATGGAAAGGGAAGAAGTTTGTTTAGTCGAATAATTGTGAATAGCCTTCAATACATTAAAGGAATGCCTCACTACAACACCTATTCTTGTTGTGTCGGATCCACAAGGTGATTTTTTCATTTGCATGGATGCTTCTTTAGCAGGACTTGGAGGTGTGTTGATGCAGGAGGGTAGAGTAGTGGCTTTTGAGTCTCAAAAATCAATGATTACGAGCTTAATTATCCAACTCATAATCTTGAGCTTGTGGCAGTTGTGCATGCTTTGGTTTGATGGAGACACTTTCTTCTTGGTTGGAGATTCACACTCAAGATAGATCACTTGAGTCTTCACCACCTCTTCACACATCCCAATCTCAACACTCGTCAGTGGCATTGGATGGAGTTTCTTTGTGAGTATGATATGGAGATAGAGCATGTGAAAGGGAAGGAGAATGTGGTGGCAGATGCTCTCAACAGACGGAGACATGTGGTTATGGCTACTTCAGTGGGCACAATTTATGGAGTAGGATTCTTTAGCAGCTTCCTCTTGACAACTTTCACATTATAGTTGAGAAGACATCGAGTCTCGAGAGACCCTCGAAGGGAAGTTTGATGGTTTCTCACTAGAGGTCAGATTTATGTTCTCAAAGAGCTTGGATTTATGTTCTTAGATATGGATGATTAAGGTAGGACATATTAAGAGGTACATCATGCACCTTATTCAACCCATCCTTGGGTGAAGAAGATGCACACTACTTTGAGACAATTATATCCTTTGGAGAGGACTTCGTAGAGACATGGCTCAGCTTTTGTCATGCTATTTAGAGTCCAAGAAAGTGAAGGCTAAGCATCAACATCTAGCTTGCCTTCTCTTTCCTCATGGTATATTGGAATGGAAGTGGGGACACCATTTCCTATGGATTTCATTATTGGGCTATGGATGTCGAGATATCACCACGATGCCATCATGGTCACAATTGATAAATTGATAAAAGTGGATCACTTTTCTCCGGTGAAGACCAATTATATGGCTAGTGCAAAGTGGCACGGGTATATCTTGATGAGATTTTCAGGTTGCACGGGATTCCGGGAAGATCATTAGTGACTGCGATCCTTTGTATAATTCCCATTTCTTAACTACCATGTAGCACCCCCTCGGGACGAGAATCAACTTCAACATAGCATATCACCCCGAGATAGATGGATAGACTAAGTGGGTGAATCAATTTTAGAGGATATGCTCGGGATGTGTAATTCTGTTAAAAGACCCACTTGAGACCCAAGAAACAACCTAGGGTTAGTTAGGAAAAATTATGGAATAATTTTTTTGTATAAAGGAGTCTACAACTGGGTTATAAGACAACAATTGTCACTAACAAGTTCAAAAACTTCTAATCTACTAGAATATAATTTTATTTTATTAAAAATTATAAGAAGTCATAAGGTCCAAAATTTAGGGTTAGAAGTTTCAAATAGGTTCAGAGGGTAATTCCACACCATACCCACTCTCTAACATGATTAAAGTTTCAACTTGATTTTTCTCACACTTAACACATTCAAAATTTTCCTAAATTACTCCCATTGGATAGGAAATTTCCTCACCTTTCCAATGATATAAATAAGTCCTCCTAATTCCTCATATTTTTCAAGTTATGGGCGGCGGGCCTTGGGGTGAAAATTTTCCCCAAGGGCGGGCCTACGGGCCCATGGGAGAAAATTTGCCTAAAGCACGTGTTGATGGGCTGTGGGGAGAATTTTGGAAAAATTACCACGTGGGGAAAAAAACCACATTTTCACCCACACTCGCGTGGGTCCACCAATCCACAAGGGACACGTGGCACTTCACAAGTCAAAGCGGGGAGAACGAGGCGGGAGACATTTTACAAATTCTCCCACGCAGGTGAAAGTCATCTTTGCACCTACACTCCCGTGAGTCTACAAGGGACACATGGCATCTCCTAAGCCAATGCATAAGGAAGGTGAGGTGGCGAGGAGAAAATTGGCTTAATGCCCCAAAGGGCTAAGAGGGTAAAATTGACCCACGCCTCTTCCGACACCTCCTGATGCCGCGTGGTAGCCCCTGATTGGGCTGCGGGCTGGCAGAATAGCAGGGAAAAATTGGAAAATTTTCCAAAAATATTATGAGATGTGAAAGAAAGACAAAAATGGACTCGTTCCTCCACCGATGCCTCGTGATGCCACATGGCATCACCTGATTAGTTGCAGGCCAGCATGGAAAATTTAGAAAATTTTCCAAAATTTTTTGAAAGCACTAAGTTAAAAGGGGATACGCCCCTCCACTGACACCTCATGGTGCCATGTGGCAGCCTCTAATTGGCTGTGGGATGGTGGGAAAAATTTGAAAAAATTCCCAAAAAAATTCCAAAGCTCTAAGGGAAAAATTCGGGCCGTGGACCCCCAAAAAAATTTTTTCCCAAAATTTGATGCGAAGGAAGAAAAACTTCAGAGGGCCATAACTCTTAATAGAGATCTCTTTTTTGGGAAAACAAGGACTTTATAGAAATCTCTCGACATCCTCTTTGCACAAAGATCAATAATTTTTGTTTTGATAAATTTTAAGGGGTCAATTTTAAGAAAATGGCATGTAGTTTTCACAGTATGAACTGGTAAATTTTAACTTGTGAGATTTATTCAATTTGAATTTCTTCCTCTCTCTACATGTCAAATAGACATGGAGAATTTTTCTTAGATGGATTTAGGATAATTTTGTGAGGTAGATATGTTTGATTAAATTCCAATTTGAAAATTTACCATTTTAATAACAAAATGACTGTAAAACGGTTGAGCCTGATTTGGCTAAGTTTTGAAATATTTCCTTTAATTTTTTTTGTCTAATTGAACTCATTTACATCGTACTACTTCATTTCAATCATTAAATTTTTATTTTATTGTTTTAGGTTTGACTGTGCCTTTTTGGTTTAGATAATTCCAGTTTGAATTTAAAATAACGGGGATCAAATTTTGATGGGTCTATTTGCCATTTCTTCTTCCAAGTATTTAGAATACGTTCCAATTTCAATCTAACACATTTTATTTGATTCAAATCAAAACATTCAAGACCAAAATGCAATACTAATTTCAAATTTTTCACATTTTAAAGAGACAAAATACTGTATTTTCTCACACACATTTCTTCCTTTCAAATAGAGATTTCAATACATTGATATGATCAGATTCAATACAACAATGCAATTTGAGAAAATAATTACATTCATTTATTGATTCCAAAAGACAACTTTACAACTTCCTTCTTTTATTCCTTCCAAAATCATTTATTGTATAGACATGGCATAAAACATTTTCTTTTCACGTGTTCCACTTTACCACTTTTCAAACATAGATTTCATAGAGTATGATAAACACAAATTTCCAATGGAATAATATCATATGAACAAGGTAAAAACTTCCATTAATTCTAATGAAACTCATACAACCTCCTTTCCATTTGATTTCAAAATACAGTATACAAAACAGTGTCATTCTTTCACATTCTCTTTCCAAAAACAGATACAAAGTATAACTCTTTTACATTTCAAATTTCACTTACAAATCTATACAAAATCTTTACATTAAAAATATTTACAAGATCATCCACTTCAAGTGGGAAGGTTAAAATGAGATTTCATTTCACAAGGGACTGTCAAATTGTCTTTTCTCAGCTCCAAAACAACAACATGCATTCTACTCATTCTTCCAATTTGATCACAATGGGAGTAGGGGAAAGGCAACACTCTCAACCCAACCAAGACATCCAATGAAGAGGAGAAGCCATCCTTCTTCATTGGCCCCAGACCCAACCACAATGTAATAAGAAATGTGTTTCAACTCATGGCAAAACAAGCTTCACACATCACAATGCAATCTTTCAACATGCACATTTCAAATTAAAAACAAAGTCCAAAACAAAATAGTAGTTTTAGAACCACATGAAAGATATTAAAAAAACTAGGCTTAATCATTCAAGCCAAAGGAGCAAGAAACTATGGGAGATGTTGCTTATGCCTCCCAAAGGGGAAAATTGGGTATCACCACCTGAGAACAACCCACCAATATATATGTATATATATATATATATATATATATAACCCATATTCAAACTGGCATGCCCTTATGCCTCCCCAAGTACCCCTTATTCTTCACATTTTCTTATATCTCCCCAACCTCTTATGGAACCCCAGAATGAGTAAAGAAATGCAAGAAATTTCTTTGTAAGGTGGAAAATAATTCCCAACTCCCTCCACCCTTATACCTCCCTAAAACCACTTGTGCCTCCCATAAAATAACTCCATAGTATTCTCCTACACCATTCTTAGGCCATCTACCAAAAACCCACAATATATACCAAAACATTCACACAAGAAAATTTACATAAATAAAAGAAGAGCATTTCAAGAGCCAAGATCTTACCTCTCCATAATGGAGTTATTCCTAGTTAAAAACAAAAAGCTCCTTCCAATGCAAGCAATCCAAAAAAAATAAACCCAATCTTTCAAAACATCTCCAAGTAAGATCTCCCAAAACAATAAGAAAATTCTCCCAAAATGAAGTCTCCCCAAAAGTGAAGCAACCCAAAATAAGGCAAGAAATTCAAATTTTATAGAAGAGGGAAGAGAAGTGGATGATGTGATCCATGTAAGATGCCACATCACACTTCCTCAACCCCAAACACAAATCAACTTCATTCTCCAATGCATAATAATTAGGTAGGTGAATAATATGACATATTTATTTACACACTCAAACAAGTCCATACCCCATAAGGACTAAAATTAATTCATGTAAGAAAAGTGCAATTAAAACATTCAACTTGACTTGTGAAAATGCATAAAAGTTATAAATTTAACCCTCCAACCATAGGAAAGGTTGGTATGTAAACTTAAGAGGTATGGGACAAGTTAAACTTGTCCCACAAGCCTCCAAAATTATCCTCCAAGGACAAATTCAAATTTCAAGAAGGTGGAGTGTTTCACACTCAAAAGTTAACTTACACATCACTTACAAGGTAACTTATACATTACTTACACTTACTTTAAAACATGGCCAACAACTCTATTAATTACATTCTTATGACATATTTTAAGTAATTAAATAAACAATATGATTACTCACAATATTAACACCACATTAAATAAATAAAGGGGTAAGTGCACTACAAAATAAACACATGCAAATTTTATTAAAAAGGGACCAAAAATAAAATAAATACATAAAATCCCTTTGTCACATTTAAAGGTTATCCCCCATGGGAATCCCTAACACTAACAAACACACACACAAACAAAACTAGTTGCCATGGTGACCTGGTTGAATTCATCTTGAATTCCAATGTGGTTGGTCTCCAATCCCCCGATGTTTGTTGTGATAGTTTAACCTTCAAAACACAAATACCTTCTTCAGCCTCGTGGCCATATTAGAATGTCAAAATAATATAAATATAATTAAAATTCTAAAATAATCTAGGTATATGAATCCAGAACAAATCAAAACAATCTAACAATATAATTATAGTTTTATCAACAACTATATCATCATCCAATAATTTTCTATTTCTAGGTCCACTCAAATATCCAAATATCAAAATCTAAACAACATCTATCATATAACTATGTCCAACAAGTATAACATCATCAACATATAAAGTGTCTCTAATAATCACCATGCATCATATAAGAATCAAATTCAACAATAATCCATGATCAAATATCTAACATCATACTAGATAAAAACTATAAGAATGTCCATAATATAGTAAAAAGTGTTATGATCAGTATCAAAAGGTGTTAAATGGGAGTGGGAACTACGGGATGTATATGCGATGGATTATCAGCAGTCTAGGTGGGAGGAGTACTTGTACTTGGTGGAGTTCACTACTGATAATATTTTTGAGTTCTAAAGTCCTTTTCTATATGGTAGAGAGTGTGGCTCTTATATGGTTAGAAGAGGGTTTCTCTTGGACACCTCTTACTTGGGAGCAACATGTGATTTTGGTCGGATAGAGATAGGGTTTCTCTTACACTTGCTTTGCAAATTATAGGACATGGAGTAGTAGGTGATGTGGGCATGAAGGTTTTCCTTCGTGTCATGCCACACAAGAGCCCTATACGTTATGGAAAAGGTTCTAAGTTAGCTCCTAGATTCTTGGGTCCTTTTGATATCTTCTAGCGTATCAGCCATTCGGACTACCATCTAGCATTTCCACCAAACTTGTCTGCATACATGATGTGTTTCATGTTTCAGTTCTTAGAATATATATTACAAATCCTTCTCATGTGTTAGATTGGACATCATTGCAGGTGCAGGATTAGGGGTAGGTGATGGTGGAGCCCATTCAAATTCTAGATCACGGGACCATGGGCCTTCGAGGCAGAGAGGTTGATCAAGTCCGGGTGCAAAGTGGGATAAATATGATGAGATTATAGCTACATGGAGGATGTTACTTTTCTAGAGTTCAGTTTCCACATTTGTTCTAGTGACTTCCGGGAGGAATTCGAGTCTAAGGGGAGGGGATGTAGTTGCCCACTTCCCTTTGACACCTTTTTTGATATTAATCATGATACTGGTGGTTATATTATGGACTTGATTATGGAACTTATTATAGTATGATATTAGATGTTAGAGCATGGATTATTATTGAATTGATTCAGTTATGATGCATGATGATTATTAGAGGCACTTTCGATATTGATGTTGATATATTGTTTAACATGGTTATACTATGCATGTTGTTCAGACATATGATATTTAGATATTATGAGTAGACCTAGAAATAGAAATTATTTGATGATGATATAGTGGTTAAGTAAAATTGCAAATGATCTTGTTGGTTGCTTGGATGTTGTTATGATCCATATATCTAGATGATTTTAGAAATTTTAATTATATTATTTGGAATGTTACGATATGGCCATGAGGCCGAAGGATGTATTTTTTTGCGCAGGTTAAAATATCACAACAAACATCGGGGATTGGAGACCAACCACATTTTGGAATTCTAGATGAATTCAACAAGGTCACCATGGCAACTAGTATTTGTTTATGCGTGTTTGTGTGTGTTAAGGATTCCATGGGGGGATCATCTTTAAATGTGACCAAGGGGTTATGTGTTTTTATTTATTTGACCATTTTGTTTAAATGTTGCATGTGTTTATTTTGTGATGCATTTTCCTTTTCTTTATTTATTAAATGTTGTATTAATATTATGGGTAATCATGTTGTTAATATTAATTAAATAAAAGAGGTCATAAGAAAGTAATCAATAGAGTTGTTGGCCTTGATTTAAAGTGTTCAAAGAGATGTTTATGTGATGCGTAAGTTAACTTTTGAGTGTGAAACATTCCACCTTATTGGAAATTCGAAATTGTCCATGGAGGCTGATTTTGGAGGCTTGTGGGACAAGTTAAACTTATCACATACCTCTTAAATTTAATTACAAACCATACCTATGGTTGGAGAGTTGAGTTAGACTTTTATAATGCTTTTTGAGAAGTAAATTTGTAGGTTTTAATTCCACTTTTCTTACATGATTTAATTTCAGTCCTTTGGGGTGTGGGTTGGGTTTGAGTGTGTAAGTAAACTGTCATTTTATTCACACACCTATTTATTATGCATTAGAGAATGAAGTTAATTTTTGGAGTTGGGGTTGAGGATGTGTGATGTGGCATCCTACATAGATCCACCTCATCCTCTTCCCTTCCCTATTTTATAAAATTTCTTGCCTTATTTTGGGTTGCTTCACTTTGGAGACATCATTCGGGGTGAATTATTTTTGCTATTTTGGAGCTCTTGCTTTGAAGAATTTTTGGAAGATTGTTGCATGCTTATGCTAGGCTGATTTGGATTTCTTGCATTGGGATAAATATTTTTGTTTTGTAACTTGGAACAACTCCATCATGGAGAGGTAGGAGCTTACCTCTTGAAATGCTCTTATTTTATGAATGTATATGTTAATGTATGAATGTTTTGGCATGTTTGTGGGATGTTGGGTAGATGGCCTAAGAATGGTTTAGGAGAAGACTATGAGGTTTATTTTGTGGGAGGCACAAGTTTGTTTTAGGGAGGTATAAGGGTGGAGGAAGTTGGGATTTGGGTTCCACCTTAAAAAGAAATAGCTTGCATTTCTTTACTCGTTATGGGCTGCCATAAGAGGTTGGGGAGGCATAAGGAAATGTGAGGAATAAGGGTTACTTTGAGAGGCATAAGGAATGTTAGGGCTTTGATATACTATATTTTTGTAGGTTGTAATTCAGGTGGTGATACCCATTTCTCATTTTGGGAGGAATAAAAATCATCCCCCATAGTTTCTTCTCCTTTTTCTTTCTTGAGGAAGCCTTAGCAGTATCGTTTTCATGATTTAATGTAGTTGTAAACTACATTACATTCTAGACTATGTTTTTATTGTGAAAGTGTTACTTGTGTGTTTGTGAAAGCTTGTTGTTGCCATGAGTTGGATCACATATTTTATTGCATTGTGGTTAGGGCTTTGGGAGTAAATGAAGAATGATGTCTTCTCCTCTTCATTGGATGTCTTTTTGGGTGGAGAGCATTTCTTTTCCCTACTCTTGTTGTGATAATAATTTGGAAGAATGAGAAATACGCATGTTGTTATTTGGAGTTGAGAAAAAGACAATTGACAAAGTACCTTGTGAAATGAAATCTTATTGTATCCCTTTCCCACTTTAAAGTTGATGATCTATGTATTCATTGTAATGGAAAGATACTTTGTATTGACAATGAAAGTTGAAATTCAAAATGTAAAAGAACTATACTCTGTATTCTGTTGTTGGAAGGAATGTGAAACAATGATATGTATTTTATACGTTGTATTTTGAAATCAAATGGAAAAGAATTTGTAAGAGTTTAATTTGAATTAATGGATGTTTTTGCCTTGTTCATATGATATTATTTCCATTGGAAATATGTGTTTAACATGCACTATGAAATCCCTGTTTGGAAAGTGGAAAAGTGAAACACGTGAGGAGAAGATGTATTATTCTTCCAATGTATATAATATATGATTTTTAAAAGAATAAAATTTGAATTCTTGTCTTTATCATTTGATTGAAGGAATGAAACCTTTTAAACTAGCATGAAATAAATTCATTTGCAAGGCAAGTAAAATGAGAACCATAGAGTTAATTTTGTTGTTTCCATTTTTTGCTTCACATTAAACTCTGTAACTTTTACCATAAATGAAAAGACCGAACTTGCAATCAAGAAATAATAATGAAACATTAAAATTGAACATTCTAGGATATAAATGAGTTCAATTATAAAAAAAACTTAAAGGAAATTTTCAAAACCTAGCAAAATTGAGTTAAAAGCTTTCACAGTCATTTTGTTGTCAAAATTGTAAAATTTCAAATTGGAACTCAAATAAATAGATCTACCTCACAATCTTATCCTAAATCCACCTAAGAATAATTCTCCATGTCTATTTGACATTTTGAGAAAGGAATAAGATCAAATTGAACAAATCTCACAAGTTAAAATTACCATTTGAAATGTAAAATATTGCAAATCATTTTCTTGAAATTGACCCTTAAAATTTATCAAAATCAAAAATTAATGATTCCTAAGTAAAGAGGACATTGAGATATTTCCATAAAGTCCTCATTTTCCCAAAACTGAGCCCTCTATCAAAAGTTATGGCCTTATGAAGTTTCTCTTCACTTGGCGTAAAAAATTTGGGAAAAATTTCCTTGGCGGGCCCGTGGGCCCAAATTTTTCCCTTAGAGCTTGGAAAATTTTGGGAAAATTTTCTAAATTTTCCCTACCACCCCGCCAACTTGTAGCCAATCAGAGGTTTCCATGTGGCACCATGAGGTGTCAACGAGGGGCAGATCCCTTTTTCACTTAGTGCTTCTAGAAAATTTTGGGAAAATTTTCAAAATTTTCCCCACTGGCTCCTGACCAATCAAGAGAGCCACCACGTGGCGTCGTGAGGAAACGGAAGAGGAGTATGTCACCTTTTTCCTTTTTACATTTCAGAAAATTTGGGAAAATTTTCCATATTTTCCTTGCCCCCACGCCGGCTGCAGCTAATCAAGAGCTGCCACATGGCATCATGTGGTGCCGGTGGAGGTGCGGGTGAATGTTACCCTTTTTGCCCATCGGGGCATTAAACAAATTTTCTCCCCACCGCCCGCTTGCCCGCGTTGGCTTAGGGGATGCCACGTGTCCTCGAGACTCACGGAGTGTGGGTGCAAAGGTGGTTTTCTGCTACTTGGGAAATTTTCCTCCCCGTGGCCCTCCGACCTGCCCATGGGGAAAAATTTCCCCTGGGCCCGCATGCCCACTCTTGATGAAAATTTTCACCCCAAGGCCCACCGGCCCATAACTTGATAAATATGAGTTAGGAGGACTTTTTATATCAATGGAAAGGTGAGGAAATATCCTATCCATTGGGAATAATTTAGGGAAATTTTTAATGAGTTAAATTTGAGAAAATCAATTTGAATATTTAAAATATTGTTAGAGAGTGGGTATAGTAAGGAATTACCCTCGACCCAAATTAAAATTTCTAACCCTAATATTTTTGGACCTTATGACCTTTAATATTTTTAATTAAAGAAAAGAATATTCTAATGGAGTAGAATTGATTTGGAACTTGTTAGTGACAACGATTGTCTTGTAACCTGGTTGTAGACTCTTTTAAACAAAAAAATTATTCCATAATTTTTCCTAACTAATCCTAGGTTGTTCTTGGGTCTCAAGTGGGTATTTTTAGTTAGCATCACAATAGGGAATTCAACTTCAACTTGTCGATAAAACAATACTGTAGTGATCTAGTTTGGCAGAATTATTCCGAATCACCTCAAAATTATGGTTAAAGTTCATGGTTGACTACAAAATGGTTATTTTTATTACTTGAGTTACAATGTGAAATTTTATTATTTTGTAAAAATGTTATTATAAAACAATTAAATGTATGATATTCCTAAGCTTTTAAAATTATATTTCATTGTAGAAGAAAAACTAAAGTACGAGAATTATTTATGATAAGGAGAGATGAACCATGCTTAGAGGAACGAAGTTGGTTAAACCCGTGGGATTTATTTTTGCATCAAACTTTGGCATTTTGTCAAAAATTTCACAAGCATTGATCTATCCTCCATGATGACAAAAATCTTCTCGATCCCTTGAAAATTTCAAATAGGATAGGTTTTAATGATTGACTAAGACTTGCTCAAGACTCCAAACTAAACATACCCTGCAATCATTAAATTCCATTTTGACCCAGGCTGGGAAGGTGCTGGAAAGGGTTGTAGAAATATGGATTTGCACCTACCCACCATATTTTCTTGAGAGTTTCTAAGACTTTTCAACGAACTCATTTTTTTGTATATCCGGAAAAAGTTGCAGTCCACAAGCCACATTTCATGTGTTTAAATGAATAGTTCACCTATCAATGCATGCTTCCACATTTTTACATACCTATCTACCAAAGCACCTCAAACTACAACATCTGACACTATTCCTATATCTTCTATGCTTTGATGGATGTCCATACTCTTTCCGTAGCTCACGTCTAAAGCGGATGAGATGGGAGACTATTATGGAATCTAAATTTGAATTTTTCAAAAACCCATTTTCTATATACCCATTTTGTACATATCATTATAGTCCATACTTCTAGATTTTAGATATTTAGTCTAACAGTTCACATGCCAAGTGCATGCTTCCACCTTTACCATACGTACCTACTAGAGATCACTTACAACTACACTATCTATCAAAACTATGAGTATCCTTTAGATACATCAATGAAATCAACAGTTACATTTAATTAAATGATTATGCCAGAGGCTTATCAAGAAGCCTTTTCTCGTAGAGGCTTTCCATCACCATCTTATACTTGCCCCATAATGAAAACAACCCAAGAAGGGTAACAAAGCATAGTGCAAGGGCACAATCACATGGCGAGCTACCAAAGCTAATCCAACCGAGCTCTGAAATGAACACATGTGCTCTATCCTAATGAAGTGTTGAGATGGCTCAAAAAAACCTCAACATGATCACACTTAAGATGGTTGAGTTGTAATAGAACAAAAATGAGTCAAAGAAAAGAATGGAGAACTGCTACAATAGGGCTTGTGCTAAAAAAAACCCTAAACAAATTTTAAGAAAAGGATTTTTACTAGATTCAAACACAAATAGATTCATCATGAAACCATGGTGAATTAAAGAGAATAGTTAGGCTTCTAACATAGGATCTCTAATGCACAAGATCCAACTCAAGCTCCAAATCCATGGTGTTAGAGAGGAAAGGGTTGAAAAAAAAACTTTTCAAAATTAGAGCACAATACAATAAACCATGGTGGCCAAAGTAATTTTGGTTGAGTTCCTTGTGGGTGAATCTTCCTTAATGGGAAGATCTCATTCATTAAACTTCTTGAGAGTTGGTCTAACTAGTGAAATGGTGTGTACTTATCGACCACGTAGATCCAACCTTTGGTCACAAATAAAGTGTGTGCATTATTACGCAAGGAAGGTGATAAGTCTATAGGGTTGTATTAGGTTTCCCACACTCCACGCAAACTCTCATCCACCCCTCTACACATCTATCCTTATAGGACTATCAATTACTACTAAGTTTCCAACTTTAATTTGGGGTCAACATGGTTAGCACCTCTATATCTTTTAAAAATATATATATAGTATTATTCTACAAGGAAAAAAATGGCGGCACTACATGTCCCTCCTCTTATAAGAGCATTTTCCTCTATGCAAGACAATGTTAAGGATACATGTTCTTACACTAAGAATTAAAGAATGACAAATCCTTCCTAGGGAAATGAATTATGTCATTAAAACATGACTATAAGCTATAAGGCAAGTCTTGATGATATCTTAATGTTCTATAATGATTGGTAATTTTAGTTTACATTATTACCTAATTATAATTTTCCTTTAATAATATTTATTAATCTCAAGCTATTAATGCTTCTTTAGTTTAAGATTAAAGTTTATTTATTTTTGTGGGTGCCCAACAACAACTGACATCATGATACCACGTTAGGTCTAAACACAACACTAATGGTCCACAAGACATATTTCTAAACACTTTCACGACTATATCACATCATAAGAACTCAACTAACCCATGATAGGAACATACATAGCCCCCACAACATAGTACTTATTTCACATGTCCCGACACACAATACTTATACCATAAGAAGACTACAACAACATGGAATTTCTAACATGTACACATATGAAGGTTTCACAAAACTCTAGACCATTTTTATAGCTACACAGTGTCAAGATGGAAGAAAAATCACAAGACATATCTTAGACTCACAAATGTACACATAATCACTATACCAACTCCACACCTCATAAGACATCACAAATTAATATCCATATTTCTCCCAAATAATCACTAAACAAATACATATAATTCCCAAGAATCACAAAACAACTCCATATACCTCCCAAAGCATCAATCACACCCACACAAATCTCTTATGCCTCCCTCAAGTGTCTCTTATTCCTCCCTCAAGTATCTTATGCCTCCCTCAAGTGTCTTATGCCTCCCTCAAGTGTCTCTTATGCCTCCCTCAAGTAATAAAATAAAGATAAATTTTCCTTTTCACTCCCCAAAAGAGGTTCGGTCACCCTATGGCCCTAAGCGCATATAATCGAGATACCTCTAACCCAAGTGACATAATAACTCATGGTTTAACAACCCGCTAGTTATTTCTATAACTCCTTGGGGTGTTCCCCATACAACGAAGTGTTTCCATAGGTCCCACCACTCCATCGTGAATCCCATGACCCTATTCCAACATATTACGAAATTATAACCAGCATCACAATCTATATCAAATGCCAAGTGGAAACAATCCCAAGCCTCAAGATAGGCTATAAAAATGTTAAACTTGATACGAAATTTAAAAGCTGAAAAATCAAATGGCTAATTACCCATGGTGAGTGTGAAATCCGAATGTTAGTGCAACAATCAAATAAATGCCCAAAATATAAGAACATATCACTCAACCTAAGTGTTGGTTCTAGCAAGAAAAGGGAAGGTGTTGGATTTATGAATAAAATACATGTATACGAATATCACATTACGATAACTATGTGGCCTTATAAAACCACCAAGGGGGTACTAATGAGTTTTGGTAGCCGGAAACATCGAGCCTCAACTCATAAAATATCATATCAATAATATAACTGTCATCATCTCTGTTTGAATCATCCCATGACCACTTCGACAAGGCTCAACATAGTCAAAATCACATAGGTTGAATCCATACGATAACCATATCAGGAGAGAGAAAGGAGCACGAGTTTTCCTTTACTCAACCTAAGGTGTCTATGAAACACAACATGTATGACACGCATTGAGCAAGTGCCACACATACCATATGAAAAAGGTGGGATTTTTAGCCTATGTAAGGCTCCAATTCCTATCTCGTACTTAGCTGGAGTGAATGGTCAATGGATACACATTTCCTCACTCCAAATATACACCTTTTACTAATTTCCCTTAGGTTCAGTTAGTGTAGGGTCCACAACATAACACATAAATACATCACTAACACAATGGTGATTCACACAAATTAACCATAGTGTCTTACGCATGGTATATATACAGGGTAAAAAAAATCATTATTTTCATTGGTTACGATACATAACATTACCACATTTACACCCAAAGTGCAATCAGATAATAGGGATCATATTCTCACCATATGCCCCTAAATGATGACATGAACCATCACATATTACATGAATTATATGTATGAGGAACACAATGTCTAACTTTACAAAATATAGTCAATTACAATACAACATGGTGATGCACACGATTCATCACAATCCAATGATGACATCATGATACAATCTAATTCACTTTACACCAATTTTGTCATGCAATACATCAATACACCTACATATCACATAATGAAAAATGCTCCAACACTTCACAATCCACAATAACATTCTTTTATCACACATAATAAGGTGGTACATCACATGTGAACTCTTTGTAGAATCCATGAAAAGGAGAGAGTATACTCTCATCACAATCACATCAATATGATAAAAAAATACGCACTAAGTGACATACACAACATGTGCGTTCACAATTTCATAATTATAACATAGTTCACATCATGCTTATATCACATTACTCTTCCAATATCCACCACCATCATGCAATACCATCACAACTCAAATTTGTCCCAGAGGTTCGAGAGCATGAACCTTGCTCTGATACCAAGTGTAACGCCCACATTTTACACACATAAATACAATAGCAAAAAAATAGGATAATTTTTTTGACTTACATTGCTCACTACACAACACCACAAGGGCTCTAAGAAGAGAAACTCAACAATGCACAAGACACTTACATAAGTCATCGACTCACATAGACACACGAAAACACCATATACATGTCGATGCCACACTTTCTCCAATGAACAAATGCTAGCAATAACTCAGCCATAAGAAAAGGGACTCAAGGATTGGTAAACCCACAACACATCATTACCATGATTACATCTTCGTTATGATTAACATTCCAATAACATTATTATGTAAGTATAATTTTCTCCTTCTTCCACCTACATATTCATAAGTTCATTCCACATTCAACTTACAATTCGACCATTTAAGTTTTCTCTTTATCCCTTATGAAAATCTTCATAACTTAAATTATTATTTTCCATATTTCAAATTGCATACAAGCTTCCTAATTCTCTTGTTATTATGTTAAGAATATGCTTCTCAAATGTTTATTCATTAGTTAAATTTTTTACCCTTGCTACAAAAGTGAATTTGGCATGATGTCGAGAAAGAAATATTAGGACTTAAAAGAGATTTAGATTCAAGACACATGTTCCAACAAACATTCTTCGATCACGGTATCTTTATTTCCCTATCATAGTTAATATAGTTCAAAACAACTTGTTGAATCCATTCAACATTTCCACATCAAGTAATTTTATTTGGATTCATATATATATTTTTTTTGAAGTTTGATCTCACCAAGGGAAATCCATATTATTTTTAACACATGAAAATTTTAATTGAGATACTAGACTCCAAGAGTGACATTATACCTAACTTCAATTCTCATTTTACTCTTATATGCTTTACTCTTACACTGCACTATGGTCTCATTATTAGCGTTGTTTTATCACATTTGTAAAGAAAAAAAAACATAATTTTCACTAATGGATTCACTGGTACAAGGAGTGTAACCCGACATGAAACAAATAAATTCTTTGCTCTCTTATACAATTTAGTGTTACACATGTTGCAAACCAAACATCCACTTGTGTAATTTAATCCCACCATCGGATTAATCATAGGAATATCACCTACTACCTTTGTTCATTTTTTTTGGGCCACTCACTAGGTTACAAAGGGAAAGTAGGCATAAGGGATAATGAGACCATTTTTTTTACGCTTCTCTTAAGACAATATATTTTAAATACAATTGCATTTTCTAATATTTATGAACAATTTCCACCCGCAAGTTAAACCCTTAATCAACAAAGGTTTGGTTTACTTCCAATCATACCTAAGGGTCAACTCCCCAAATAAATTTGAGTATAACGTTAGAGGAAAAAAAATTTATGCTAAATGACCTTCAAGAAGGATCAAGGTAACCCATTTATCTGTGAGAAACTAAAGAGATCATTAAGAAGAGTTTAAGTCATAGAATAACTAATTCACTATCTCCATTTGTGTTGTCTGGGGTTCCAAAAGGGATTCATTCGATGATAAGAAATAAATTATAGATCTAAATTTGTAAGAATTATTAGTCCACTAGGATACTAAGGGATAAATAGTTCTACTTACTCCATAAAAGATAAGGTTACACCGCATAGTCGTTGCCACAAACAAGGACTCTTAGGGTGACTTCCAAGGTGGTCTTCACCACTCAACATGGTGTCGATCTAAAGACAATACATTCTCCTTACCCCACGCATGGTTACCAAACCTAGATGAGAACCACATACTCTGGATAAAATTGGACCAATGTCATTCCTAAAATACGGGTTCATGAGAATGTCGCAAAAATACCGACTATGACTCTCAACTCAAACTATGGGTCTTATTTACCTAAACTAGGAGGTTCCATCGAGTAAAAATCAAATTTCATTCTACGGTTTATATTTATTTTATGGTAAGAAGGATCACACATGAAGACAAGTTATGCACGAATCTTATACTAGGGTTGACTATTTCGTTTAAAACTCTTTCTTACATTTACAAGGTAAGAATACAACACATTAATTAATTAATCATCGGAAATACTATAAGAACATATAAATACACATATATATATAAGATATTAACTTCAAATTCATTTACCATATATATATATATATCAAATGTATATATTTTACCATACGTAATATATGAGTCAAATTGAACCTATGATTAAATGCACATTTCATAAGATATCCCTAAAACTAGCATCATACATATTAACAAATTTTACATATACAACTTTTCACGTAATATGGGACTATATTATATATATATATATGTGTGTGTGTGTGTGTTTTACAATGATATATATATAATATACATATAATAAACAATGAATTTCACATATATATATTTCGCACATCTTTATATGCATCCTATATATAAACCATATGAGTATATGAAATCAATGTATATATATATACACACACACACATATGTGTATATAAATATATATATGTGTGTGCATGTGTATATATATATCACACACCTAATCTAGCATATATTAATGATATTTTCATATATATACACATATATATATTTCCCATTTACATATAATCATTATTATATATTTTAATTCAAAATATATAAAGATTTAGAGACATGTATTCATTTCATTTGATTTACTATCATTTATGTATATATATGTATGTATATATATGTAGAGAGAAGGAGAAATAAAGAGAGAGAACACTATTTTGTATGTAAACATTCAATATATATATATATATATATATGTATAGTAGAATATCATAGCAATTATTTATCAAGTGTCATACATGTTTCTAAGATACATTTACTAACATACTATGTAGATATATGTATGGTTCCTACATACTTTCCATTTACGTTTTACCTACGTAATTATGAGTCAAATTGAACCTATGATTAAATGCACATTTCATAAAATCATTAAAACATCTCATACATGTTAGCAAACTCGTAATATGGGACTACATTAGAAACCACTTTAAAATGTTGTCTATAAATTGAGGAAACACACCACGAGTAAGTTTCTACATATCATCCAATACACCAAGAATCAAAACAAAAGGTTTAGAGACATGTATTCATTTCACTTTATTTCATAACCAATGAGAGAGAAGGAGAAAGGAAAGAGAGAGAACACTATTTTGACAAACGTTCAATTTCACACACGAGTAGAATATGGAGGAAATTTACAAGTATCAACAACTTGCTAACCTAACGGTTTACAATTTTCTTTTATTTTTTCCAAAAAAGTCATTGAGTCATAGTTGGAAACCACTAAAATGTTGTCTTCTCGAAATTATAAAAATTTAGCTCGAGGGCTTAGAAAACCACATCCAAAATTGACTTGCAAATTATAAAAATTTGATGGATGAAACGACGTGTAATTATGGAAACTTCCTAAAAGTTCCAAGCCTATAAATGGAGAATTCTTTAGAGTCGATAGAACTCAGAACTATAAAACTATTTTCAAATGGAAACATGATTTCTGAGGCCACTGGTACTAATTGGTTTAGTTTGACCTAGTTAAACTACTACCAAAGGCCTATTAATTGGCTATTCCAAACTATACAGAAAAGGTTTTTCCTGAATCGAAGGTTTCATGTAATTTTTTAGTAAAAACAATAGAGGTTTGTGAAGATGGATAATAATTTCTCTATCCAGGTTTCAAATGGTGGTTCAAAACAAAATCCAACTTTTTGGATCTAGCAGAACTTCCTACCACTGCAAAACATTGTGACGGGGCTCCTATAAGGGCGTCAAAAGGGTCAAAAATTTCATTCGAGGTTGATCCAAAGATTGAAGTGGCACCTCGCATAACAAGGTACACGAAGGAAGCTTAACCTCCCCTTTCCGTAGTTATGAAGGTTACTCTGCAAGTCTTCGGAAGTCACAATTTATATATTTAAACCACGAGATGGTCAACATATTTAGTGGGAAGTCAACTTCATCTTGTCGATAAAACAAAATTGTAGTGATCTACTTTCGCCAGGAAGTTTTCTAAATCACCTCAAAATGAGGGTTGAAGTTCATGGTTGACTATAAAATGGTTATTTTGATTGAATGACTTATGATGCGACATTTTATTGTTTTCCAATAATATATTATAAAACAATTAAATGTATGATAATCCTAAGCTTTTAAAATTATATTTCATTGCAAAAGAAAAACTAAAGTATGAGAATTATGCAAGATAAGGAGATATGAACCATGCTTGGAGGAACAAAGCCATTCGAACCCGTAGGATTCAATTCTACATCACACTTTTCCATTTCGTCAAACATTTCACAAGCATCGATCTATCTTCCATGACGACACACAAATCTTCTTGATCCCTTTAAAATTCCAAACATGTTATGTTTTGATGATTGACTAAGGCTTGCTTAAGAATCCAAACTGAACATACCATGCAATCATTAAATTCCATTTTAACCTAGTGCTGGGAAGGTGCTAGAAAGGGTTGTAGAAATATGGATTTGCACCTACCCGCCATATTTTCTTGAGAGTTTCTAAGACTTTTCAACTAACTCATTTTTTTGTATATTCGAAAAAGTTGCAGTCCACGAGCCACATTTCATGTGTTTAAACGAATAGTTCACCTGTCAACGCATGCTTCCACGTTTTTGCATACCTATCTACCAGAGCACCTCAAACTACAACATCTGACACTATTTCTATATCTTCTATGCTTTGATGGATGTCCATACTATGTCCCGTAGCTCGCATCTGGCATGGGATGGGAGGAGTACTAGTGATGGTTATGGAATATGGCTTTAAATATGTCCGTAAAATTTTCTCAAAAGTTTCTATAGCCTTCTCAACAAACCCATTTTGTACATATCATGTTATCATTATAGTCCATACTACCACATTTCATACATTTAGTCTAACAGTTCACATGCCAAGCACATGCTTCCACCTTTGCCATACATACCTACTAGAGCACTTGCAACTACAATATCTGACAAAACTATGAGCAGCCTTCAGAAACATCAGTGAAATAAACAATTACATTTAATTCAATGATTATGCCAAAGGTGTATCAAGAATCCTTTTCTAGTAGAGGCTTTCCATCACCATCTTATACTTTCCCCATAATGAAAACAACCCAATAAGTGTAACAATGCATAGTGCAAGGTCACAATCACATGGTGAGCTAGCAAAGCTAATCCATCCAAGATCTGAAATAAACACCTTTGCTCTATCCCGATGAAGTGTTGAGATGTCCCAAAAAAGCCTCAACTTGATCACACTTAAGATGGTTGAGTTGTAATAGAACAAAAATTAGTCAAAGAAAAGAATGGAGAGTCTGCTATAAGCAGGATGTGCTAAAAAAAACCATAAACCAATTTTACAAAAAGGATTTTCACCAGATGAAAACACAAATAGATTCGACCTGCAACCAAGGTAAGTTAAAGAGAAGAGTTGGGCTTCTAACATGGGATCTCTAATGCACAAGACCCAACTCAAGCTCCAAATCCATGGTGTTAGAGAGGAAAGGGTTGAAAAAAACATTTCAGAACTCGAGCATAATATAAGAAACCATGGTGGCAAAGTAATTTTGGCTGAAGTCCCTTACGAGTGAAGCTTCCATAATGGGAAGATCTCATTCATTAAACTTCTTGAGAGTTGGTCAAACTAATGAAATCAATGTGTACTTCGTGACCATGCAAATCCAACCTTTGGTCACAAATAAAGTGTGTGCATTATTACACAAGGAAGGTGACAGTCTGCAAGGCTATATTAGGTTTCCCACACTTAATGCAAACTCTCATCCACCCTCTACACTTTTTTCCTTACAAAACTATCAATTCTTGCTAAGTTTCCAATTTTAATTTGGGGTCGAGCATGGTCATGGCCTCTATATATTTTTTTAAAAAGCTATTATATTATTCCACAAGGAAAAAAAAATGACGGCAACTACAAGAAGAATCCTCTTGAATTTCAACCAGATATATTTGTTGGCAATAATGCGAGTAGTATTAATATTGATGTGAGGGGTCAACATTTTCATTATGCATTACCTTCTCATACAGCGTCCATAACCACATTGATCAAGAAATACACGTAGTAAATACTAAAGTTGAAGTGAATTATAATTTTAGGAAGTGTAATAATATATGATGTGTACAATTTATATAATAAAAAGAAATTATGTTACATCCACAATGTTTTTATTTGATTTTGGGATTGTGGTTATAATTATTTCAAACAATTAAAAATAAATTTGTTATGTACCTTGTGATATGATAATATAATGTATATGGGTTGGTGGAGATGCCGACATGTGGCACACATCCCCTTAGTTAATTATATGGGGTCACATAGGAATTATTTATATTGGGTAATGAGTCGGCCTACATTGGGATTAGGTATTACCCATCTATTAAAAGTAATGTATGTCTATATAAGGGATCTAAGTATCAATTTCATAGGTATGATTTGAGTCTTCTACTTGTAGAGGTATATTAAAGGTGTCCCCCTCAAAGTGGATTCTCATCTTGGGAGATTGTGGAGTTACTCTTTCCTTAAGGAGCATTATATGGTGTTGCCCTACCTTAAGGGTATTATTATGAATATATTGCATATTAGGGCATATTGGCCCCCATATCTCTTGTGTTGTGTTATATTCTACAAAATATTCATTTATGATATGCAAAGTTCTTATTTATTGGTATCGAGTAGCGATCCAGGGAAATTTGTGGGATGAAACCATAATTTTGGTGAATAACCTATATCTGGAGATTGACATGGAATTTTTAGATATTCTTGTGGGGAGTGGATACATAATTCAAGTGATCTTCCCTCCAAATTTCAGATTTTTTGGAGTTATTTTATGAAAGATGGGTCTGTTTTATGGTTTAAACCCTAATTCTAAGGTTTCATCTATATCTTTTGAATAATGATGAATTAGGAAATAATTTTTTTATGTTGATGTTAATATATTACAAGGTGATACCACTGAAATTTCAGACCTTTTGGCTTTATTTTGTCATATTTATTGCAGTTTATGTTTTTTCAATATTTTACTCTAGAGACCTATAATTGTAGGAATTTTCCTTAATTTCTTACATTTTTGGAAATATCACAAATATTAAATTTGGGTTTGTGTTATACGATTTCATATTTTTGGCCGACCTTTAGTCGAATGGGTTAGAATAAGTTTGTATCAAAGGGTTTATTCCTAAAACCCTAGTTTTGTGGATCATGGGGATGGTAACTTTTTTTTGAAATGGTAGGATTGATGCTAGAGAATGGTGGAACAAATTAAGGGATAAATTCTCTAAACCATCAGATATTTGGTTATTCAAGTTGTGGATTAGTGGCCTTGCAAAGTTTTGGTTTTACGAGTTAGAAAAGGAAAAGTCTAATTGGTCTTTCGAGGAAGCTGGAACAATTTTTCATGGACACGGATGGGAAACAAAAGAAAAAAGAGAAAAGAAAGAGAAAGTAGAAGAATTTAATGATAATAGTGAAGAAGAGGACATATCGAAGAAGAAGAAGAAGAATAAGAAGAAAATGTTGAGGTTCAAGTTGCTACACATGATTTTCTTCAAGACTTCTATTTTGTTTATCAAGACTTACTACATGACAAAGATATTACTATTTTTTTATCAAGACTTCTTCAAAAAAAAGAAAAAAAAACACAATTATTTAAGTGATACTGAAGAAGGGAATAAGGATGAATCATTAAAATCAAAATCAAATTTATGAATGTGGTAGTGACTATACATAATTAGCTAAAACTTAAGTCCATATAATATAGAGTTATTACAAGTGTAGTTTGAAACACAATTATTAGCTAATCCTTTCAGCTATAGGTAATTGTTGTAACTTGTCCATATACTATGGAGTTATTACAATTTACAGCCAATTTTTTTTAGCTGAAGTTTATGACTATGCATTCCCTCAATTAATTGTATTCATATCTGATACTGCTCTTTATTAACCATTGCATTCCATATGTTATACTCAAGGCGTGGATATATTTTGCTCTCCATATACTTTGGTTTTGTATTTATACCAGCGAGCCCATGCTATGAAGTAGCCAAAATTCAGAACCCCCATTCCGCATACAAGGCCATAAAACCAATCAAGACGACTGTGATTGAGATCATCAGTAAGCAAGTCGCTGTTTTTATGAACGATACTCACCAACAAACTACTCAAATATAACCCCGCTGCAGTAGCCGTAGATATTAAACCAATGGCTGTGCTGCGTACTGTTTCTGGAAATTCATTGTAAAAGAAATCAATACTCCCCACACTTTGAAACGGTACTGCCAACCCTAGTATCGCATTTTGAGGAATAAGCCACAATGCCGACATTGGTACCATGGACGCCGATTTTTCTACATTCAACCGTTTTCTTTCCACTATGGCTGCCACACCCAATCCCACACAGTAGATAATCATGCCCATTCCTATTCTTTGTAGGCATGTAAATTTTATTCCTTTACCCGCAGCGAAGGGTACAATCACTCTGTCATAGATGGGCAACACAATTATAGACGACAAGAGGATAAACACTACAAAAGAGGCGGCAGGGATTTGGAAATGAGGGCCCAGGTGTCTGTCCATTATGAGAGCCTGTAACACCACGAACGTCGACTCCGTGTAAATCATAATAGAGGGGATAATTAGAGCAGACAAGATTGGTAATGTTTTTAGAATGGATTTAAGATCCTCTACTTTCTCAACGCTGCACAATTTCCATGCATTCGGATTTTTCTCTCCCTCTGATGGAAATTCTTCGGATATTTTTATAGCAGCCTTGTTCAAAACTCTGTTAAATCAATTAAAAAAATCACAATGTTTAACCCATTATCAGTATCTAAAATTAAACAAAAACTATGGCTTAAATTCTGGGTTACTTGCGAAAATTAATGTAGATAGATTGAAATTCTGTTCTCTTAATTAAAGGTTGATTTTATATTCGTGATTGATAGATAGATTGAAATTCTGTTCTCTTAATTAAAGGTTGATTTTATATTCGTGATTGATTTTCTTCTAACAATATCGAAACCCACTTAAATATGTTTAAGAATGTATAAATTAATATAGATATCTTAAAATATATTTTCCTAAAATATATTAATGAAGACGCTGTATAAATATAAAAGTAACAATTAAACCTAAGCATATATATATTATAATCAATGTGTCTATATGAAATATATCAATAGATATTAATTTCGAGGTTTTTAGTTTGATTTTTACATGTCTTTTTAATCAACATATCTAAAAATTGATTTATAGCAAAACGGAATCATTTAGCTATGTAATTGTGTCGGTCTCAAAAAATATATTCAAGGGACAAATATGGAACATTATTATATGACAAAGATATTACTATTTTTTTGTCAAGACTTCTCCAAGCAAAAAGAAACACAATTATTTAAGTGATAGTCCAATAAAAGTCAAAATTATGAATGAACTAAATTATGAATGAACTTTCACTTGATGGTCAAATGAATGTCAAATTTACTTTGTTGATAATAAAAGTACAACACATTCTATTACAACCATACCTCGGATTTTAGAATATCTCTACATAAAGATTGTAATGTATTGTATGCATGTATTCATGACTAGATATCAGTAACAACCCAAATAATCACACACGAACAACACAGTGAAATACAGGATAACTTTTTTTTTGACTTGCTTGACACATAACACGACACAACATGTCGTCACAAGGTTACAACCAACACTAGGAACCACTTGTTACGGGGAGGACCACAAGGTCAGCACGGAAACGTTCACACCCCAAGGATAATACACCTTTCTTTGTTTTTGACAAGACAACATAGAAGTCCAACGACAGAACACTCTAACAAATAGGGCAAGCCACAGTAAGAATGATTGAAGGTTACTTATTTTGATATAACACCCTTTAACTCATGACTTATGTTTTCAGAAAGATTCAATATATGATTCGCACAAATTCATCTTACCAACTGAGTTAATTTCTTATACACTGTAGAGAAGTTCACTAAAAGTCTTCACTTTACGACAATTAGTTGTTTAGTTCCATTATTTAATAAGGGACTAATTTAATTCCACAAGGCTATCTGTCCATACTTACATTACTAAAAATTGCTCATTACCTTGCTACAACAAGAATTCGTGTTCAACAAAATCAAGATGACTTACAAAGTATCCTGGGAAAGAGTTAAGGAGATAAGGTCGAGTTAAATTCCTCTTTAAGACGTCATTAGCTATTACCAAGGTTTAATTGGAGTTTGGGGTTTTATACGTAATTATTAACGCTTTTACTTAGGCTTCACTAAAAGTATTAACAAGGAGTAAAAGAATTTACTTTCCAAATGGCTGAGAGATAGATTGTGTGGTTTCAAAATTGTTTTCTCCTGTTTATTAAATCTTATTATCTTCCAGAA
The DNA here is from genome assembly GCA_018340775.1 of Taxus wallichiana var. yunnanensis. Classification (NCBI taxonomy): domain Eukaryota; kingdom Viridiplantae; phylum Streptophyta; class Pinopsida; order Cupressales; family Taxaceae; genus Taxus; species Taxus wallichiana. The sequence continues at coordinate 73,098,726 of CM031241.1, read as the reverse complement.
CTAACCATAGATTTCCTTTAAGTTCATTTAAGAATTCCACCATGAAAGGGATAGTGTTCATTAGTGTAGCTAGGGGTATCAAGTTATATAATGTTACTTGCAATGATAGTCCTGCCCTTGATTACTCAAAGAATTTCTTGCTCTCAAGTTGGTGACCCCTACGTTACTTTATTTGAATGCAACTTTTAATTTAACTTCCAGAAGTATTAAACAATCCCATGTTAGTTTACTTATGACACTTTATTACTAAGTCATGGCAAGGTTTAACTCAGAGATTTATTCTCAAGGCAAAGTTGAAGCAACACTCATTTACGAGAACAAAACAAGATTACATCATTTCTTAAAATGCTGATACTCCACAAGTCACTCAACCACAATAACCAAATTTTCTTAAAATTTCAATGATGGTCAAACAATACAAGGTTTCCAAAGTTCGGATGACAAAGTCCACAATAATTTATACTAAGGTATTAATCCTCTTTTAAACTTTCCCTTTGGGACGTTAACAAAAATTGAACAACATAAAAAGGTTTCGAAAGCAAAGGAACTTCTCAACTAAGGTTGATGACAAAAGTCTACAATTCTATCCTTCATCTACACGCAAAATCCATCTGCAGCAAATTTTCTACAAGAGTCAATTCACGAGAACTGAGCAAGATAAGGCTACACAAAACCACCATAACTATTATTTAACAATACTACGAAAAGGAAGCACTTTATTACAAGAATTGGTTCAAACCTCTAAACACTATCAACACATCAAGTTATAATAAAGTCTTCATCATGCCAATCAAAGAAGGAGAAGACCTTGTACTTCAGTTAGGAGAAAAAGCAACGAAAGTAATAATCGTATGAGAATGGCCCTTGGCCCTATAAGGAGAGATAAACAATCTAGCAAAGAACAAAATTCCCATCAAGTAAGTAAATAACAATAGTTACAAGATTGAGATTTGATATATATACACCAACCATCTAGAAAATTTATCAAAGTTACCATACGCATAGACTAAAATAATATTGTAACTACCCAAAAATACCAACACATACATGAACAACACCGTAAAAGACAGGATAATTTTTTTTTGACTTGCTTGAAGATAATACGACACTACACAAGTTCTCTAGGGAATACAACCAACTAAAGACATGCTTCCACAACACGGACCCACACTGGTTACAGATAAACATGAGGCACACACTAAGGACACACTGGTTCATCTAAAGTATGCAATTTTACAAACAAGGTCTTCCCACAGAAGGTTTCTTTAGAATCATGTTCTAGCTGTAAGTGATTTTACATTCTTTACTTTCCCCAGAGAAATCATGATAGGAGAATCTGAAGTTCATGTCTCCTTTGAAGAATTTTCTCCTACCTTGTTAATGTTAATATACAGTGTAAACCAATTATTGGATGGCAAGAGGTTACTTCATTTACTTGATTAACTTATTCATTGGTTAGGAGGCAGTTAGTTTCTCAAGGCTCTTAACTTCATCAAACTGTTTTCAGCGTTGTGCTTTTAAACATGTATGTTTTACCCTTTTTAAGTGGTCATATTTTTATTTTATTTTATTTTTACAGTACATGACTGTCTAAAACTTGGATTCATCATTAAGATCTTATTAGTGGTTAAAAAGGATTACATTGGGGTCAAGAGTCTAACCAGAAATATTATAGGTTTGACTCGGGCTTCACTTGAAGAGATAGACATAAGTATACTGTTTACTTTTTCAACGGGTAAGATAGATCGAAGAGTTTCTTAGTCAAGTTCCTTCTATTTATTATAATCTTATTATCTTCCAAGAATTCAATCATTGATTTCACCTTAAGACCGTTCTAAGGATTTACCACAATAAGAGATTGTTGATTAGTTTAAGTGGGATCACCAGGTATATTTGTTTCTCTTGTTTTCTTTTTGCTAGGTTCAAAACATAGTCCTCTACCAAACGACACATGACCAAAGGTAACCAAAGTGATGTAAGTTGATTCAAGTTTAGATAATTATAATTAGGTTGACAATTCAAGGATAAATCATATTCTGAAAAGTGAAAATTCAACAAAGGATACACATGTAAAAAAATTCATTTAATCTTATTGACAATAGTATTTCTCAAATTGACTTTCAAACGATAACAACAACCTACATGAGAACAATACAAAATTATAACGCAATGCCTTCTAGATAGTCTCCACAATTTCCATACCAATGTTGTAAAGCAAAAGAAAAACATTCGTACAACAGCAGTTCCTAAGAAGGCTGGAATCCACTTTCTACACGTGTTTCTTTTTCTCTCTTTTTTTTTTTCTTTTCTACTCAGGAAATCCTCCTGCACATTTGTTAGCACATGTCAGTTCGCAAGAACTGAGCACGATAAAAGCTATAACATTAAGACAATATGTTGTTATCTAACTGTTTCAAGGAAGAAAAAGACACCGTTGATTATGAAAAATAATCTAAGAGTCTAAACAAGAGCAATTAAAGAGTTGTCCAAAAGCATAAAATGTCTAAATAAAAGGGACGGCACTAACTCTATTTAATTATCATTTTCTCATAGGAGCAGTTAATAAACATCATAGTGAATTTCACCCATATCACAATAATGATCGTCATTTTAACAAGATAACATTTCTAAACGAAAACAATTACAAGAAGAGAATTAATTTCAAACGTGATCTGTCCCTATTTGTTTAAGTTAGTTCACCAAGCCAAGGATCCACTATGCCACTGGAAGATCCCAAACAATCAATCGACATGAGAATATCTAAACCAACATGACTTATTAATATTAAGATGATGTGCCTATAACAGTTAATTTTATGTCAGTACCGAATAAATAAATTGGAAAGAAAAGGGATGAAACACACAAATGACCTCGTATGGGTCACATCCTATCCTAACAATCCTTCTATTAAACTTTCTTCTAATCAAGAGAGTGTCTTAAGAAAAAGGACAAACTTGGCAAGACCAAACATAACCATTATAAATCTTACAGGAGGGTTACTCAATCATTCACAAGAACACAACACAGGATACATAGCTTCCAAAGGATCTATCGTCAACAACAAGTTGACTTAAACCTTTCTGGTCAATACATAACCATTCTACTACAATGACAGCAAGGAGGTCGTATCACAACGATCATCACAAAAACCAGTCAACCAATGAGTTTCCAAACACACCAACCTCTAAGTCACAGAAGAATGAAATTTAAGCATCTTTACGGAGCAAAACGTAGAGTAATTTCTTACGCATAAAACCAACATCCCAATTTTAAGATTTGAAAACTTCCTCACTAATGATCAAGTAGATCTTGTATCCTCCAACATGTGTGAAACAAAATCAAGGTAAGAAAAGAGTATTTCCTCTGACATTTTAAGCTATCCAAAAGAAATGTGAGTATCGTCAAAAGAAGACATTCCATAGGATCAGCTACATTCCTCAAAACATACAATGATCACCAAGGAGAGAAGGTGATTCCAAAGACAACAATCTCTAAACGGTGAACATGAATTGATATCAAATTGACGATCAACCATGACACACGAAGAATAAAAGTATTTCTTGAGCAATTCATAACAAATAAAAAAGAAACTAACATAGTTGAAAGTAATATCAACTTGGCTCAATTCAAAAATCAGTCAAGCTAAGCACACACCAAGCCAACCGGGAAGGGTTACTAGAACCTAAAACAACTAAAAGAAAAGGATAGAGACAGGAATAGCATCATTCACCTATACACAATGCACTCGCAGTACTCAATCACCAATTCGCAAATACCCAACATAAACCAGAACTACAGATCTCGAACCGAAACAAGAATAAGAACAAAACAGGAACTATAAAGTTGAGTCCCACGACAATGTTTGATAAAACATTCAAATCGTGAGACCAACACAAAGAACTCGGGAATTTTCATTACAGGAACCCCACCTCTTTTGTTTTATTAGTCTTAAGAACAAAGTTCACCCAACTAATATTTATTAAAACCCAGAAAACAATATAAAGGCTTCAACCAGCGCAATCATTTCTAACGCCAAAAAAAAAAATACAAACGAGCAAGGGAAGTGGAAACCAAACAACATACCATCACATGAGACATTTATATGAAGAGTAGAGTTATTTAATGATTCAGTTAAATAACAACATAAGAATCAATGGTATAGAGAATATCGTGCTCGATTAAGCTCCCATGATCGATAACAAGATGGACGGGGCTGCAACAAAGAACCCAACCAAACAAGAACTTCTCTTCCTCAGCCTGTTGAAGGTCCAAACTCTATTAACGGCCATGCTCTTGTCTTCATAAAATCAATTGTATAGTCCGCAATGTGCATCTCTGCCCATAGTTCGGTCGGGTCGCATATTCCTCTCGGCCATGGTCTTCATATATCTCAGCTTTGACTGAAACAACACCACCACCAAGATCTCCCATATGCATCTGATTGTTTATGATTTGGACCTCCTAACCTTGGTGCTCTCATAATAGGAGCAGCCCTAGTCTATTATTAAATAAAAGCCCATCTCTGACATAAGGCAATGGACCACTGTAAGCAGCCTGCAACCCTGCCCGATCACAATCATAGATAGGAACGACATGGAACTGATACCGATGGTATGTAGAAGGAGCATGGCAAGCCCCTGTTTCTGCAAGTTTTGAGTTCAGCCAGAAGAATCTGAACTCAGCACTACAGTCATATAATGAGTATCCCCGCCAACAAATAATGTCAATTATGTAGTAAATTTGATCTGACTCATGAAAAAATACAATCAAGAATACAAAACATGTGACTGGGGCCAGAAACATTTTTTTGTTCTTGCACCATTTGGCAAAGCTGATGGGAAGCAATGTAAAACCCGTCCATTGCGAAGCCTGCTTATTGTTGTACCATGAGAAGAAACCACAAGGCATCGTTTGCCTGCAGGTCTTGGCAACACATACCATTCATGCTTGAGGCGGGGAGGAATATCCACCATCCACTCTGGCAGCATGAACTGGCGAGAGAACCACTGACGTGCCCTCGCACCCTTCAGAAATCCTAATGATTCCACTCACTCCCGTGGAAGATACAGAACAACCACTCTCTGTAAAACCGTCCATTGTGTCTGTGTGGAAGTAAAACGAGCTAATAAAGACTGGTAATGGCCAGATACAAAACAGATGACAAAGCTTCCGAGGAGAAAGGCTCCTCCAATCAGTAAGCGGGAGAATCCCGAATTTGAGGATGCGTTGATACTGAACAGAAAACAACCTAGTTGGACAGCCTGCCTGTTGGAGGCGCTCACGAAGGCTTCTACCAAACTGTAGCATGCCTGTTGCCCGGCTATTTACTGTTGCAGGCAGTTGCTGTGGATCCCCAATCTCGAATCAGAGGATACCCAGAAGCAAACAAGAAACCCAACTGTAGAAAATGGGTGAACTGAGAAGAGGCGCAGAAGCATTACCCAGCCTCAAGATTTGATCGAGCTTCTTCCTTGTTAAATTCACCACCTGGACAGAAGCGACTTTCCAAAATGAAAAGGCAAGACAGCTCAACTAAAACTTTATCTCGTCCTTCTACTACAGCTGCAAGGTTTTGCAACCACTGATCACGACTGTGGTCGCGTGCAACCAGAACATCAGGTTCAGCACCAACGGTTCCTTGGGATCGCCCTGCAGCAGCTGTCGCACTTAGCTCTCTCTGGGGCCACTGATTTTCTGGGATAAGTTTACTTCTCTACCCTGTAGCTGCTGCATAAAGCCAAGCACTTCCTCACGGCACTTTCCTAGGAGAATTTCGGTTCTACGCTCCACTGAAACTGCCTGTACAGCACAATTTTGAGACCCACACCCACCCACGCAACATCAGGGTGGTAGACCTTCATTTCACCATCAATGAATCCACTGTCCAGAATGCGCCAATGCAATTCATCTGTTGCAGCATTAGAACACGCCAAGAAGGAGCAGGTCAAAATGAGGTGACAGGGTTATAAATTATGGTAGGTTGGTGACAGTTGGTATGTTGAACAATGAAGATAGTTGGTGGAGGTGCCCAACCACACACCACTTGCCAAAAGGATAGAACAACAACATCCCATAGAATGCTTCTCCCTCATGGCGGGAGGTCGCAGAAAGGAAGCCCATGCCCGGGGGGCATTACAAATATATTACTAAAAGAACAAGAGTTGATCGGCCCAAGAAAGGGGAACCACGGGTTTCAAAAATTAACACTAAAAGTCATGCATAATTGAGTTTCAAACCGGAAATCAAATAGAGTATACACACAGCATAAGTTTCGAAGCGAAGGCAAGGTATACTAGTTTTGACCATTAACTACAAGATTTTCCAATCATCCAAGAAGGGTCAAAGTCTTACAGGCTAGTAGCAAGCATGCGAGAGAAGAAGGGGGTTCCATCACACAAGAGTATACAATAATGTCATCAACAAATTTTATAACACTAAGGATTTGCAAACCTCCACTACAATACTAATGTTTGGTTAATTTAAAATAAATTACCCATATCCCAAAACAACCATATTTTATGGCAACCCTTGGTAACACAGTCAACCGTCGCACAAATAGATACAAACATAATTTCTAAGTGAATTTATCAAAACAAAACCTTCCACTATGAATTCATAAGATTATCACACGAAAGCTGAGTTTTTTCCCGAAGGTCAATCACATTTAAGGAAATCTCCATCACAAACTATTACGGTAATTACGTGCATAAAAACTGACCAATATTAATTAATAGCGTTAACATTACAAGGGAGAAAATAATGCAAGTTAGGAAAGATAGAAGAGCGCCATCAGAAATAATTCTGAGAGGGGGATTAGACCAAACTATTCTAGTGTCAACGAGGTACTAGATTCACACAATGAAACCTCTAGCTTAGTTGATCCGAAAAGCTAGTTATGATTCAAGTTGATAGGGATGGTCAAGGTACTTCTTGAGGATGGCCTTACAAGCCTAAAAACAAGACGAAGGATAGTATAAGAGTCTAAACACATGAGACGGAAAAACACGTTGCACACGAACCCTTTTATTCTACCGGTTTAATACCAAAACTCTAAGCTGGCTAGCCCACGCATGGCTCACACAATCCTACAACCTTTCTTTCTCGATGCCAAAAGGTTATCAAAGGGACTTGCGAAGGGGCTAACAAAAAACGTCAAAAGACAACTTGGGTGCTAGGGAGGAGCTTCATAATTATTGTAAACTTACTTCCATGATATCGAAAATACTAGTTAATCAACATAACAACTTGCAACTCAATCGCAGAGAAGAATTAATACAGAAACAAACAGACGAAGGTCTATCATTCGAGTAAGAGAAACATAACATTCAAAGGAGAGGGCACACACATCCTTTCGACCCACATACTGCCAACGATAAAAGCTAAAACAAGATGACACAAGCAGGAAGGGAAATCTCCCATCATGACATCCAACTGACAAATCAATGCAAGGAAAGGTGGTTCGATTTCACAATATTTTTAAATAAAATAATAGTAGAAAAGTGTAGAAATATCTTGCCTGTTTCTCCAGCTTCAACAGGTCATACAGACTCCACACGGGCCAGCATAAAACAATAGCATGAGACAAGGATGTGAGTACTGCTGCTGGTGATGTCAAAGGGCCAAATGTGATAACTGGATAGACAGATGGGGCAGAAAATTTAACAGTTGAGTCCTTTCACAAAACCACCTCACACCGCCTCGTAGTACGCTTCTGCACTGGAAACAACTCGAGGAGATTGTCTTCCATCTTCCCTCGCTTCAGCAGTCCTATGAGGTCATCAAGGCTGTTATCAACCAAGTACTCCTTGAAAAAGTCTGTGATGAATAAAAGCACGATGCCCTTGGCCACAAGACAACCCAATTAATCCAGAGAAAAAGACCATACAGAATGACAAAGTTGGAGAAAAGAAATATCAAGAGATGCTCTCCTCGTAGTCTCCTAGCATTGGATTTACTGCAGGCTCTTTCTCACATTTCCTGCTCTGCCCAAGTAGCTTTCCATTTCCTTCAAGTAGTACTCTCCTGCTTTTCCCAATCTCCACCTACTCTTCTTCTTGCTTTTCATCCCAGAGATGCATACCATACATCAGATTTGATGAAGTAAACAACATAGTCCAGTCCTCTTAACACTCAGAAAAGAATACTTTTTCGAAAGTGAAAATAAAGTCTGATTCCTTCTTATCGCTGCAAGTTTCATATGATGCACCTTGTTATAGTGCAAATGTGCAGCCCATTGCTTACAGCTTGCTTCACTTAGCAGCACCAATAATCTCCATAAGAACATTGTCATTGTTTAAGATGAGAGAGCTGGATTGCATTACCCACAACAATTTCTCTAGCAATATAATCTTGGAGATAAACTTGGTTGCAGTGTGGCAGTCAACATCTGCTAGAAGGCTCTTTTGAACTTAATATAATAGAGTGTTTCTCCACCATGCTTGTGCCACAGAGACTCGATATCATCATTTCATCTTTGTCCAATGAATTTTAAACGGCTTAAACCGCCTCATCTCCAAGTCCAGGCTTCTAAAAAACACGAGAGGAATCCAGGGGCTTTTTGGTGCACTTATATCTATGCTGCTCTCATTCAACTCGTGAACAGTGTGTGTGGTTTCAGAGTCATCTGCTGCACCTTCCATTCCATCATGGTACAAAACCTCAGAACTCTGTAGCACTCCCAAAGGACTCTTTTGGACAGAGTCAACATGTTCCATGTGTTCCTTTTGGGTGTCAAGTTCCATCTTTTCTGGTTCCAAAGCAGATTTATGCCCTGCTTGCAATATGCAATCTGATTCATGCCCTGCAATCACTTGAAGGAGAATCCCGAATTTGAGGATGCAGTTGATACTGAACAGAAAACAACCTAGTTGGACAGCCTGCCTGTTGGAGGCGCTCACGAAGGCTTCTACCAAACTGTAGCATGCCCGTTGCCTGGCTATTCTTGTTGCGGGGCGATTCTTTGTAGATCCCAATCTCGAATCAGAGGATACCCAGAAGCAAACAAGAAACCCAACTGTAGAAAATGGGTGAACTGAGAAGAGGCGCAGAAGCATTACCCAGCCTCAAGATTTGATCGAGCTTCTTCCTTGTTAAATTCACCACCTGGACAGAAGTGACTTTCCAAAATGAAAAGGCAAGATAGCTCAACAAAAACTTTATCTCGTCCTTCTACTACAGCTGCAAGATTTTGCAACCAGCGATCGCGACCGTGGTCGTGTGTGCGACAGAAGATTAGGTTCAGCATCAATGGTTCCTTGGGATCGTCCCATGAGAGCCGCCGCACTTAACTCTCTCTGGAGGCCACCTTTGATTTTCGGGATAAGTTTACTTCTCTACCCCCTGTAGCTTCTGCATAAAGCCAAGCACTTCCTCACGGCACTTTCCTAGGAGAATTTCGGTTCTACGCTCCACTAAAACTGCCTGTACAGCATGATTTTTGAGACCCACACCCACCCACGCAACATCAAGGTGGTAGACCTTCATTTCACCATCAATGAATCCACTGTCCAGAACACGCCAATGCAATTCATCTGTTGCAGCATTAGAACACGCCAAGAAGGAGCAGGTCAAAATGAGGTGACAGGGTTATAAATTATGGTAGGTTGGTGACAGTTGGTATGTTGAACAATGAAGATAGTTGGTGGAGGCGCCCAACCACACACCACTTGCCAAAAGGACAGAACAACAACATCCCACGGAACAGCTTCTCCCTCACGCCAGGCAGGTCGCAGAAAAGGAAGCCCATGCCCAGCGGGGCATTACATTCTCCTCCCCTTAAGAAAGCATCGTCCTCGATGCGACATAACACAACGGAAAAGAAATGGTTCGCAACCAAGAATAGGTACAGGAGAAAGTACACTTTATGGTTTAAAATTTTAGTTGATTAAAGCATGGTCACAAGGTAGCCTTAGGAACATTTGGTAGAATTTTTAACTTTCAATGTTCTGTGAAGATTGGCAGTTCTTTCTTGTTCATCATTTCATTAGTCTCTTTCCATTAGCATTATTCTTAGTTTAATTGCTTTTAAAATTTCATCATTGAAGAGTTTTGGTTTATTCCTTATTATGGGTGCCCAACATGAGCAAGCTAACACAATACCCTATCAGTTCACAAGACCCTATAGATTCACAAGCACACAAGTATATACTTCAAGATTGTATTACACCACATAAAGGTTACTCAAATACGGAATGGAATAGGCACAGTCCACATAACATAGTACTCGACACACATCAATGACTGACATACCAAAATACTTAACCAAAAAAGACTACAATCCACGGACATTCCCTCAATTTGCATCAATGAAAGACTCACATAACACCAAACCATGCTACTGGGTACATAGTGTCCACAAGGGAATCAATGAGATAACCACAACATCACAACACATATCCATCGACATGAGTAACACATACATCAAAAGACCACTACCAAACAGCACAATAACTCAACATATATCCACGAAACATCAACCATACGGACAAATATCATAAGCCTCCCTCAAGCTCTTATGCCTCCCTCAAACTCTTATGCCTCCCTCAAGGAGGCCGGTTGACCCTATGGTCCAAGACGCATAGAGTTCGAACACTCCTAACCCAAGTGACATAATAATGCGTGGTTCAACAACCCGCTAGTTATATGTACTCTTTGGGCGTACCCCATACAACGAAGCGGGTCCATAGGTCCAAGCAATCCATGGTGCATCCTATGACCCTATTCCACACATCACGACAATAGAACCAGCACAACAATCCAATCCAAAGTGCCAAGTGGCAAAGTACAAGCCTTGGGTAAGGCGGTAAGAATGCCTCTTTCTAACACATGCCACTGCAACTTGTGCCAGCCCCGTGAACGGGCTGCCTTGTGGCCTGATACGATTGTACAGCTTTGTTCCACAGAAAAAAAACAGCATGGACATCCCCGTCAGGACGGCACAGATACCAAACCCCAACGCCCAGCTCACATTTGCCTGAATATACACAATTACAGTCGTAGCTACAATGACTGAGCTGTAAAGCCCAAAATAATACCAGTTGAAAAAAGCCTGAATTTTCTTCATTCCGTCTGCAGTTTCCTTGTCAAACTGATCTGCTCCGAAAGCTGATGAAATAAAGCTGACTCCTCCTGAGCCAACAATTGATAAAGCGAAGTAAATGTAGAGAACTGCATACTGTGCTGTGGAGGGGCCATGGCAGGCTTCTACCTGTAACTTGGGGCTGCATGCAGGCGGCCTTAACGAACTTATAACCGCTGTAAGCGTTAGAATAACCATTGCCTGAAACAGAACACCCAATTAACATAATTTAAAGCAGATATATGTAGATTCATTTTCGATAAGTTTTAAATGTTATATGATCCGAGGAACGTACAAGAAACGAGAGAACTGAACCAATGGCAATTGTCCAGAAACGGCCGAGGTATGTATCCGCAAGAAGCCCTCCGACTAGAGGCGCCAGCTGCGATCCCCCGTTGCATATATAGATGATATTCACGGCTTCGATGTTTTTTATGTTGAATTGCGTCGTTAAATAGACAATTATATTTGCAAGCATACCTGTAGCTGCTGCATAACTGCATACCTCGTTCCCTGAAAATTCATAGCCATATAACTATTATTGAAACTAGATGTACAAATATTTGCTGTTCCGAATATAAGAATAACAGCTTGTAGACACACCGAGAATGAAAGGAAACGTTTTCCATCCTTCAACCTTCTTCTTCTTCTCCTGGACATTGACTGTCGTGCGCTCCTCTAAATCTTTCTGTTCTTTATCGGCTGATAACTCAGAATCATGTGCAGGTTTAGGGATGGAAGAAATCACAGTAACTGATTGATTAGTATTTTCCATTTTATACCAACAACCAGCGGACACGAATGTGAGGACTCAGTGAGAGGTTGTTTCACTAATCACGATGAACACAACAATCAATGGAACACAAACACCAATCCACCAGATTTGTAGTTTGTGTGGGATCGTTTGCAACACGAGGTACGCCGAGATTGAGACCGACGTTTGTCACAACAATTATTTATGAATGCTCATTCTGTTTTACTTCAGAAAAGCTGGTTGACAATTTATCAAGTAATTTCATTCGTATATGTGATTCTAACTCTGGATTACAAAGGGACGTTGTTTATTTATTTCAACCGGCAAGATAGTCAAGAATTGACTGGATTAAAAACTATGTTTTCCTGCCATTCAAACCTGTAACTGTTCACGGGAAAGCAAGCATTCCTGCCATTCAAACAGCTGACGGGAAGGCAAGCATTCCTGTCATTCAATCTATAGTTTATACTTACAAATGGAGAGTATCTACATGTGGATTATTTCTTAAGCTACAACGCTACTTTTATATTTATATCCAATTGTTTTATTGACGAATACACCGGGAAACCAAAATACTGTGGAAGCCGGCACAATTTATTAAATTTTTTTTACAATCTTCGTAGTGAGCTAAATCTCGAAAAAGCATTTCAGCCACATTCGTAGACGCTAATTGGCTTTCGGCGATAACCGTAATTTCTTCCTGTCCAAACTATCCATGTCTTCAACTACCACGTATGATCCCACGTTTGAAATGTTGTGATCGAAAAGGCCAAATTGCATATTTAAAACATGTCAGGTTAATGATATCGATATCTTACTTAGTATTAAAAATAAATTTGGGTATACTGAAAATGGCAGATTTAAGAGCTGTTATTTTAAGTCGACTGAAAAAGTGCAAATTCAAGACTAAAGTTAGGTAGACTAAAGTCCATATTGAATTGTAGGTGGAAATTTTATTTATTATTAAAAATTTGTTTTATAGAAATTAATAATTAATATAGTTAAAAACGTCACAATAATGTTAATAATTATTTGTAAGTGGAGATTTAATTTATCATTACAACGTTATCATATGTATAAAGTGGAAATTTAATTTATCATTAAAATATTATCATAGGCAAATTAACATATGGTACAATTAAGAGGTCATGGTAATACTTTTAGTGATTTCTTAGGGTAGATTTATTTGATCATTATATGTCATCATCAAAAAAATTACATGATATTTTAAATTATAATGATGTGAAATGAGTTTGTAAGTTTTATTGAATCTTTGTCTAAAATAATCGAATAAAACTAAAGAAGCTATTTTAAAGGTTTACAACTCTTTTCAACAAATGCATTAAAAAATGTGTTTGTTGAATCAATTAACACCACACTTATAATATGTATAATCATTTAAACACTTTCTCAAAATAAATTATCATCGTTTATGTCAAGTGGAAGAGTAATTGGATAACGTTAAAATTTTACAACATGAAAAAATATTTCTTATGGTAGGGAATGTCATTACGCCGAAGGCATTCCCCCTATGGGAAAGGCCTCTGCGGACGTTTCCGTAACCATGTTAAAATTGACAGTCTTTCAGACGTTTTTCCAAAGTGTTTAACTTTGACAATCATTTGTATGTTTTTGCGTTGTACGAACAGATTTGCTTCTTCTCCTGGTCACACCACGGCCTGAGTGCAAGTTTACTCGTGTCAATCCAGGTGAGTGAAAACTTCGGGTGTGGATTTTTGTTTACAAGATGAGATTTTTTTGCCATTTCGGTTACCCAATGTGAATTTAGCCTAATTGGGAATCTTTTAAAGCACCAACACGAGTATGGACTGCATTTTTACTTGTCTGTGTGAATTTTGACGATTATATCGTTTCATCTTTTTTTTTGAATTCCAATGCTAAATTTCGTGGAAATATTACACTATTTAATTTATATTTTTGTACTGACATCTTAAATCATTTATTTACATGATTTTTTTATACACAGTTTGCATATGAGAACATGAGATTTTGCGAAATGTTTCATGTAGATGAAGATGGTTGGAAGAGCTGCAACACATGTAAAAAGGTCGGGAGTTATCTTAGAATAACAATACTTTAACCACAAGTAATTATGGACTCAACGTTGTTATCTATAATGGTATTAATCTTTGAGGCATTCTTTCAAATGAAGGTCGGGATCTGAATGCCGTTGTTATAAAAGGCAATGTATATTCTCAGTAAATGTACATGCTTTTCACCTCCAAAAATTATTCAAGTATACAAATGGGGGTCCTTGATGAATCCTTAAAAAAGGGGCTTACTCAAACATTATTTGATCTCAAGGTGTTATATCAACAATGTGGAAGAATATCATTGTCAGGGAGGAAGTTCATAATCATGCCAAAAGACAGTCATGTTTTGCATGCCAAACAGGGTACATTGGTGAACTCAAACCACGGGTCCAATATTAGTTCAGATCAGTCTGGCCCACGGGGTAGGCGGAGCTCCACATCATCCAGTTGATCTAAAAATAAGGAACCTTGAGATGTTGGCAAGGGCTCTGATGAGGGCAAGGGAGAGCATCTAGAACAAAGAAAATATTGTTCCAGAGAATCCATGAAGGAGAAGGTGAAGGAGGATGTCTACGTCAAGGAGCCCTTTACCTATTGGTTAAAAGAGATAACATTACAGTGGCATCTGAGGAGTTCCAACTTGCAAGGAATAATGACTTATTTGACTTCCAGGTTTAGAAATGCATCTATTGTTCTATATGTTTGTTTGGAGTGTGTTGATTTCATTCACGATTTTTTGTACTTAACCTGATAAAACAGGGGCTCTGTTTAGCATTGAATACTATATTTTTACACACGGGGTTCTCTTCTTAATCAGAAGCCTTGTTTTAGTGTTTTTTTAACAAATGAGTTTCAAAGATTTATCTCAGATTATTTTCACCGTCAATATTCTTTTAATAGATGAAAATTATTAATAAGTGGTGTTATTCAATATGCAACGAGGTTGGATGATGATAAAACTTTTGACGCATATTTGTAAAATTCGACAGAAGTTGTAATTTAACATATAGACAAAAAATATATGAAAACATTCAAATAATATCTTCACACAATAAATAATGGTTAATAGTGAGTTTTTGGATCTGCTAGGGTTTTACATGTCACCTCCCATTCCTATTGTCTTGTCACTTACTCCCACTATCTATACCGCCTTTGTGGGATTTTTAAGCATGTGGGTATTAAATTTTGTTATTTCATCAGTCCGCTTTTGTCTTAAAATATGGAACTCATCCAAGCAGCGAGAAAGACTCCCAAACCTGAGAGAAAATGTGTTCTCATGGTCTACGACAAGGTAACGAGTGAAACTTCTCATGACTTTTTATTAATGTTACTTTTATTAAGCTTGTCATCAAGTAGTATGAGAATAAATGCCTTAAAGCCTACTATGCTGGTTGTATTCCTTTGAAAGATTTTCTTCAGCCTAGATCAAACTTCACTAAGAACCCAATGGAATCTTGGTCATGATACACGAGATTTAAGTAAGGGGTAAGTACATTGCATAGGTAGCTCTGTTGCCAACATTTAATGAAAAAATTGATTTTGGATTGTTGGGAGTCGGGAAACACATTTGAGGCATGGTCATGTACGATCAGTCTGAGTGATTTACATCTACAGGATCCTCCTGATATCCTCATGATCCCCAGTCAGCACTTATAGTCACCGATGCATTGTTTTCTGTTTTCTTGTGATGCATGGGTTTAGCAAGCTTTTCTTCTAGAACAATATCTTATTCTTATGCCCATCTCTTTGAACCCTATATTGTTTGTTGTTCCTTACCACAGGGTTCTCGGATTCATCATTGGGATCCACAGACACGGTTTACTTTAAGTCTTCTTTATTTATTTGATCTCGCATTTCATAGTTTACTTCCTTGGGGCCTTCTTATTGGAGGTTAATGTGGCCTTATCATCCTTTCCTTTAGCGTCTTCATCTATGAAGGTGGCTTTTAAGACGTTCTCAACCCAATTTGCAAGTCATCTTGGGATTGTGTTCTTTTTCTTTTGATTCTTTTTAAGTCCTCATGGATTGGAATACAAACCGGATTCTTCCCAACCTCTTCTTTCTGAGCTTTCTCTAATTGTTTTTTTACTAAATGTCCAAGTTATGACCAGGTTCAGCTCAACTGAATGCACTCACTGACACTTAGCTTTCATTTTTATCCACTACATAATTATATTCTGACATAATCGTAAATCATTCTTAGCTACTTTGAACATTGGATTTTTCCCCAGTTTTGTGCAATCAACAAATCTAAGTAGCTAAAACACAATATTTGTGAACATTCTATGTTCTGGAAAATGCCCTCTGAGAATGCCCCTAGATTTTCTGGTAACAAAGACATCAGATGCTCTGATTGGATGCTTGCAATTTAATTTACTTTACGGATTCAACAAATATATTATGTTCTTAAGAGGTAAGTCCAGTAAATGCTGATGTGACAGACATTGAAAAAATAGTCACATAAAAAGTTTTTCATAATATTATGTTTACTCTTTTGAATTCAAACAAGAGTGTATGTTTATTAATAGTCACAACCATTTTTTCATAATATTATTTACAACTATAGTTGCAGACTACATAAAGCATTTGCATATTAATGATTGCAATGTTTAGCTAATATGCAATAGTCAAGCAAGAGTGGCCCGATATGTCAAATGAATGCCATCTACCAACGAAAATTGACACAAACCCTACAACTATATGGAGGTCTTCATGTATTCATGTTTAATTCAAATAAACTACTCCACAAAATGCTACCACTCATGATATAAGATTTGCAAATGTATATGTATGAATTTGTAACAAATCTGAAATGTAGAGATAGAACCTTTAAATGAAATAGTTCATTTATATTTCTACACTTACAAAATCAATCACACCCCTCACCAACATCTACTACAAAAGTAATAACTATCCCTCTAAAACAAATAACATATACAATTCGGCGTTCACATTGCATTGTACACATGCGATTGCTAGTTATAGTCTTTTGTCAAAGACATGGGTAATCTAAAGAAGCATAAAGACTTTTACACCATCAATTAAAAGATGAATGATGGTAATTCTACGGATAACCATGTTGTTATACTTGTAGAGTAGATTTTAACAAATAGTTAATGTACATCTTAAGGACCCCTTCGGCTCCCCATTACAACTACGATGGCTCTACCCTCGACTCTTTCATCTCCCCTACTACGGGAAAAACTTGGGCGTAAAGGCTATTTGGAGATGCTCACCAGAGCCTTTAAAATTAATGCCCTCATGGAGTGAAGATGATCCACATCTGCAGATTCTAAAAGGACATTCTTGAACGGGACAAGAATAGATGTGGATCAAATTTATCTCCGTGCGGGGTTAAATTTGACACCCACCTATGCCTATCAAACAATTTTCGGGGACGGTAATTTTTCAATACCGCCCTTCAAAAACACAAAATAATGTTATTTTACTAATTATTCTATATTTATTATATCTTTTATAATATAAATTTACATATTTTTTTAATATTTATACAAATCTATATAAAAAATGATGGTCATGTTTTAAATATGCAAGTTGCGTGTGACAATTAGATCAGATATTTAAAAGTATTTTACGTCCAAAATCACAAAAACATCTAAACGACCGTCAAATGTAACCCTTGATTCTGTGCACACTAGGTGAGGATGAGGAAGTCAGGTAGTGTGATGACGGTGACGTTGTTTGCTTGGCTGTTGCTAGAGTGATGGGTGAGGATCCACTTGGAGAGTCTATCTGCTCCCACGCTGCCAGATTTGAGGGTCTATGTGGGTGGGATACTCGCAATTCAAATTGTGCTTTTAATGTAGCAGTTGGCTTTGCGTCTTGTTCTGCAACGGACTGAGTGAATGTGTCTCGGGGACGGGATGCTTGCCAAGTGGAGGCGTTTATGGATGTTTTCAAAAATTTCAAGACGTGTTAAGTGAATGGGTGGGCAAGGTCAAATTAGAATTCAAATCTTGAATTCAATTCTAAGTCAGTTAGGGGTTCCATTATGGACGGAATTGGACTCGTAAGGGGACATCGAATGATGAATGATGGGGAGGGAAAGCAAAAGATCGATCTCGAGGTGGATGGAGGGATGATGAAAGATTTATAGGATATCGCACGTGATGGGAAAGGGTGGACTATTGTCCAAGAAAAATATATTGTGAGATCCGTTCATGTTACATTGAGGTATTCTAGGGGATCCTTTGACGTTGGTTGGTAAAGTGTGTCAGGTCAAGCCCTTTTTACCTGAATATCTTTGTTACGTCCATGATTCTTGTCTTGTTGCAGTACTTGTTGTCTTTGCTTTGGTCTTTTTTCGGTTCCTAGTTCAGGTTGTGTTCTGTTTTACCTCAATCTTATATCTTTTCTCCTGTTGCACTGGTGGGTTTTGTTAGTTCCATAAAAACAAAATATTTACCTAATCTAAAAAAACATCAAACATTTTAATTCACTTATATTCAAACAAATTGTTTAAAACAAAACAATTATATATATATTGGTTGGCTAATTTTTTAAAATGAATTTGAAATCTTTGAGAATATCAAAATTGAAAGAAAATAATGTCATTCGGTATCAAATGTTGGCCAATAGCATAATGGTAATGGTCGGTAGCATTATGCTTCCAGCCACCAATATTATGTTATCGGTGGGTAGAAAATTTCTCTTTTGTGCACGCTTGTGCTACGATGATTTGAATATACAAATTTAGCTATTATTGTAAATGTTAGGTGAATCAACCTAAGAAATTAACTTGTACCCTAAAAATTTAGGGAAAATTGTAAGCGACCCAACATCTCAAAATTAACAAAATCAAAATTTCAAAAACCTAAATAGTAATGAATTAACGAATATTACCCACTAAAAGTTACATTGTGTGTGTTTGTGTGTGTGTGTGTAATCCATCCTTTATGACGCAACATGAGTCTTATGGGATGTTATAAAAATATGTCTTACGATGGATTAATGGAGGTCAAATTTAAATATATATATATATATATATATATATATATATATATATATATTAACATTTTAGAAAATAAACATAAAACCAAGGCCATGATATAGAAAATGCTATTGAACTATATACATTTTGAGAAAAAGAAAAAATGAATAATTATAAGACAATTTTTGTAATAGTTTAATGCATGAAACATGTATATGCTTTATGTTACCGCACAATCACAACCACGAAGATACGATAAAACAATAAATTATCCTTCATTGGATGATAGTATAGCCCTATGAGTAATCTCATTACATCTATGCATTCCATACTATAAGCACATTGTCTTTTTTTCATAAGGGCATATTCCATTCACAATGAACAATTATTAAATCAAAAATTTATATTTCATGAACATAGTTAGTAAATTCCATTATTATGTGTGTGTGTGTGTGTGCAACACACACACACACACACACACACTCCTTATTAAACCCCATAATCTTTTGTTACAAAATATTTTGGATATCATTTTAGATATAAAATAGTAAAACAACACTATTAAGTCCATTGTTTAACTTTGTTAAATATCGTTTACATGAAAATTTGCAATATCTAACTATAACAATTACATTTTTGATAAGAAAAGTTAAAATTTTAGTTTTTTAAAAGGAAGAGCTCATCAAATTACATTCTAAACATATAGATATCAAATATTATAACTCCCACTCAATAAAAATATACGTTTAGGATTCATTATTAAATTTATCTCAATCTATTTCAAACATGTTATAGTTATATTGAATTATTGAGACGCTAACAATTTAAACATAATTTATATGAAAAAACATAGAAGAGTTTTAAAAATGTATAAAAACCGATTTATAATGAAAGGATTAAGTTGGAGTGTACAAATACATTTACATAGCTATTTTTATACAATAGTTCATGTTTCTTTGGAAGAACCCAACAATTTTTAACAAAACCATTTGGGAACGCAAAAATACAATAGTAAAAAAGCATCCATATTAGTTTAACATATAACCTACTAACAAACTATGTACATAAAAATAACTACATGATGAAGCAACTATTCACCATAAGAATTTTACATAGCATGCCCCCTTATTTTAACATGGTATCAAGTGAACATGGAAGAAATTATCTAAAGCCCTCAAATTTGTCTCATGCTAGTGACTTTATTAAGACTTTTACATGATGTAGTTCTATTATGAAATGTTCAAATTGAATCTTTTGATACATAAAACATGTTTGTGTATAAAATGTACATGTACCTCAATGTGTTTCATCCTTTCGTAAATATGCAAAAAAAGTGTTATAAAACCTTCATTGTCAACATATAGGGTTGTTGATTTTTAATGTGGTACTCCTAATCCCTCAAGTATGTGACGTATGCATATCGCTTCATTTACAACTCCTTCAGTAGGGGTATGTCCAACTTCTCGTAGAAGATTGAGAAAATGTTTGGTATCTTGATTCCACGTGATATTGGACTAGATCCCGTAAAGAACACATATCAATCTAAGTGGATTTTTTTCATCAATATTACTTACATGATCTATTTCTACATTTCCTATTAATAAGAATTGATCAATTTTCTTATATTTTAGGAAAACATTGATTGTTCCTTTTACATATTTCAGATTTTTGTCTTCTTATTTCAAGTGACATATCCTTGGATTCAACATGAACCATGAAATATAGTTGATAACATAGCTAAAGTTCGACCTAGTGTAAGTCAATTAAATGAGACTCCTAATCAATTATCAATAAAGTGTTGCATTCGCTTGTGGTGATGGATCCTTACAAGAAACCTAAATTTTTATCTTCACAAGTTTTACAAAATTGAATTATAGTTCATCATTCAAAATTTCTTAACCATTGTCTTAAAATATTTCATTTAAGATAAAAATGTAGTTTTCCTTTTTCCATAGTTCCAAGACAACACAATAGTGCCATATCCTAAGATCACTCATCTCAAAAATATGATTAACATCTTTCATTTGTTGCAACAATCGTCTTCACTGAATTGAAAATGTTGACTACATGATCAACATAGAAAACAACAATTATGATCTCCCCCACCTTTTAGTGAGGTAGATATAGAGGTAATAAGATTCCCTGGAATATTTGATGAATGATATTCTCATCTATCTTAGTGTACCAAGCTTGTAGTGTATCATGTTTGAGACCATAAAATTATTTCATGAGTCTAGATACATTTTTGTCTCTTCCATGTACATGAAAACCGGCTTCTTTAGTCAACTAGATTTATTCCTACAAATATACAATGAGAATGGAATTCTTCACATCCATTTTATTGAATTTACAACAAAACAATGCATCTAGAAAAAACCCTTCTTGATTTTCTTTTTTTAAGTTAATTATGGAAGAAAAAACTAATCATACTATATGCCTTCTTTTTGGGAATACCTCTTCCCTACAAAGCTTTCCTTGTGTTTTTATATTGTTTCATCTACTCTATAATTCATTATTAAGATCCATTTTCATCCAATGTCCTTCTTCTTTAGTGGAAGGTTAACAAGTTTCCATCTATTATTATTTATCACATTCTATATATTCAACATCCATGACACAATTTTTAGGTTTGGAATGTAGAGATTTTGAAACTATAGAGCTCTCAACGGATTCAAAAAAATTACTCTTTAAGGAAAACTTTACCTCATCCTGAGCCTTATTTGGAGTTTGTATGTCCATGTGTGGGTGTGTTTTTGAGAACAACCAATTTTAAATCTTATCTCATATTATTATACCATTTAAAAATACACTTAAGTTTTTTGATGAGTGGTGGTCCTGTTGAATCATCAACAACATCCACATCATCGTTGTTTTATCAGAGATAAGATCACCATTTTTTTTCAACACAAGATTTATTTTTCATCAGGAGTGGAAAGAGACTCAACTTATTTCATCTTTAAAAACATAAAATCCTTTCTTATGTAGACTCCTCTAGTTTTAGGATCCATCAATATATAACTAAGGGCTTCTTCACTATAAGCTAAGAAGATATAATTTTTCTACATCCATATAAGGTTTTTTCTCTTCACATGTGAAAGGTACATGATTTCCTTGCATATAAAATATATGAAATGTGTAATAGATCAGTTTCTCCCAGACCATGCTTCTTGTCTTTTTACCCCATCAAGAATAATAATGGAAATTATTTTTAGCAAATATAACATTATTTTTTTTGCTTTAACCCAATGTATCTTCAATAATATAAAATTATAAATCATATCTTAGACCATAATTTCCATGACACTACAATTTCCCCTTTCAAAAACACCATTTTTTCACATATGTGGAGGACCAATTTTTAATGAATTGCATGAGTTTTGAAGAATGCTTTTAACTCGTTGTTGGTGTACTACCCTCGATCTAAGTGAAGTGCTATGATTTTATGACTATTATTTGTTTTAACAATAAATTTAAATTTCTTGAAATTATAAACATCTTCATCTTTAGTAGAAATACATATTCTCCTTATTTTTATTGAAAAATCATAAACACGTAGCATTTTTTTATAAACCAACATGGCTAGGTATTATGGTTCCACAAAAAACATTATCCAAAAGACAAAACTTAACTAGAGATTGAAATATAACCTTATGGTTCAGTATTTTATGATGTTTTCCTTCTAAACAATGTTGGCATTCATCTATTTACTTTTACGAGAGGTGGTAATCCTCTCGCCATATCATATTCTTATATTATGTTGAGGTACCAAAATTTACATGACCATGTCTCTTGTGCAATAATTGTGTCATTTACCACAAGATCTTGATTGTCTCTCTTAAAAATAAAAAATAACATAATACTCACATTATAAGATCACACAACAATTTAGGAGTTTTTATATTATCTTGAATAAGACACATTTTTCTACCATCTTTAAAATAAAATTCAATGTCAAAATTCCTATTGTGTTCCAAGTGTTAATTGATTAACACTAGATTATTTGTCAAACCAGGGGCATGTAAAACATCGGTTGTTTACCAATTATGAATACCAAGGGGTAAATATATATTGTCAATAACTTGTTAATTATATGAACTATCATCACATAGTAAAACAAGATTTTAGGTGGGTGTGTCACTCAAAGTGAAGAACCAATCCTTACATCGAGTCATGTGTTAAGTTGTACAAAAATTAAGCATACTAGATAATATTGTGTTATGTGGATTCTTTATCTAACTAAGTAGTATACAAGAATTCTCCATCATTAGAGTGATATTTTTATTCAACAATATTACCTTTTATTGGGGATTCTTTTACATATGATATTGGGTTCAAATTATGATGGTTTCTTAGTATGTGGATCAAAGGATTTCATAGGGGGAGTGAGAGCAGAAATTTGAAGCAAGTGTTAAAGGACCCATGCATATGATTCAACCAAAGTGTTAGGAGATACCTTATATTTGTGAGAAGTTTTATATTTAGAAGAGGAAGTGGATGTTTGAGATATTGATGTGTAAGATGTCTTGGATGTTGAAGGTTGAGTCTTAGTATTTTGAGGTTTTGATGTCTTGGGTTTAGGTTTAGTGATTTTTGGTGTTCTAGAAGTAGAAGTCTCAGATGATTTTGGTATGGTTTGATTGATTTTGATGTTTTGGATGAAGGAGATTATCATAGGAGAGATGGATTTGGTCCTAAGATATATGATGTGACATTAGATTGTTTTATCTTAGGTGGAGGAATGTCTATCTTTTTATGAGGACGAGAAAGAGACCTTTGAGGAAATTTGCCAAGGGTCTTAGATTTTTCTTGTGAAGAAGTACCCATGGAGGAATGGCAATGATCTAAAATGGAGGGTCTAAAGGTTGTGTGATTTGTATTGGTAGAGGAAGTAATTTATGTTTGATGAGATCTATGAAAGGTGAGGATTGGCTTCATGTGGGGATGTCTATTTTTTTGACGATATAGGGACATCATTTGAAGTTATTGTGAGTTGGAGTGATTTTAAAAACTCTTAAAATGATGATAATTATGTGGGAGTAGAAGATGGTGTAGATGTGGTCACAATATCCGATGTGGTTGGTGCAATTAAAAGTGAAGAAATGGTAATTGGGATTGATTCTAAGGATGCTATAATAGTGAAGGGTGGAATATATGTGGGTGAAGTAGTAGGTATGATCAAATATGATAAAATGGATATGATAAGTGATGAAGTAGATATATGTATAGAATCAGTAATAGATGTCAATGTAGATGTAGCTATGATTAGATTAGATATGGGGATGAGTGTTGGTGGGCTTGTAGATGTAGGGATAATGTCGAAAGAGGTAGATGTGATAGGTGGTGAAGGAGGTGGAGTTGTAAGATCAATGGTAGGTGTAGATGTGGGTATGGATGGAGAAAGAGGTGTTTGAATGATGTGATTGATGAGGTCTATGTGAGATGTTGATGGTGTAGGTTGTGGATGGGTTAGTTTATAAATTGATGGTTTTGTAGAGGAGACACGAATACCATTTGTGTTTTTCTCGAGGTGGGGCTGCTCACAAATGTTTCAAGGGATATCATTGATATGTTTACAAATCGAGAAGATGTGATTGGTGTGGTAGCAGGTATAGATGTGGAAATGGTAGATGTTGGAGGATTAAGTGTAGAAGATTGGGATAAAATAGGTGATGGCCAAGGCCAAGGATGTAGGAATGTTTGGTGAAGATGTCAAAGTAGATGTGAGTACATTTGTTGATGTGGTAGATATAGGGGTAGTTGGGATTAATGGATAAATGGGTACGATTGGAATGTTTAGAGATGTAAGTGATGTAGTGATAGGTGTGTTTGATGTAGGTGTGGATAAGGAGTTAGCTATGATAGGTTTGGGCATGATAGATGTGGATGAAATGGTAGGTATAGTCAATGTGGATGTGGTAAAGATAGAAATCGATGTAGAACAAGTGGTAGAAGTTAATATGATTGGTGTGGTAGTCATGAATCTAGTTGATGCGGATTTGGGGGTAGATATTGAAGAAGTCGTAGGCACAATGTCTAGGGTAGGAGTAGATGATGATGTAGATAAGATAGGTATGCATGGGGGTATTTGATGTATAGTATTGATTAAAAATGTAGACACAAAATTTGGGTCACACTCCCTGGCCCCTTTAATTAATTAACATAACATATTCACCTAACAATGACCCATTACCCCGCATTCCTATTAATTTAATTACTTATAATTGAATTAATTCTCATCCTCATACTATTAATTAATTTAATTACTTTAATAAAATTAATTTAAACCTCACCTAGACACCTCATTATGGATTTATTCTTAGTCTATTAATTAACTAGGACTAAGTCTCCACTTATCTTAATAAACTAGGATTTAGTCTAACCCTATCATTAAAGTCCTATTCTTTCTCCAACAACACTCCCACTTATCTAAGTGCTAACCATCACTTAAGACCATAATGGACAATCAGGACACACCAAAAATAGCAAGATTTTCCTATTTTTGAAAAACCTAGAATTTCCCACCTTAACCAATTATTTTGGTTAACCCTCTACCGACATTGGTAACCCTAACCTTTGTTGGTTTCCTTATATACAGTTTGTGACATGTTACTCAGGTGGGTCACTTCGAGTTTTGAGAGAGCTATCTATATTAAAGCACAGACCAGATATTTTCTCAGAATCTAGATGATGGAATACATTCAACCACAAGCCCAAGAAAGTACTTGATAAAATTCCATAAGCATTTGTATTCATGGGAGTACTCCGGGGAACATTACAGCGACACTAACCACCAAGTTCTTCATGGATCAACCACTGCCATCCTTCACCAACCAAACCTGCAAATACAAGTAAGTGTATTTGACTTGCATCATTTATGTACTTACTTAATAGGTTCTTTATCTTTTTTTACTGGATCTTATTCTTTCTTGCATTCCTCCACCCCCACTTTCCTGCCAATCTACCCAACCTACCACCCACCACCTTCTACCTCTTCGTAGTTGAATTTTAGGCATTCTTGAGCCTTCCTAACATTTTTACGAGCCTAACCATCCTCCCTCCATTCTCTGTGCAATCACAGAGAATCCAAAAACCAAGTTTATTTAATTACCACCATTTTTCCCCTACTAACGCTGGTTACCTTTACCGTCCTTCATTTTTCCTCTTCACCGGAAGCATCGGTCACTAGATGGACGTCGGTTATTGTCTCCCCTATTAACTTTCACTAAACCTCCCTAACATCCCCCAAAACTCACAAAACCTCACCCAAACCTAATACCCCACCTACAACCTCAGCATAGACATTCTTAAATCTTTATGTAGATATAGAGAGAGCTTAAACACCCATTTTAACATTCTGCCATCATCCGGTAGATGATATTGGGTCATCCGAACCGACATCGGTCACACCCCGATCGGAATCAATCTCTATTCCTAATAAACTTCCTTAAAACAACAAGCTTCCTAATCATCAAAAATCAACCTAAACTACACCGAATCTTACCATACCGAGGGTCCGCCTGTGACCCTTATACCAACTACCCAACTTGAAACCTTACCAGGACCTTCATCGGTTTAATTATTAGAGCATTTAATTGGATTGACATTGATAGTAACTGAGATACCTAAATCAGATCACTAGCATTAGATTCTTTTATTTGTATGTTCATTTATTTTATATTGAATTATATATATATATATATATATATATATAAATGTGGATTGACAACCATCGAGGAAGTTGTTGTATATATCTTCCCAGGATGGTAGATATAGACAAAGGAAGTAGTGGAGAAGAAGGTGGAAATCAAAGAAACTCAAACCTCGACATTTATTGCGTCATCATAGGCAAGGCACAAGTTAAAGGCACACAACAAATAATGTCGACATGTAAATGGATGCACCAAGGCATAGGTTAAAGGCGCACAACAAAGAATGTCGACATGTAAATGGATGTGCCAAGGCACAGGTTAAAGGCGCACAACAAAGAATGTCGACATGTAAATGGATGCGCCAAGGCGCAAGTTAAAGGCGCACAACAAAGAATGTCGACATGTAAATGGATGCGCCAAGGCACAGGTTAAAGGTGAACAACAAAGAATGTCAACATGTAAATGGATGCACTAAGGCGTAGGTTAAAGGTGCACAACAAAGAATGTCGACATGTACATGGATGCGCTAAGTAGATAAGTTAAAGGCACAAAAAAAAGAGTGTCGACATGTAAATGGATGCACCAAGGTGTAGGTTAAAGGTGCACAACAAATAATGTCGACATGTAAATGGACGCGCTTAAGGTGTAGGTTAAAGGCGCACAACAAATAATGTCGACACGATTTAAATGGATGTGCCTATGGCGTAGGTAAGAAGATGTCGACATGAAAATGGATGCGCCATGGCGCAGGTAAGAAGATGTTGACACGAAAATGGATGGGCTTATGGCACATGTAAGAATATGTCGACACGAAAAATGATGCGCCTCTGGCGCATCTTTAGGAGGCGCAACATTTTGAGCGCTGACTTACCACTCGACAGAAGCAACCACTTATCTTTTGTTTCTTGCTTTTTTGGAGATATTCAAATGGCCATATATTTTCACTTTTGGGAGCTTAGATTCACACAATGTTGGACTTTTCAGAAAGCTTACAAGGTCCTCTATCCAACTATGAATGGATATCTTTAATTGGGTGAGAACAAGTTATTCAAAAATGAAAAATATAATTCGCCACTTTTTGGGTTTGTGAAGGTTCTCACCTACCGCCATAATGGTATGAATTAAATACTGACCTAGAGGTGGTTGGGGTAGATTTGGAATTCCTCTCTCTTTTCTCTCTCATTCTTCCTATAAATTGTAAGGAGGGGATTCTTTCTAAAGGTTGGAAATTCTTGTTTTGCCCTCCCTTCTTCTCTTTGGCAAGGAAGTGAATTTGTGGAGTTCAAACCTCCCATTTAAAACTGTAATGCAACTTTGCCTCTTGGCATTTTGTAGTGTATTGTGTCAATATTTGGAGCAAATAATGCATGTCTGTGGATGATTCTCAACCCTCTCTATGTTCATTTGCATCCTCTTGATCTTTCACTACAAATTTGGTTATTTGTGCATGATCTTGCATTACATTTTAATGGTTTGTGTTTATTGGCAAGATAGGTGTTCTTCATTCCTCGGTGCATCACCTTTGTTAGTTTAGGTTTATTTTTATGTATCTTCTTACCCTGTCTCCTTGGCAAGTTAGATTAGGTTTTTAGTAAACCCTCTGCATTTTTATGTGTGCATCTGAACAGAGGAATAGGAACCGGCCTTCATCCGGAGAGCTTTTCCAATTTCGCAAGGTCCCACACTTGGGAAAATCTCCATGTTATGCAATCGCACTGAGAGTCTCAACCCATAGTTGCAGAAATTCAGGGGTGCTGCGATCCACCATCAACTGAAGTATCACACTTCCTAGATCTATCTCATGCTAGGTAATCCACTAACCTTGTACTATGACCGTATCTTGTGGTCTTGCTATACATTACAGGTAGTTCCTCCTAGCCAAAAGGAAGCTCACATAATCAGTTTGGATCAGAAATTAGAAACACGCGCACTCAACCTTCAACCACGTGACTACAAGTATTCCTCCATGGCCTATTTACCCTTATCTGTTTCATTATCTACTACAAATTGTTGAAATATTTTGGTGCACTGTGGGACCCATTAGCGGTTCTATTGCATTTGTTCATTCCTAGGTAAAAATTATGTGTTTATTTCCCTTTGAAAAGTATTCACATTAATTTTCTTCTCTAGAATCTTCTCCTTCTTTATATTGTTTAAAATAAATCGTGCTTTTGGTGCTTTGAAAAGAACACATCTTTCTTTCTATTGCATTTCATTAGTGAAAGAGCATTCTTCTTCATGTTCTCCATTTGCCTCATTGAACATAATTGTGGATTTGGGCTTAAAAATTTGTATTTCATTCTAGTTTGTTGCATTGTATCTCACATTAATTGAGGGAAACCTATACACTAGAAATCATTCCCAGTTGATGGTTGACTAATTCAATCATAGTTCACTCTGCACACTCTTTATACCAAACCACTTAAATAATTCACACATCTTTTAAATGTCATCCTACCTAAAATAAGTTGTCAATGATCACACGATCAGAGGATTGAAAGTGGATGCCCATTTGGTTTCTCTGTCTAGTCATTATCTTAGAGAAAGTACTGCCCCCACCAAAACTTTCCTTAAAACCATCCTTAGTTATTTGTTTTTCATAGGGTACCTTCTTTCAAACCAAAAACTCTTTGCTCTATTCACAATTCAGTCCTAAACTAAGCATAAGATTAAACATAAAATTCACCAATAGGATTTTTGTTTCTTAGTTTTTGCTTGATTTGTGTTTTGAGTTGTGAGGTCATATTCTTCATTCTTTTCTTCCTTTCACACTCCACAATCATAGTTGGTGTATTCCGACTATTTCTGAGTGTGTTAGGGTTCATCATTACCATACTCAAGTTTCTAGGTTGGTATTCTATCTGATCTAAGTCACTAAATCCCATTTTCTCCATCTTTTCAAATTTCACGGTGGCGGAGTCGGTCCACTAACCATCACTTTTTAGATCTAATTGCCATCGGTTTACCTAACCATTGTCAATTTCTAATTTTTGGGTTATTTCACCAAAAAAACACTCATCACATTTCCATTCTTTCGGGGTTTCTCAAATACATCATCATACCTCTAGACCTTTGAAATCACTATCAAATCTAGATTTTGTCTCTTTTTCATCAGTTATTACCACACTTATCAAACTTTTGATTATTCCACAAGATCGAGTATTGGTTATCCTAACCATCATCGGTTATCCCAACCATCATCGATTCCTATGTTTTAATTTTTAATTAAAACAAGGACCCATTTGCCTCCCATAACATATTGTTTCCATTTTCCTCTATACCTATATGTCATTTATAGAGATCAAATTACCAGGTCTACACTAACTCACATGGTTTTGACTCATAGCCAATCCAACATCCTTGTGTTCCACGCTAGCCTTTGCTGCTCCCACCTATCCCATCACCGCCTTCCTTGCTTTTTGTCTTGCTTTTTCTGTCTTCTGACTCCATCTAGTAAGTGATCATCTTTTGTTTAATCGCATCAAATTATAAATTCTTTCTTCCGGTGCTTGTTCGATCAAAGAAATCATCTTGCGCATGCTATATCAAAAGCGAAGGTAAGATGAATTCCACTGGTAAAACAACCTCTGTGCCAAACACCAATTGAAACGATGTGGCCTTGTTTAACCTTTTTAGGTTGTCCTGTATGCCCATAGAACGACTAATACCTTATCATCCGAATCCTATCTTCCAATGTCACATATCTTAGTTAATGTGTGACTTAGTATTTTTTTAAATGCCTCAACATTCCCATTTGATTGAGAGTGATATGGGGTAGTCTTATGATGGGCCACCATAAATTATACTAACAGAATCCTAACTATTTCTTTGAGAAAGTGTGTACCCCTATCACTTGTTAAACTTGAAGGGCAACCATACCTATTGATTATGGTCTCCCATAAAACTCTAGCAGCCGTCATTGCGTAAAGTGCAATCCTTTGTAAATGCCTTTGCTAACCATGTTAAGTAATCATGCATGAAGTTATGATATACCACAAACCAAGGCCTTTTAAAATGCGACTTGCACAATTTGTCCTATAAATTCGATTGCCCATTTTTCAAACGGTTTCAAGATCAAGCTATTGGTCATAAAGGCATTTCATCCCTCTTTCAAATTTTGTAAAGGCGTTGGCAATGGTCACAGGCCTTGTAAAACTCAATATAATCCTTGTAGATGGTTTCCCACCAAAACCCAGCTAAGAAAATCTTCCGTGTGGTAGCATTTCCTGCATAGTGTCCTCCTGTAATCCCACCATGCATTTCTTCCATAATGGCTACGCACTTATGTTCCAATATGCATTGGTGTAGAATCTCATCATGACCTAACTTATATAGGTCTCCACTAATAAACATGTAGGGTGTGACACGTATTGCTAACTACTTTCTCTACAGGGCCTTCATTCCTTCCAGCACCACACCTATTTTTAAGAATATTGTGATATCTTCCAAGTCTGAGGGTGCGTGCCTCGTAACCTAAATAGTTGTGTGTTTGGCATGGTATCCTCAATTCTTTGCATGTCCTCCCTTGAGTTAATCCTTGACAAGTGGTCAGGTCCTGAATTGTTTTTTCATAGTTTCATGACCATGGTGAAATCAAATTCTTGAAATAGTAGGACCCAACAACATATGTGCCCTTGTAGAATGGGTTTGTTGACCAAGTATTTCAATTCCATATGGTCCATGTAGAATATAAATGGTGTCACCAATAGATACTGCCTAAACTTATGTAGCGTGTAGATCATAGACAATGCTTCGTGCTCAGTAGTTGTGTAATTCTTCTCTGTTGGTGTCAACTTTCTACTTGCAAAAAACAAGGGATGATCAAAAATCCCTCTCCAGGTTGTGCTAGTACTACTCCCATAGTTGTTCTTGAGGCATCAACATGCACATGGAAAGGCTTATCCCAAGAAGGAAAATGTAATATGGGCATCGTGACAAGCCTATCCTTCAAAGTGTCAAATGCCTTTTGTTGCGCCTCTCCCCAATGAAAGGAACTCTTGTGTTTCAACAATTCCTCTAAGGGTATGGAGATCTTGGCATATCCTTTGATGAAATTCTTGTAATACCTCATATGCCCAAGAAATCCACGTACTATACTTTGACTAGTATGCTCCCCTAATCCTACAATAACTACAACTTTAGTAGGATCTACTAACAAACCTTCTTTGTATATAATGTGTCCTAATAGGGTTCGAATTGGACTAAGAAAGACACATTTCTTAATCTTAAGGGATATCCTCATCGGCTACCAACATCTCTCAAACATTGGCCTTAAGTTTTCACAATGGTATTTCACCAATCCATACATACTCTAGTCATCAAGTAAACTTGAAGAAACTTATGGATGAAGTCCTAAAATGCTTGTACCAAAATGCGTGAGAACATAGCAAGAGCGCATTCTTTTATCCAAAAGGCATAATCAGTATAGGCAAATATTCCCCATTCAGTGGTGAAATTTTTCTTTCTTTGGTCTTCCTTTGCAATCCTTACTTGGTGGTACCTTGAGAACCCATCCATGAAAGAGTAGACTTGCGCCTTGATTACTCCTTCCAAAATTTCTTCAATAAAGGGGGTTGGGAAGGGATCGATGACACATACTACATTCGATCCCCGTTTCAATGCCAATTCCTATCCTCCCATCCTTCTTAATACTAATAACCATTGGGCTTATCCATTCTGATTCTTCTACTGCCTCAATGATACCAGATGCCATCATTTTGTTTATTTCTTCCTTAACCCATATGCGTAAATTTGGATTCATCCTATAAGTCCTCTTGAATCGGGCACACACCTTCCTTCAACTTTATCTTCATCTCCCCCAAGGAATGGTGAATGCCTTTGAGTTCATGGTACCTACGAGAGAACAAATCTTGGAACTTGTGTAATAGATCAATGATCTTTGAAACCTCCTTTTCTAACCAATAGTCACCAATTATAGCTTCCTTAGGTTTTTCCTCCATCCCAATGTTAACCTTATTTGTTTTTAAGGGCTCGTGGTAGGTGCATGTGCTCACTCATCAACATTATCTATGACCTCATGTGTACCCTTTGAATGTTTAGCATCTAAAGTCTCCATCTCTTCTCTGTCTATTACATAGACCATTTTTTCTTTTTCTTTTTCTATGCACGAGCACTCAAGTTGTATCTCCTTTGATTCTTCTTCATTGAGGTGTGTCTCAATGAGAAGGCTCACCTAGAAATTCTAGTATCCTATCCTCTTCCATAACGCTATCCCCAATCGTAAGGCACTTGATCACATGTAACACCTTATCCAATGATGGTTTGGTACTCCTATACTCAAAAGCTTGAATGAGATCAGCTGCCAACTCTTGCCAATTACCCGTCTAATGATGCATCTCTCGAATGAATGTATTAAGCACGCACACAACCTTGTAAGGTGGAATACAACTTATGCACCCAAAATGAAGGCAGAAATGCTTATGCACTTCCCATCTAGGCCTTCTCACACGCTTGGATATGAAATGAAGCAATCTCTTTACCATGGTAGTCTTGTATGACCGTGGGCGCGCCGCTCTTGGAAAACCTTACAAAAATTTGATTCTTAACTCACGCCATTCTAGGAGGTAATTTGTAGCCCACCAATGTGTTGAAGTTCGAGTAGGTTTTAAGTGAGCATTCCTCTTCTCTCATCCTCATCTTTCCACTATGCTTCCATGTCCGTAAGAAAATTTCAAGGATATGCCCCTCCAGAGTAACTTGGCAACTACTTTCCTCCTAGGTGCTTGCCTGAGCGCGCGTTTGTCACCCTTGTTACAGATCCTCTTAACTATCATCCAATTAACTCATAAGTTTGATGAGCCCAATTTTCGCATGCCATACTAGTGGTATCACTCATGGACTGATCATCTTCAAATTGGATAACTCCCTCCGTGAATTATCTAGGATCTTTGATGAAGCGCACATAGATTCTATCAAGTATATCTTCTCCTAAGGGCTCAGTATATGGTACTGACTTCCCATTTGTTAAAGGAATGACCACCCTTTCCTCCTTGTTCTCAAAATTGATATACCCTTTGTTAAACCATAGGTCAACATTGTTCTTGTAACACCATGGGTACCCAAGCAATGTTGGAAAGTTTTTTGCCTCAGCAAGCACCAAGACTTTGAAGTCTCTAGTGAACTTAGCTCCTTGAATGGTGATAATTGCATCCTTGAGGAATCTAATGGGCATTTCCTTAGTCTTGTTTTCCATATACAACACATTTGAAGATGGATGTAATGTGGGCCTTCCCATTTGATGCTAGGCATCTAAGGTAAGAACATTGACCTTTGCTCCCATGTCGATGAGAATATTACTTAGAAGCCACCCATCAACAACTACATTCAAAGTAATCTCCTTGTCATAGTCAAGGCTGTGAGGAGGAAGGTTTGC
The DNA here is from genome assembly GCA_018340775.1 of Taxus wallichiana var. yunnanensis. Lineage (NCBI taxonomy): Eukaryota > Viridiplantae > Streptophyta > Pinopsida > Cupressales > Taxaceae > Taxus > Taxus wallichiana. The sequence goes on along the minus strand of CM031241.1, from coordinate 73,064,848 downwards.
ATGCAAGACCTGCCTTTCGCACTCTACTCCGGCGCGTGGTACCTTCTCTCTTAGCCACTCTCCTAGCAAGGGAATTATATTCTCTTGCCTTAAAATTTTGCACACTTCTTTGAATTCATCTAGGTCCTTCTATGGAGCCTCAGCATTCCTTCTTTTTCCTACTTCTTGGACTGTTCCTTTAGACACTGGATCTCTCCTTGTAAACTCCGATTAACATCCATAGTCTCTTAATACATTTCTTTTTTTGATGAGGAGGGTCCGGATACTTTCCATGTACTACTTCATCTCTTAAAACTAGTGTCATCATCATCGATCAGTTCTATCCCTAACTCATGCACCACTCGTGGCATCCATTATGAATCAGCCTTCTTGATGCTTACCATCCCAACACCTTTGTCCTTCCGGTGTTGCTAGTTCATATGCTCATAAAGTTCTAGACACTCTTCGTACTTATGTTTCTTTTCACACCATGAGCATTGTAACAGATCAGGACACTCACGTTTGTAATGCTTTATAGATCCATAATTATAACAAGTTCTCGAGGGAGCTCACTTCATCCTCTGCCACGGTTACTATGACAGAGAAATCCTCCGTGAATACCTCTTCCACGTGTTCCTCCATCTGCACGCCTTCATAACTTCGGTCATCATACTTTGAACTTCTTGCAAGGTTTGTTTAGCACACACCGAGATCAATAACATCATGGATATGATCAATCAATCTGCAATCCTTGGTATCATGGGTCATAGAGGTACAAATCTTGCAATAGCAAGAAAAATTCTTGTGGATTACATGTTGGAGTAGGGACATCTACTTGCATCATGATCCCCATGGAAAATCTCACAAGTATACCGCCATAGCGTGCACCGAATTCCGAGGGAAACTATCCTTTGTATGCCCCTCCACTTCACATTCTGTACACCAAAGCCCACTATGAACCTCATGCATTGAGTTTGTAGATAGATTTTCCAACTGCTTGGCCATTGCAATAATTTGAGCCTCAATAAAAGGGCTAACACCAATGTCAATGCCCCCAACACCTTCGGCGCGTAGGGCAACTTCCAATGCCTCGCGGGTGTGTGAAAGTCTTGTCTGTGGAGCCCTTCTAAATGGTGTTATCAACCATCCAATAAACCATTGAGCATGTTGAGAAGGATGAATGTGATAGGATAACTTTGACAAGAGAGTATTAAAATGAGCGTCATACTCTCGTACACTCTCGGCCATTCCCTATTGAATCTCCTTAAGAGCACTCACTCTCTTCTCTTGAAACTCGGGATATGGAACTCGCTAAGAAGGCATTTTTCAATGCAGTGTAGTCTACCACCTATGGTGGGGGTGCTACTTCCTATACCAACTATGTGCGTGCCCTTGCAATGTTGTTGTAAATTGACTTGCCTTCTGCCCCTTTGCATGCCATAGTAACTCACACTTGTGCACATGATCTGCAACATCTTCAATACCCGTACAGTCTGGTAAGTGTAATGACATCTCGAAAAACACTTAGGGAGGTGGATGGGGCCCTTGTCCTCCCGATCTAGAGGCTTGGTTCCCACCAAGTGTTTCCCCGACCCACTAGATGCACTGGATCCACCAGGTCCTGTTCCTTCTGACCCACCAAATCCACCTCCTATAGTCAGGAAAGGAGGAGAAGTGGTCGGGCCTAGTGTTCCCAGCATCCCACTAAACTGCGCACCGATGGTTTGTGATATTGTCCCACTACCAGTTGTATGTCCCACGCTACTCCCAGACACGATACCCAAAGCTTGCATATTGCACCTTTCCCAAAGATTCCTCCAAATACAGGAATGGGATGTGCAGCCATGGATGTTCCAAACGAAATATTATATCTCCTGGGTGCCGATCGGTCACTCCCACCAATATCAAATGGGTTAACAATACTTCTCCCTTGATATGGAAAACCAAGCGCTAGGGTTGGTCACCAGGTGGGTTCAGATGCACACCGACGGCTCTTCTTTCTCCATGCAAAGAAATTTCTTTAGAAGCTAAAGGGACCTCTCTCCCGTGCTTGCTAAGATGGGGTAGCACAGACTGCTCAGGCTCCACGTCCTTTGTGTGAACCTCAACTCCTTCCCACAATGTCTACCTCCATAGATCCATCACACTTGTAACCTCACATTGTCTAGTCATCTCCCTTTCACGAGCTTTGTTATACTTGAGTCGTCTCTCCTCCCTTTCCTTTTCATCCACAATGTCCGCCATCTTCCTCCACCCTAGCTTCCTCTCCCAGCGCTCAGAGAAGCTTTAGCCGGCCATGGGGAATGCTTCTAAACTCAAAGTAATGACCAAGATCTTCATAGCCAAAGGAATAACATGCAAAAATGATCCTCTAGGCTCCCTCAGAAACTCGAACTCAACAACTTCTAGGCAAGAATACGTCAAAATGGCATATTCCAAAGTATAACTAGTTAGCACTCCCTTCCACCAGTGATCAATAGCACACGTCCAAGTCAGATCTCGCATCTCGCGGCTCTCGATAGTCATCTTAGGTCCACACATGTGATCTATAGTACCAACTTGATCTAGATACGTATATCTTTGAAAGCCATTCATATAGTTCTACTCGAAGCAACAAATGAATGTCTCATATAACTCATGGTATAGGTTCTCTTCTACCCATATATGCGCATTAAACTCTGGTCCAAGTGCTAAATGTTTGAGCAAACTCGTCCTCCGTGCTCTTGAACCATGTTTCAAAACTTTCTAAGGTTAAATGCTCTATCATCACACATCACAGGGACAAAGATGCATGCCATTTTTCACAACAACTTCGAAAGGAGGTCCCTGCAACGGAACCAAAATGTAGTCATTTTTGTACCCTTCACAGAACATAAAAATTCCATGGATGTCATCCTATCACCAAGTGGGCATTGGGTGCTCACCCAAGGCATGTGTGGGTGTCGAGTCTCTCCTTTATGTGAGTTTCATGAGAATGCATCATCTTAGGACAGATAATCAAATGCAAGACATAAAAGAACTAAACCACATTCTTATGAACTTAGGAAGAGTTATCATCTCATTGTATGTAGGTAAGAGAGATAACAAGCAACACATGGAGATGATTCATACAGAAAGGAAATGCATAAGTATTGAACACAAATGATTTATAACAAAGCATTATATTCATACTATCAAAGTTAATAACCCACATTACATCCCTTGAGGTCATAATAGATCCTCATATAATTATGCAGAGCCAAATCATGCATCAGAGCTATATTATGCTCATCATATTACAAAGAAAAATGAGAACCCATCCCCTTATGTGCTAAATGCTCACAGAGCTCTCCTAAACCCTAACCCATAACATCCTCCATTTTATTTTCTGTAGGGCTTCACCTCTCTTCAACTATATCCTTTTCTTCTACCAGGCGCTTGTATATATAGCCTTAGCACCCACCGCCATGCCTTCCAAAAGTTACAGATCGGTTGCCAAGTGTCGAAGTGGTCCTCCATGGAAGCATGCCTTTCAGATCTCGAGATCTCCATTCCTTGCAATGATGTCTTCTGGAAACTTCCATCGCATGCCTGGAATATTCCCTTTTTGATCCACAGTTACCAGGCTGACACCTTATCCATAAGGGTCATGCTTTTCTCATGTGCTTCCTAGGATGCCGAATGCGGCTAAGTACAAAACCCTTTTTACCTATGTGCGCGCCTATGTGTTCGAAAAACCCTGCTAGAACCCTTTCCTTGCGCGCCTTCAACCCGTGTGCCTTTCTTCAACTAGGTCCAGTGTGCCCACGTGCTTTCTTGTACTTAGCTGATATTTTGGGGCCCAACAGGATCTACCACGTTACCATAGGAGTGGAACTTTGTCATGGTGCATATTTTTCCATCGATTCTCACAAACACTCTTTCATGGTATCAGAGCTTCTAGTTTCGGTAAACGTGCACTCTATCTATTTGGGTTGCTAATTACTTCCGGTTTCATTTTTAATCTTTCCTTATGTAAGTTTTTCATTAGTTTCATTGGAATCGTGTTGATTGTGTTAACAATCTGTTCTTTGGAGTTTTGCACATTTTGGGGTTAGTGCATGTGTGTAGGTTTCTGTTTTTTCACCACTATATATCTTAGTTTTGGCCACATCTTGGTGGAAAGCTTATTTTAGAGGTTGACATTTTTGGCCTTATTCCGATTTTTAAATAAAGTGAATTTTTTTTTTTATAAAATCTGATCTTTTTGGCCTATTCCGGCCTCCATCCCTACTTTTACATTTGATTCAACCCTTGCCTAAGCTGTTGGGGTTTGTTGTATTGTTCATTCACCTTGCATGTGGGTTTGCCTGCTTTAACCCTTTTTGCATTGTCTTTCTTTGTAAATTTTGGCTCCTGCATTGGTTTGTGTACTGCTCGTGGGTCAGACTGTTGGTTTTGACGAGCCATGTTGGGCGTCCCTCATTTTTTTCTAGTAAAGATTCGCTGCAATGCCGTGTGTAACTGTACCCCTACTCATGCCCTTGCCTCCTACCGAGATCGACCACTCGGTTGTGTCATGTTTCTCTGTGCTCTGTGCGTGGGTTCGCCCTTGTTTGGCGCTTCCGTGGCTTCTCTGCTGAGGCATTACCTCCGCTCTCGCCCCTTGAACGTTGCTACTCACAGCTTTTCACTGCCTTTATCTAAAACTTTCCCACGTGGCTGTGCTCTCCCACCGGCATTAACCCTGCATTCACTTCTCACGCTTCAACCTTTTTGTCGCAATCTTTTAATTGTTCGGGCTTTATAAAATACATGCTCGTTGAAAAAACTAAGTGTGTCGATTATTAGTGTGGTCAGTTTAAAATACGTGGGTTTGTCTTTTAATAATACGTGGAGTTTTATTCTTAAACGGTGTTTTAAATATGAAGTAAAGTTTATTTTGTGGTTGGGCTCTTTTAAAAAGTGGGTCGGCTATAAACATTATAAAGGGGGGATATACTTTAATAAAGCAATGCCTTTTGAAAAATCCTATTCATGGTGGCTTTTTAGGTTTCAAAAAGTAAGGTGTTTTAATTATATGTTAGGCACTTCTTATACTATGGTTATATTTAATTAAATTTTAGATCTAATCATTTTAAATGTGTCTTTTTAACATAAATAGATTTTAATTAACTTTGAAATCTAAATTTTGATTAAGATTCTTTTTCCGAACTAAGCTTTTAATTAAAACTTATAAGCTATTTTAATATTTAGAATAGTTAAATTAAATTGTCATAGTTAACGTTTTTTTGGCCTTTTTAAGACTTTTTTTCTTTAAAATTAATTACATTGGACATTTCAAAAGGTCATTTTTAAGCGTTATTGGTTGTTTTTTTCTTTAATTGTGTGTTGTAGTGTCTTGCAACATTTCTAGCCATTTTTTTCCTTTAAGGAGCCTTCACTAAGTCCCGAAGGTCATTTGTACTTATTTCAAGTCATCTTGAGCATTGTAATAAGCCTTGTTATTTCTTGGCTTGACTAATGAGCGTGTCTACCACAATATTCTCACAAGTGGGTTTTTGTTGTGATGTGAAACACTATTTCTCACACAAGACAGTATTTTTATCCCCTTCTCTTGATTTTTCTCGTTTCGTGCTCGCTTACGTTGTTGAGTTAATGTGATCAATGAATCTTGATTGTGGTCTCCACTCTTGTGTGTTATTACATTGATTGCAAGGTGAGTGACTAAATGGTTCTCGATGCACAGTCACATCTTACTATAATTGACGCACTAAATTGTAAAGTTTCAAACTCAGGGAGTGTTAATATTGTTTTAGGGTGGTTATGTTTCTTTATCTTTCTTTCTACATTCCTTATTTCTCTCTCTTTGTTATGGATGCATATAAAGTATTTTTTCTCACACCTTTAAGTTTATTTGATGGAGATCTAAAATTTCTATGGTTTTATAAAGTAAAGAGTTATTCGTGTTTCCATGGGATTATAGACTAAACCTGATGATGATCCTAACAAATCCAAGTGGTTCAATCATTGTGAAGAAGCCTTAGGTATTCTCTCTATGTTCGTCTCTCCCGGCTTGCTCTTCCACATTTAAACTTCCTCAACACTCGCTAAAGCGTGAAAACACTTGAAAAAATGTTTGGAAAGCAATATGACTTAAGATCACATGAGGTGGAGAATGAACTACTAGGCTTGGACCCTAGTGACTTTGAAAACCTACAGGCCTTCTTCTCAAAGGTTGTCCACACTAGATTGCTTCTAAAGGAATGTAAAGTGGAGAAGAAATAGTCATAGTTTATCTTGCCAATTTTTTCTAAATTAGGTGTCGAATACTCCATCTTCGTTTCAACCTTCCACGCCATAAAATCCCGACTTGGTCGGTGCTTAGAAAATTCCATCAATTGACATTTTTTCATCCGAACTCATTCCAAAACAGGAAAAATAATTCAAATGGGGACTCTAAAATCTAAGTCACATGCCCTTATGGTGAATAAGGAAAGAAAAGTGAAAAGAAGAGAGAGAGAAAAAGGACAAACCCATGAAGGAAACCATGACCAACCAATTCAAACCAATATTAACACGAATGCTTCAACTTCTAATCTTAAAGCGAAGAAGGAAAAGTGTAAGTGTTCTTATTCCAAGAATATTGGCCATGAAGAGCATCATTGTATGCTAAAAAAATTGATCACTTAACTCAATTACTTGATAAGAATAAAATAAGTGTCTTTGAAACATTAAACAAAATTCTAAGAAGGGCGAGTCTTCCAAAGCAAAGGAGTCTAAATTTGAGAAGAAGAAAGGAAAGGCCCTTATAGCTAGATGATCTCCTTCATTAACGTGGATTATCGATTTGGTTCCTCACACCACATGGCCTTTTATGATGTTGATTTCACCAACATCAAACAATGTGACATGTCTCCAGATCACGTTGGGTGATGACACTACTATATCACTTTTCGGTAGTGGATTGGTAGAGATGGAGGGTGGAACATTTAACCAATTGTTGAGTGTTCCCAATCTTTCTACCCATCTCCTATCAGTTTAAAAAATTAATCACCTTGGTGAGGGAATGTGAGTGGAATTTGGTCGACTTGGTGATTATTCATGAGCTTAACTCGAAGTGCATAATGGTGGAGAGAAAGGAAGATCACCATTAGTGATTGTATACATTTTCCCACTTTCCTTCTCATTCGATGCCCACTACCTTGCTCATTCATGAAGATGAGGTTAGAAAACTATGGCATGAGCATTTTTGGTATCTTAATTATCCCTACCTTGAAAAACTAATCAAAATCAAATGGCATATGGCTTATCTTATGTCAATTTTTTTAAGGGTCTTTGAGATGGTTGTGCCCTCGGGAAGCACCCTAAAAAAAATATTTGACAAAGGAAAAGCATGGAGAGCTACTCTTCCTTTGGATCTTGTTCATAGTGACATTTCTGACCCATTCCCATCTCCTTCATTTACTAGAGATCTATATATACTAACCTTCAATAATGACTTTTTGTGATACACTTGGGTGTATTTTCTTTAGCTCAAGTTTGAATTCTTCAAGAATTTTAACAACATTAAGGATATTTCTAAGAAACAAGAAGAATAGTCTATCAAGTTTCTTCAAACTGACAATGGAGGTGAGTATGTAAGCAACATGTTTGAAGATTTTTGTACCTCTAAAGGGATTTATTTCTAGCATATAATTGCTTATATCCCTTCACAAAATGGAGTTGCGGAAAGAAAAAAGAATTTTTAAAGAGATGGCCACTTTTATGGTTCACTCAAAATCCCTTCCTTCGTAATATTTTGCCAAAGTAGTGAAATGTGCGTGCTAAATTAATATCCATGTTCCACACAAGGCTATAAGAGGATAAAACCCTTTCTATCCCTGGTTTAGATACAAGCCTACTATAGATCACTTTCACATCTTCAAATCAAATAATATGGTCTTGATTCCCAAAAAAATCTCAAGGCTTTGGAATCATAGTCCAAACCTTGTATCTTTGTAGGGTATTACGATGACATAAAGGGGTATAGATTATTGAACCCTAGAACCCATGAGCTTTATATTGAGATAAGTGTTAAGTTTTATAAGTCATATTTGACTTTCACATCTCCACCATTTGAGGTTCTTTTTCCCATTTATTTGGATTTTGACTCGTGTGATGATGATTTTGTTGAGCGAGTTTCTCCTCTTGATCCTCAACCTCCTCCCGACCCTCTTCATTTTGAGTGTTCGATAATGAAAATGGTGATGATGAGGACTATGTCCCTTATCACTCAAGTGAAGAATCTTCTGAATCTGATCCTGATTCTCCTGGACCTCTTTGGCGAGGAAAACTTCACAGAGTGTTGGAGATTTATTGGAGATCCTATTGAAAAATTTTGCACTTGTGAAAAAATGGGAAACTTGAAAATTTTTTACGATTGACGGTATTGATGAAGTGGACCTAACTAAGGGAATGCATTATAGTTTTATTATGTTTTCAATTGCAAAAATTGATTAATTACATATAATTGCAACTATGTGTGATGTTACAAAGTTTAACACCTCATATAGACTGCCATTCCATGTTCCTCTTCAAAAGGAAATAAACAAAAGCCTCAAAGGACTAATTAATTACCTTGATGAAGGTGGGAATCACAGTTAGGTGAAATGCTAAATTTGGGAACAACAAAAAGAGTTGTAGTTTACAAGAAAGAGAATTCATTATTAAGTTATGTATTTCAAAATTCATTATTTCTACATGTAAAGGAATTTAATTATGTGTTTGAGTTGATTATTTCATTATATAATCAATATACATGTCATAAAGTTGAAAGCAAAAAGAATTATACAATTCAAGTACATAAATTAAATTTTATTTATTCATGAAGAAGTACAAATATTTCCCACACAAGCCTTGGGATGTAACTCATAACTATTAAAGAAAGAAGTACATAAGCATGAAATTAAAAGTGAAAGAGTATAGAAGAAACCCATAATTGCCTTGGGTTTTGTTATGGTCTTCTTCACTTCAGATCCAACTCTCCTAGCAATCACAATGTACCGAAAAATGAAAAGGAAAGGCATCAAATTTGAGCTCATGGTTTGATCTGTACCCTTCTACTATCTAACTACATGCAGATGGATTTCTAAAAAGAAGTATAAGGTACATCACATACAAATACACAATTGATAAGAGCAGTATTCTACATCAACACATATGATTCCCAGAATCATTTTAGAAAAGAAAGAGAAAAGAAAAACTATGGAACATAAGAGAGGCCAAAAAGCCTAAATATTTTCTAACTATTTCTTAAGTGTGCAAGTATAAGTAGCATATTAAAATTTGAAATATTTTACAAAAATGATTACTATACAAAAAGGAAATACTTGTTGAAGGAATCTACATGGTACAAATTTATGAGTTGTTCCAAAAAAAGGAAAATGCGGACTAAAAGATAAAAGTGAAAGCACATGTTTAAGATTTTTAACTCAAAGTACTTATCAAGCTTCAAATATCATCAAATATTACAATCATGAGACACATTTTCCAGTGATATCTCAATGAGATCAAGCCTTACAAGGTGTAGAATATTGCAAGAATGAAACAAAGTCAAGTTTAATGGAGCAACAAGAGTTGAAAGTGAACTAGTCCAGATACAAGAGAATCAAAATATAGGTTCCTCATTCATAAAGATCAAACAACATCATAATCATGGATATACAACTACAAAGAAGCCTTTAAAATGCTTTGCATTTACAGAACCTGATTTCAGAATTGAGTAAGTACAAAAATACAAGAATTGAAGAAAGTCAAAACTAGAAGTCATTAAATGCATCTACAAACTTCAAGAAGGATTCCAAATTTTGAATGCATGTTGAATGAAAATTACAAATTACTACAATAGTTTTACATTTGATAGGAAAGAACAATGATTTATTTGTAGTCATAAGAATAAGAAAAAATTTTTAAGCACGGTAAGCTATGTACATGAAGATCAAACATCATAAAATGCATAATAAAGTAGAGGTGTATCGATATATGAGTTTTATAACAATCCATTGAAGCTAAATATAGATAATGATAAAAATGCATGTTTAATCGAGATCAATAATTATTGAAGAACAAAATACATTCAAAAACTCAAGGCTTGTCATGTAAGATTATGAAAATTTTCAAATCGGGAAAAAGTTGCTGAAACAAGGATCAATCAAAAGTGAATCAAGTTTCCTCGACATTATCATGAATAGAAGAGAAAATCTTGTAATAAAATTACTTCAAGACATAGTGAAGAAAAGCATATTTTAAGTCAATTAGAACAGTTGTAAAGCTCAAACATAAAATCAAGGTTTACCAACAATGAATGCAAATTACTAGAAATCCATTAATAGATATCAATCTCAATTCTCAAAACAGTATTGCTAACCATTAAGGTAGAAATGGATATGCATGCATCTACACAAGAGAAATCCAACCTTTCACTAATTGGAGGTACCTAAATTTCATTATTTGTTTCACATTGCATCTGCAACTTTAAGAGGGTTGTAATTTACAAGCTCTATATCAAGATCAAATGTGCTAAAAAAATGAAATAGTTTTGAAAAGAAAATAAATTGATTCATGTAAAGAAAATAGAGTTGTTTCAGATTAAGTGATGTTTCAAAGGAACAATATTTCAACAAAACATTTCATGATTTCTTCTCGACTTAGAAATACAGAGCAATGAAAAATGAAGAATTTGAGCATAGTTTGGATGAAATATGAGGTTTCAAGATATGAACATACCTAAATCACGGAGATAGAATTAGCTCATAATTACAAACTAAGAAGGAAAATACAACTCGAATCACTCCATAATTAAACATTGACAAGAAATCAAATGATCAATAATAATATTCATTCACCAAGAATGAAATACAATGAAAATAATGAAAACCCAAATACAAAGAAATGGTTTACCTAGATTTGATTTGAAACTAAAAATATGTGAGTCTCACAGGAAATCTAACCATGGTTTAGCCAAATTGATGGCTTATGAAATCAACATGGTTCAATATTAAAACCAACAAAGCTCCAAGAAAGCCGATCAATGAGAATGAGAAAGTTTGAAAAGTAGTGAGCTCAAATATAAAAATTCATCATAAATGAAGTCAAGAATCCAGAAAATACAACATAAATTCCCCATTATGAGCTCAAATCGAGCAATCATCAAAGGAGGTAAAAAGATTATGAAAGACTTATATGGTTAATTCAAATGAATGATTTAAAAAATAACTTTTAAATTCCACAACCATTAAAGGTTTTCCATTTTTCCAAAGGATACATGAAGAGTAAAGTAGGACTTACTATTTCCAAGACATTCAAAGTTCAAACCCTCATCTAGATTCGAGAAGGCATGAAGAACAAGAGAAATTCATGATCCAAGGCACACAAATCTCAAAGTTAGACATAGTTATGACAGCATATGAACCATGGCCATCAGAAAAACCAAACTCTTATCTCATGCCAAGAAACTATCAAGTAAAACAAGAAATTACATAGGTATTAGGTTCCATAAGAAAATGCACATAAAATATGATCATGAAAATGGGAACCAACTTAAAAAAATAATAACGATAAGATTGAGATTATTTAAGACAATGGATTACCCGGAATAGAATCAAAGTCGACATCTGAGAGGCATAATCAAAGAAATGCTCAAAACTCTTGTATAAGAAAAACAAATTAGGAAAAATGGATACTAATGAAATGAATTTTGAGGCATCCTTAATCATATTATAAACCATTGGTTAAGAAAACAAGAAATAAAAGGATGAACTAGAAATTAAAGGTTAGATCCATGTCAAAATGAAAAAATTATTAAAATAAATGGCTGCCATTTCAAACTACGAACTTACCTTATTTTTTACGGCCATAAGAGAGAAATAATTCTCATAAGCTCAAAAATAACAAAATGATGACATTTGAGCCTCATAAAATCAAGGGACAAAGAAAATCGAACTTTTAGATCGAGTTATCAGGAGAAAACCTAAAGAAAATTTTCACGGTCCTTAGAATACAAAACGAAATGCAAAATTAGAAATTATGAGCTCGATGAGCTTTTATCAAACCTAACTCACCGGAGTTATTTCTGGGTGAAAACCAAATCAAATCGTATAAGATCAAATAAAGGCAATTATTGCTAACTTTTAAACATCGATGACAGAAATCAAATGGGAGAAGTCAATAGTCAATATTCATTCACCAAGATCAAAGCAAAATCCAACCCTAACAACGTCAAACTCTAACCATGGTTTAGAAATTTGATGGCTTGATCGAGTGGATCAAACCGATGGTGTAACAAGACCATATTAAATACAAGTTTGAAAAATAACCGAGGGTAAAAAGGATCAATGAAGAATCAAGCACTACCAGCATCAATGGTCCTCATCAAAAGGAGGCAATCCAGCCAAATGGTTCAAAACTTATTTATTAAGTCAAATGCAAGATAAAAACAATCAAGGGTCTATTCATCATCGAAGGGGTCCAAAGCTTCCAAAACATATCGAATATACAAAAGATATTAATGATTTAACAAAATCATGCTTGAAACCATATGTATATGTTTATATCATTGAGAAATTTTCAAGACAATAAAGGGTAATCACTAGTCAAAGGGGATGGATCAACTAAATTAATCATTACTCGACCTTGGTTAAGGTCTTATTCCAATGTGCATATATCATGATCATGAAAAATGGGCCTGGGCCTTATAATGAAGTGATTATTATTTAAGCTATAATGCATGCCATGTCCAAATCAAAAGCGAGTGTATAACCAAACCAAAGGTGATAATAATCAAATCAATGTGTAATGATTTCTTAATCATATTATATGCCATGGTTAGGGAAACAATGCATGGAAGGATGTCAACAACATGGTGTAACATGGATTAGTGAAAGGGACTAAAATAGAATTTTTCCAATCACCTTATTTTTTGCAAGTGGTCCCCACAGTGGGAGAATTAGAGTTGAATGAATTTTACTAAGTGAAAGGAAAAAGCATTATTTTTAGTGTGCAGGAGCATATTTTCATGTCATCCACTAGAAGTTGCCGAGGAAATATAAAATTTGAACATATGCTCATCAAGGTACACAAAGTGATGGAATTTGGGTGAATATTTTTAAAAAGTATTGTAAATAAAAAATTATTTTTTCTCAAGGTTATTTTTGTGCATATAATCAGAGTTCAAAGAGTGATAAATTTATTTGCAAGTGATATTAGCCCATTTTAAATTTAATTTAGAAGATAGAGGTCATCTTTTTACCTTGGGAGAAACCTCTAAAAATTATTTTAGGATACATCTAATTAAATAGAAATAATAAGCCTTCAATTATAGTTTGATTGAAATGACTCATCTCGATAATAATGTAATCACATATTAATATGGTATATTTTTCATTATATCTACGAAAGTGAGAGATACTAGAGAAAGCTTATAACACATGCAATCATCTCTCGGTAGGGTGCACTTTTGAGAGATAACATTTTTGGCATGCCGATGGGATGACAAATTAGATCTCATGAGCACATTATAATAATTTACAACAGATTTACAATGAAAGAAAGTCACTTCTAGATCAACAAGTTTCAACAATTTATTCTAAAAATCAAAACATATATTTGGAGACTCCATAAGGTTGATTTTAGATCATTTTTGCACCATGTTCCATGCCTACAATTAATATAAGATCATCGATAAGAGGAATTCCTTTTGAGTTTATTTCATTACCATTGAATTCTATAAGAAGAAGAAGAGTTGGCAATACCTTACCTTATAATAGGCCTATTTTTTTAACCCTTGTCCTAATATTCCTTCACCATGTTCACTTCATTTTTAAAAATCCTAGTTATTCCAATGGCTTTTAAAACACCAAGTTTTGTGACCTTTACTAATGGTATAATGCCCTCTAAAATCTCCCACTTGAGACCCAAGAACAACCTAGGTTTAGTTAGAAAAATTATGGAATAATTTTATTTTATTTTAAAAGGTGTTCACAATAAAATTCTTAGATTCCATTACAACAATTATCAAATCACCTTACAAAACACTAAGAGAGAAAGTTATCTTGAGCACAGTTAAATTTCCCTTAGGTGATAATCTAACCATTTAAAATTAGATTAACACTAAGCCAAACAATTCTTAATTAAACTTAGAGGGTAAGAGCCAAAACAATTAAATACCCTAGGTATTTAATTCTACAAGGTTTAAACAATTTACAAGGTCTTAAACATGGGGTTAGATTAAACATTAAAATTAAAAGGGTAAAATTCTCTCTAACCCACTCTCAGAACTCACTTAAGGATTCAATCTAATTTTTCTCATAATTAATGCACTTAAATCTTCCTGAAAACATTCCCATTAGATAGGAAATTTCCTCACCTTTCTAGTGATATAAAGAAGTCCTCCTAACTCCTCATATTTTTCAAGATATGACACGGTGGGCTTTGGGATGAAAAGTTTCCCCAAGAGTAGGCTTGCGGGCCTGGGGAGGAAAATTTTCCCAAGCTTGGGCCTATGGGAATTTGGAAAGAAATTTCTCTGGAGGAGAAATGTAGACTAGCGGAGTAGGGAAGAAATTTTCTTAGACATGGTCGAGGGTGGAGCGGGGAAGGAATTTAGTGCTTTTGCCCTTTGGGACAAAGGCACAATTTACCTCCACGTGCCTGCGAGCCTGTAAGGGGACATGTGTCCAAAAATTTGAACCAAAGGGAAGGTGAGTCGCCAGAAGAATTTAAAATTTTGAGCTATTTTGATGAAAAATGTTAAGGGATCAAAACGATCTGCGCACGTCCGCCAAGGTGCCCAGTGTGTCAAGCCCGGATTCGTGTATGGGAAAACATAATTGCGAAGAAACTTAAAATTTAAGAATTTTTGTGTTAAAAGCACAAAGGTTAAGGAAACCTCTGGTCCTCCATCATGACTCATGAAGCCACATGTCAACCAATCATTGGTTGTGGGGAGGTGGGAAGGGGGAGAAACTTAGGAAATTTTACCAATTTTTTTTTTTGAAGTTAAGTTTGTTAGAGCAGTGCAGCACGCGCCCACAAAAGATTTTCCAAAAAGGGAAAGGGTGTGGGGCTATGGAGGAAGATATAAATTTTTTCCAAAATTATAAAAAGGATAATTTAGTGGGTTTCGGGTCCATGTGCCCGAAAACATGCTTCCAAAAGTGAAGGATGGGACGGGCCGTGGGGAAATTTTTCAAAATTTTCCTTTTTGAACATAGATTAGTTTTGACAAAAAGATGGTTTTGGGTCAGCGGAGCAGTGGGATACTTCATGAATTTTTCATTTTTAAGGAAAAAAGTGCAAAAGGAATATTTTCACCCGTGGGTCCACCAGGGAATATTTTAATCATTTAAATTTGATAGTTAGATTATTTTTGAAGCCAAATGAAGTAAAAACTTTAGAAGGCCATAAATTTTGATTGGGAACTTGGTTTTTGGAAAATGAGGACTTTATGGAAATCTCTCAACGTCCTCTTTGCATAAAACCTTAAGAATTTGATTTGGATAAATTTTTAAGGGTCAATTTTGAGAAAACATTTTGCTATCACTTAAAAAGTGAACTAGTCATTTTAACTTATGAATTTTGTTCAAATTTGTCATTCTTTCTCCTTCAACATGTCAAAAAAACATGGAGGTTTGCATTTGGAAGAATGTGGGGCAAAAACAAAGGTTTATTTTTTCGATTGATTTGCATTTCAAAAATTACCAATGTTTACATAGCAAAAAGCCTACAATTTCACCTTTACTCGATTTGAAGGGTTCTTTAAAAATTTCTTGAGTGTTTTAGTTTAGTTTGGGGATCATTTTGATCTCATTAATTCTAATTAAATATTTCATTTGTCTCTTATAGATTTGCAGGGTTGTTTTGGACATTTGATAAAAAGGAATTTTAAAGTATACAGTGAAGTAGAAATGAAGTTTGTACATTTCAAGAACAGAGATTAAACTATCCCTTTTGCCATGCAATAAAACATTGAATTTATTCCATGGTAGTTTTAAATAGTTTTATTTCCTTCAATCAAATGATAGAGACAAGAATGAAAATTCTATTTTTTTAAATTAAACATTTCAAATGAGACATAATAGTGCAATATTTCTTCATACGTGCTTCCTTTTCGCTTTTACAAACAGATATTTCCTCTTTGTTTATTAAACACATATTTCCAATGGAAAAAATATCATATGAACAAGGTAAACCACTTCTATTAATTCAAATGAATCTCTTACAACTTATTTCCCATTTATTTTCAAAATACAACATACCAAATGCATATCTTTCTTTTTACATTCACGTAACTGGATAGAAGATATATTCTTCCATAATCAATTATAAATTTCATAGCTAAAACAGAGTAGTCTTTCCAACACAATAATATACAATATCATCCACTTCAAGGTAGGAAAGGTTACAAAAGAAGTTTCAAGGTACTTTCAGAACTTTGTCTTCTTCCTCAATTACAATATACATAATACAATTTCTTCCATAATTAATCAAAATCAAAAAACAGAGTATATCTCTTTCACATTTTGAATTGAAAATTTCATAGCCAATACAAAACATCTTTCCATCACAAATAATGTACAACGTCATCCACTTCAAAGTGGGAAAGGGATACAATAAGAATAATCTCAACAAGGACTATCAAACTTGTCTTTTTCCTCTGCTCTGAATAGAAACATGAATATCCTCCATTTTCTTTATTTCAATTTGATCAAAAATAGAATAGGGGAAAGGAAATCTCTCACCCCAACCAAAGCATCCAATGACAAAGGAAAATCCATCCTTCTTCATTACCCCCGAGCCCCAACCACAATGCAATAAGAAATGTTTTCCAACACATGGCAACAATAGGCTTCCACAACACACAAGAAAATTTCACATTTAAAATATAGTCCAAAGCAAAAATGTAGTTTACAACCACAAAATAAAGACAACAAACAACACTCAGGCTTCATCATGTAAGCCAAAGGAGCAAGAAACTATGGGGATGTTACTTATGCCTCCCAAAGGGAAATGGGTATCACCACCTGAGAACAAACCACCAAAATATATATCATTTCAAATCCCTGACATGCCCTTATGCCTCCCCAAGTACCCCTTATTCCTCACATTTCCTTATGCCTCCCAACCTCTTATGGCACCCCATAATGAGTAAAGAAATGCAAGCTATTTCTTTGTAAAGTGGAACCCAAACCCCAAATTCCTCCACACTTATACCTCCCCAAAACACTTATTCCTCCCACAAAAATACCCCATAGTCTTCTCCTACACCATTCCTAGGCTATTTACCCAACCAACCAACAAATAAAACAACACATTCAAACATTCAACCATTCACATATGCATAAAATGAAAGGAGAGCATTTCCAAGAGATAAGCTCTTACCTCTCCATGATGGAGTTTGTTCCAAGGTTCAAACACAACAAGCTTTCCAATGCAAAACAATCCAAGATCAAAATCTACAAGCATGCAACAATCTCCAACTTTTTTCCCAATTTGCAAGAGCTCATAAATCCAAAATCAAGTCACCAAAAATGAATTAATAAAAGTGAAGCAACCCCAACAAGCCAAAGAAATTCGAATATATAGAGAGAGAAGAGAAGAGGATGAGGTGGATCCAAGTGGGATGCCACATCACACATCCTCAACTCCAACTCATAAGTCAACTTAAATCTCCAAGGCACAATAAATAAGTAGGTGAATAATATGACAATTTTACTTACACACTCAAATCAAGCCCACACCCCATAAGGACTGAAATTAAAACATGTAAGAAAAGTGCAATTAAAACATTCAACTTGACTTACAAAAATGCATAAAGAAGGTCTAAATTTAACCCTCCAACCATAGGTATGGTTGGTAAATAAATTTAAGAGGTGTGGGACAAGTTTAACTTGTCCCATAAGCCTCAAAATCAGCCTCCAAGGACAAATTCGAATTTCAAAGAAGGTGGAGTGTTTCATACTCCAAAATCAACTTACACATCTCTTACACATCACTTACACATTTCTTACAACACTTTAATTTTAGGCCAACAACTCTAATAATTACTTTCTTATGACCCAATTTGATTAATTAATTTTAACAATATGATTACTCACATTATTTACCACAATTTAATTCAATAATGAAAAGGGAAAGCACATCACTTATAAAACACATACATACTAACAAAGGAACTAAATATACAAATACATATAACCCTTGGTCACATTTAAAGGTGATCCCCCCCATGGGAATCCCTAACAACAATCAAACACACACAATAAATATAATTTGCCATGGTGACCTTGTTGAATTCATCTAGAATTCCAATGTGGTTGGTCTCTAATCCCCGATGTTTTTGTGATATTTTAACCTGCAAAACACAATACCTCTTTCGTCCTCGTGGCCATATTAGAACATCCAAATGAATATAAATATACTTCCAAAATCATCAATAAATATATGAATCACAACAACATCAACACAATAAACTATATCATCATCAAATTAATTCAATTTTTCTTAGGTCTACTCAATATATCCAAATATCACATGTCCTAACAACATCCATAAATATATAACCATATCAGACAATATATCATCCTCAATATATAAAATGTCTCTAGTAATCATCATGCATCATATATGAATCAGAGTCAACAATAATCCCATGACATCTAACACCATACTAAATCAAAACTATAATAATGTCCATAATATAGTTAGCAATATCATGATCAATATCAAAAATGTGTTGAAGGGAAGTGGTACTACAAATGGCATCCTTTAGTAATTCTAGTTTATCATGATATTACCAATAGTGCCATGAAATTTTACCTTCATTCACTAGTGAAAATTAGATTACTCCCAAAGATCACATTAAATATGTTGTTGCCCATTGTGTTTTCATAATATAACTCATGAAGATGTAGCTTTTAGATTTTTATTTGCATACTTTAAAGGACAAGCCTTAAAATGGCATAAAACCTTAGAAATTGGGAGCATAAGAACTTGGGATGAGTTAGGATATAAATTATTAAGTGATTTCAAGATCATTATGATCATTTATCCCTCATAGAGTAGTTGTCTACAATGAATAGAGTCCCTCATGAATTTATGGCTAGTTTCAATATTCATTTTTGGAACTTGGGAAAGAATTCTAGCTAGCATTAAGCCCCAAGTGACCATGCCTTTCTATACTATCTTAGCCTAAAACAATGATATTTAAAATATGATTAATCAATGAGAGGAGAGACGCTCCCAACAACTTATGAAATTCCATTAGGGCTGAAAACAACCTTATTAAAGCTGGAAAATTGGCACCAAGGCCTTCAATGCCTCTTATAGTAGATTTGTTACCTATTCCGCATCCTATAACCATTATAGCATCTACTATTTTAGCTCCATCAGATGGTGTATTCAAGGATCTATAGACTATGGGTAATAAATTGGCTCGCCTAGTGGGCCTTATCAAGCTCCCTATTAGCAAAATCAACAAATTCAACATAATAGGCAACCTTATTAGTAAAATTAGAACTATAGACTTCCATATCAACCAAGGCCATTCGACCCAAAAGCCCCTAGTACATCTAGCGCTCTCAATCCAGTTAACATGGTTTCAAAATAATGGTTTCAACCTTGTAATTAACCTCATTCAGTTGTGAATTGTCCAAATGCATTCTCTAAAATAAGCCTTGTTGCACAACCTCAACTAAATTTATTATTCATGCCTCAAATGGAGGGTGGGAAGTAAGAAAATCATAGTCAAAAGACACTAGAATAAAATCTAGTCAACTTTGGAGAGGAAGATTTTATTACAGTTATAACTAGGTCCCAGGAAAAGGCTTAAGGAAGAGAAAAAAATAGTAAAAAAGACATGTTCTACCCATAGTTACTAATAAAACAAGTGCATGTCAAAAATAGCTAACAGTTTTGTTGTTCCTCAAAAAATGACAACCAATTCAACTAAAACAAACCAACAAAAATGATTGTAGCCTAATCCTAGAAGACTCTTCATACTCAGATTTCAAAAGTTGCTAAAATTTTGTTAGTAACCAACATAACACATTTAGCTAAGATGAACTAAAGAGTTATTTACGAGAGTTTAAGTCAAAGAACAACTACTTTACTATCTCCATTTGTTTCGTCTGGGGTCCCACAAGGAATTTATTGGATGGCGAAAAAATTAAATCTAGATCTAATTTCATAAAATTGGTAGACCACTAGGATACTAAGGGAGTAATAGCTCTACTTACTCCATAGATGGTAAGGTTACACTGCATAGTCATTACTTCGAACAAGGAATCTTAAGGTGAATTCCAAGGTGGTCTTCACCACTAAACATGGCATTGGAACCCATGCATGGTTTCCAAACCTAGAAGGAAACTAAACACTCTGGATACATTTGGACCATGTTGTTCCTAAAGGTGGATTCATGAAAATGTCACTAAACATAACGAATATGATGCTAAACTCAAACTAGGGTCTTATTTACCTATACTAGAAGGTTCCATCGCATACAATGTTAAGTTAATTCTATGGTTTCAATTTCTTCTACTATTTGAGAAGGATCACACATGAAGACAAGTTATGCGTGAATCTTATACTAGGGTTGACTATTGTGGTTAGATGCCTTTGTTAGATTTTCAAGGTAAGAAACACAACACCAATTATTTAAGCATCTATTACACACTAGAACACACAATAAGATATTAAATTCAAATATATATATATATATATATATATATCCAACATTTTTACCAAATGTAATTCTAAATTGAAATGGTACCTATGATTAAATGCATATTTTCCAAGGCATCCTTAAAACTAGCATCTCATACAGATTACCAAATTTAAAATAAATAACTTTACTGTAACATAACAATACATAAATATTTTATTCTATTAACATTCATAAATTCTAACAACATGTAATGAATCATACCCATGTCATTCCACCATCTTACTTGTATCCAACAAAAACATGTGAGCATGAGATCAGCTATAAATCACTTGCATGACATCCACCCAAATCTAACATATTTAATGTTATCTAGTCTCCCATTTACTTTATAATAACAATAATTTACATTCGAAAGGAAAAAGGGTTAGAGACATGTATTATTTCATTTTGTTTCACATTATTTCGTAACCAAGGAGAGAGAAAGAGAAAGGAAGGAGAGAGAAAACACTATTTTCCCAGTATGAAATTTTACACAACAAGCCATAAGATAGAGTTCTAAACAATTGTTTAGAAGTTTCAAAAAATTTCCACATGGGTTTAGTAACTTGACAAGCCAACCCACAATTTTTTTTTACATTTTCCTACTAGCTATAAAAATGTTCAAAACAGGCTCAGAGGCTAAGAAACCACTTCAAACATTGTCCTTTAATGAGAAAAACACCATGGTTGAAATTTACGTATATACTAAGATTTCATAGCAATAATAACGGTTTAGGATTAACGGTTTAGGATAGTTTTCTGGGGCCATGGTCGTAATTGGCCTAGTTGACAACGATTAAAAATGAGCTCGAGGGCTCAGAAAAAACGTCTAAAATTAACATTCGATGGACAAATGTTCCATGATAAATTTCCTACAAGTTCCCCCATATATGGATAATTCATCAAAGTCGACAAAACGAGAAATAGAAAACGGTTTCAAAACGATGACATGTTTTTTGGAGCCATAAGTCGTAATTGGTCTAGTTAGACCTAGTCAAACTATGACTAGAGGCATACAAAATAGCTTTTCCAAACTATTAAATAAATTTTTTTCCTCAAACTGAAGGTTCTAGGAAATTGTATGGTAAAAATACTAGAGGTTTGTGAAGGTAGATAAGCATTTCGTTGTCCAGGATTCAAATAGTGAGCTGATACAAAACCCAACTTTTCAAATTTAGCAACTTCCTACAGCTGCAAAACGGTGTAATAGAGGTCCTAGAAGGGCATCAAAAATATCAAATAAGATCATTCGAGGTTGATTCAAGGATTGAGGTGACTCCTCACATAATAAGGTACACGTAGGAAACTTAACATCTTTTATGGAGTTATGAAGTTTATTTTGCAAGCCTTCGAAAAGTGTGATTTATCTTTTTTTAACAAGGGAGCGGTCAACATATTTATAGGGACTCAACTTCAACTTGTCAATAAAAAATAGGTACTGAAGAAATCTAGTTTCATCAAGAAGTTTGTTAGATCATCTCAAAATGAGGGTTTTATTTTATGCTTATCTACCAAGGAATATTTTAATTGTAAGCTATGATATGACATCTTTTTGTTTTGAAAAAAGTTTATTTAAAACTATCAATTCTATGATAGTGCTATATTTTAAAATTTTATTTCATTGCAAATGAACCACTAAAGAAAAAAATTATAGAAGATAATGAGAGATGAACCATGCCAAAACTGGAGTGAAGTTGACCAAACTAAGGGATTTTTGCATCATCTCATTAAACATTTTGTCAAATGGTTGCACGCAAACAAAAGCTCATCCTTCTTCATTCATAGCAGCTTCACCTACCTTTTCACAAAGATGTTGAATCGTCACAATGAGCTTGGTTAGCAAGGTAGAGAGTGCATAGTAAATATGGTAACTAATATCAAACAAGCAAGCTCAAGAAAGCACCACACCAAGCTAGATCCCAATATGGCTAGTCAATGCAAATGAAACTATTTTGAGCCCAAAACCGAGCTAGTACCAACTCCAGACTAAATCAAGCATATTTTTTGAAGATGGAGCTTGTAGTCATGATTGTGTGGAGCTTTTCATGGCACAAGCATCTTGAGCTATTAAATAAACCATACCGCTGATTTGGAAAAGCCACAGGCCGAGCCATGTGAAGGAAACTCCCGAATAGAAAACATCGGCACAATGAGTTGGTCTTAGATTGTAAGCAATGGAGAAATGAATGGTGAACCACCAAACAAGATTATTTAGATTCGGATCTCGAACTCATGTAAACCAATGAAATAGGGCATAGTACTATAGACATAGTTGAAAAATATCCCCTAGAAGATCCCCCAATTTAACACTGAAGGAGGATGTTGGCTATAGTTGTGTATCTTGGATTTATACCTGCAATTGCATTTTCTTGGAATTTTCTAACCCTATTCAATAAACCCATTTTGTACATGTTGTTGTGAAAATAGTCTCGCCCCATTTTGCCATTGAAAATCTATCAATTTACGGCCTCTGCCATATTTTATCTCCCGTGTTGTGCCTGAGAAGTCTCTGCCTTCCTTTTTTTGCCGTAATCAATCTGTTCCTAGGCCGAGGATCACGTATGGATCCATGGTTGTTTCCTTGTTTCTTTGTTTGTCTAGAAAGGGTCTGTAATTTGGGTCTCTCATTCTTTGTTCATCTAAAACTCGGGCTCTCTTGTTCTTTTTGCTTTCCAAAATCAGGATTTGTTGTCCTTGTCATTTTTCCCTAAATAATTAAGGAAAAATGAATGGACGTAGCTCGAGGAATGTATTTGAGCCTTGTAACATTTCTAAATTCTTTGTCCTTGGAGAAAATTTCATCTTCGGGCTCAAACGGTCATTTTTCTATACTTTACAGTTTGATGGGTGTTTCTCCCGGTCAAATTTACATCCTTGCATCAATAGGAAACATGGCCTCTTTAGGTTGGATGCGAACTTAGCAAGGTACTTATAAAAATTTTATGAATCACCTCAACTTTAAAAAAAAGCGCTAACGTGGAAGAACTACGCTCATTTGAAGATTTTATTTTTGGTTGACCTTGGAGTTGCGCCGGGAGGAAACGTGGAGGTTTCAATGCTTTTCCAAGAATTAGATAATTTTTTTATGCAATCAGTACAATTTAGTAGGATAGGGACACGTGGTGAGCCACCCTCATTCAGTGGTCTCCACTTTGGGCACCATTTTGAAATTGTAGTATGAAGACACGTGGAGGATTACGGTGGGTCTTCCCATACTTTGTATTTTTTCAAAATATTTTGAGAGGCCCGGGACACATGGATGGACCATGCATGTTTGAGGACCGGCCCTTGAGTTTTGTTTTAAAGAAGCCAGGAGGACACTTGGAGGCCTCCACTCACTTTGCATTTTGTTTGGACTTTTCAACGGACAAAGGAGATTGCCTCGGACCTTGAAAAATGGTGCTTTCCACTGAGATTTAAGCCTTCAAACAAAATTTTTTTTGGGCCAAGACACATGGTGAGCCCACACTCATTCAAGGTCTCAATTTTTTGGGACCATCTCAAGATGTGCCAATATGACACGTGGTAGCGGTTTTAAGTCAAAAGGTGGGGAAGTGGACCATTAGGGGCAACTTGGATTTTTCCTCCTAAAGGATTAAAATATCAAAATGGCCCGTAGGCCCGACAAAGGATAGTCAAAATTTTGTTCCAGTCAATGGCGGAGGTGTGGACTTTTGGGGGAAATTTGGAAAATTTCCCTTTTGTGAAGAAGGGAGTTAAAAGTGTAAAATGAAGCGTGGTTCGCTAGGACCCACATCAGAGACTAGAAGCGGAAGGGCGGAGCTGTGGGGAAAACTTGGAAAATTTTCCCTTTTCCAAAAGAGAGGTAAAATAGTAGAATTTGGCCATGGTTCCTTTGGGACCCACCTTAGGACATGTGTTAGGCTCATTTCTCAAGGGTAGAGGTGCGGAGCAAAATGTTAAAATTTTACATTTTTCCAAAAGTTGTAAAGGGAAAAAGGGAACCCACAGGCCCGTTTTAAAGTGGATCTCCCACGTGGACGGTCCAAATTCAAAATAGAAATCAATGGCACATTATGCATATGTATCGATTTTTTTCCGCCATTTTCACCCCAAAGCTCCCGAGGATGCGTATTCTTATGGTTTTTATCATTTCTTGGGGTCTCTACATGCCAAATGAAGAGGAACATTAATCTAGTAGCTTGGTTTTGTGGGGAAGGTCTGTAAACATATCTCACCATTAAATATGCAATCTGACTGTCAGATTTGACCCGATTTTTCTTTCCTTGGCACACGAAAGACCTATTAATATCTTGGTTTGGTGAGGAAAATCCAGGGATGTCTTTTACCATTAAGATGAGATCTGATCTCTGGGCTCAATCTGATCTTTCATTTTTCCTTCCCGGGCACGCAAAGAACCAAATTGGATAGATTAGGGGTGGAAGTGGTTGGCTAGTAAAAGAAAGAGTGATCTTCCGAAGAAGGAGTTGAATGCGGGAGATGTTTAAATAGATCTACCCTTAGCACTGACAAATTTTTATAGATTTGATTATGGGAATCATGATCGGGATCATGGCAAGCATTGGTACACTCAATGTTTGGGTTTTTTGGGGGAAACTCTATTGTAAAATGTTATAAAACGGAATGTTTTTGCCATGAAAATATTTGGAAGGTTGGAGTGTTAGAGGTCGAACTGATTTTCTAAGAGAAAAGCTTCATAGAACCCTGTTTTTCGATAAACTATCTAAAGAAACCTATTTATCTCTTTTGTGTTAAATTTTATCATGTCAAGGTGGTTACGAGCGTATACTCATTGACAATCTCTGATATTGTTTGAGAAACTTTCCCCTGATGATAAATTTAATCAAACTTGAGCTAATCTGTGTTATTTTTTAGTAAAATTTGTGTTTGCTTCATTTCTTAAAGTCTGCAAGTAGTTTTTCTTGTTCCCATTGCATTCTTACATTGAAATCATGTGAATCACACAAGACCTTATCCTTGTGATAGTTTAGTGGCATTTTCAATTTAATTTATCAGAAGAGATTTCATTTAATAGTGAAGTAAACAAATTTAAAATCATTGTGACTCCTAGCATGACTATAAGATTGTTTGTTATCCTTTGAGGGTATGTTAGGCGTGATGAAACAGAGATTGATAATGTTCAGTTAAGTTTTCCAATTTTAGCCTTCATTTTGGATCCTTGAAATTTGTGTGAAAAATGTTGATCTGGGCCTCCATTGAAGCACATATTATAGTTAAAGGAACATGCTAGCTACTCTGAAGCATTCTTGTTCGAGCTCTTCATTTTTGTAAAAGTTCTCAAAGATTTGGTATAATAAACTTTATCCTGCTTCACCTCCCACCCAAAATCATTCAAAAATAATTAATCTTACCCATAGTACCCTTGTTTGTCTGTGTGTATACAGATGCACAATTTCTATTACCAAAACATGCAGAAACACTCAAGTTTTCATTGTCTTTAGTGGCCTGAACCTTGCTTAGAAAATATCTCCATTATCTAGAGTGACAACTCGTGAGAGTTAGGTTTTGTTGTATTGATCATATTTTCTTCAAGGTATTCTTAAACACTTCACAAGGAAGGAATTCCCCATATCCTCCATAAACAACATGCTACAAAAGGGTTCTCTCACCCTAGTTGAAATGCACAAGCATAAAGTAGTGATGATCTATCGAATCCTCTTGAGGGTGCTATCCATTTCTCCACATCTAAGTGATAGAGGGCCAGTTAGATCCCATCCCTGGCTACAAAATGACTCACTATGATCTATCTGTCTCTAAGCTTCCTACCAAACCTGTGATGCTACTCAGACTTTGAAGGAGAATCAATTTGGGTACCAACATCTTACCGACACCATTCCGGGGACATAGTTGTTGTAGTTCATATCCAGACCCTGGTAAACACTTCTTGTATGCTCAAAGTGCTAATACATCTTTTAGGCATCATCCTGTGTTCAGAATGTAAGAAGTTTCAAAGTTACAAGTGTTATGTGCAATATTTCCATTCTCTACAGTTATTGCACCAACTTTCATTGATAAATATGGGTAAATACAAGTCAGATCATCTCATCTTTAGTTTCTAGTATTGAAAAACATTTGATAGATCATGTTTTAGTACATTTGCACAAATAAGGTGGAAATCCTTAGTGGAAACTCCCTGTTGATCTGATTCTTGATGAGTACTAGTGTCTTAACCTCTATCAAGTGAGTTTTGTTACTAATATTTGCAAAGATGAAAGGAATAATATCTGCTCCTCTTCTTTTCTAGAGATCTTACTAGAACACTATTTCCAAAGCTAGGAAAAATAAAGTCAAAAGGAAAAAAATCCTGGATAGTTGTTGGAGATAAGGCAGACAAGAACAGGGATCTCCATTGATGAAAGTGATCAACCTATCATTGAAGACTTCTATTCAAGTGATTCGAATCGGTAGCCTCTTTATAGAATTGAAGCCTCCAAGTGGAGAGGGGCCTTCATTTGATTTTGAAAATTTTTCTTCTCCTTCTACCCCTATCTTTTCAAAAGTTGATAGGGTTTTCCAAGAAACAAGTCTTTTAGGGGATATCCATTTTGGAATTTATACTCTGTGTTTCAAAGACCCTCTATGCCTTGTCAGTTTTCTCTCCTCCAAGGTCACCTCCTCATAACAACATGGTCCACCACCACCTAGACCTCCTTATTTTGTAAACACCTTTGGTCCTATATATAGAGCTTGAACCAGATTTAATAAGAAAAAATACACCGGAAATAGAATAATGGAGTTTTGATATTGAAAACTTCCGGGATATCTTATTCACAGGTAGAGGTTACATATATAGAGTTTGATCTCCTCGATTCTAGGAGTCAACACTCATCCCACTAATCACTCAGCATCCCACAAATCTCTCCCAATACCTATTCTCACTCAACAAACCTAGAATCTCTCTAAGAGATCTCTACGAGTTGTCACCAACTCATTATTTGCACAATAATAATAATGTTCACAATATTAAAATATTCCTAACATTCACTCCCCTATTGTTAACATTATTATTTCCACACATACACTCCCCTAATGTGAACAATGTAGAAAAGAATAGTTACACTTTCTCTGCAGCTTGCACACCCCTGTTTTCTCATGATCTTGGTACACATATGGACCTCAGTCCAAGGTAAGAACCCCTGTTCATGAACCTCTGTTCATCAATACGAACCCCTGTTCGACAATAACGGACCTCTGTCCTAGGTATGAGCCCCTGCTCATGAACCTCTGTTCATCCTCTTCAAGTATCATAATGCCGACTTTGTACTTGTGTTTTCTTCTTTCTACTATAACATATTTACATCAGGAGGTTATAAAAGGAAATACAATTCTGAACAGGAATGTGACATCTGTTCTTATTATAAAAACACACAATAATGGAATCAAACACACAACTGAAATACTTGGCCACCAAATCAATACCGCGGCCTCGTCGATGGTGCCTGACGAGAGGTCGTTGATCAACCTCCTTCCTCCGTTGCCTCCGGCCTCCATCGAATGTCCCTGCTAACTCAGCAGAAAGTATAGCCGAGGACGATACGCGTTCCCTGTCGCGATACAGGGCGGGGTCGAGGGGCGGAGCCCCCGAAGCCAAGAACAGTTTTCATTTGCATTTTTCCTTAAAAATTGAGTGTCGGATTACACCGAAAATGCACTCATTTGTCCCCTTTTTTTTTTTTTTAACAACTTTTCGACTCAATTTTGATGACAATAGAATGACAACAAACAGATACCCTAAAATCACCTATTTTGACATTTTTAATGACTCTCAAAGACACTAAAAATAACTCAAGACTTCAAAAATATCAAACCTATTGTATATCGACTAAATAAGTTAAAACTCGCATCGACCTTATAAAGACTACAAACTCAATTTTTTTATTTATTTTTTGATGATGGTAACATTCAAATATTACTTTTTACTATGTCACATTAACTAAAACATAATCGAGAAACTAAAAGCTTTCACTAAACCAACCTATAACTCAAACAAAACAAAGACTTAACTTGGGAG
The DNA here is from genome assembly GCA_018340775.1 of Taxus wallichiana var. yunnanensis. Lineage (NCBI taxonomy): Eukaryota > Viridiplantae > Streptophyta > Pinopsida > Cupressales > Taxaceae > Taxus > Taxus wallichiana. The sequence continues at coordinate 73,036,157 of CM031241.1, read as the reverse complement.
TTAGAGGCATGGAACAGCAGAACGTCCCAAGTAGAAAGTGTTGAAGACCAAATGAAGGCAAAAAACTAGACACGTTGATGTTCTTTCCAATGCATGCATCTATAAATTACATTGCCGTGCTCACAGTATGAATCAAGAGGCACGTTTCAACATCTTTCAGTTACTGTAATAATTGCAGAAAATCAGACGGAGATGCAGTATAGCCAGCATACCCAACACGAAAAACTATTTGTGAAGAATTCCCACTGGCATGAGGACGATTAGATTTGCGTTTTAGAGCTCCAGATCTGAAGAATGAATGCCGATAATCTTGAATATATTGACCTCGATTATCCCAGATCCGGTCAAAGAGAGGAACCAAATAGCTTATACCGTCTAAAAATTTCTCTCGCAGATCTTCACAGATTCATTGCATGCGTTTTTGATTTCGTTGTCGAGCAGACACGTGGAGATGGAATGAATGCGTGGAAGACTGCAATTGTCGATGGAATTGATGATGGTTCCGGTAGGAGTCTGAGCTGCGCCTGGGTATGATCATCAATAGAATGCAATTAGAAATGGTAAGAATTGAGTCACAGCTTGCGGTGCCTTTGCCAATCAACACAATAAGACCAATCTAGAAGAGCATGCAGAATACGAACTGGGCAGGGTCGCAGATCCCTAATGCTGGAAGAGCTCGCCAGGTTAACACATAGAACCCATCAATTTCAACAACCTCATAAATTCATCTCTTGACAAAAATATGCATCCATGCCGTCTCACCAGAACCGTGTTGATCCAAGACGTAAACCATTAATCAACCATTATGCTGAGGAACATCGCTGCTCTGATACCAAATATAGAGCTTGAACCAGATTTAATAAGAAAAATACACCGGAAATAGAATAATGGAGTTTTGATATTGAAAACTTCCGGGATATCTTATTCACAGGTAGAGGTTACATATATAGAGTTTGATCTCCTCGATTCTAGGAGTCAACACTCATCCCACTAATCACTCAGCATCCCACAAATCTCTCCCAATACCTATTCTCACTCAACAAACCTAGAATCTCTCTAAGAGATCTCTACGAGTTGTCACCAACTCATTATTTGCACAATAATAATAATGTTCACAATATTAAAATATTCCTAACACTATAAATTTTATGGGGATAGCTAGTTATCCAAATGCAGTTCCCAGGATGTAAGAAATAGATTACCAAAGTTCCAAGGAAACAACCTTATAATTGGTGATCAACATTTAAAGATTTTTATCAATACGATGGAAGACTTTCAGATTGAACATGAAGATATATATATCAAATTTTTTATCCACACTTTCGAATAGGATACAAGGGACTGGTATAAAGCTTTGCTAGATAATTCCATTGATTCTCAGAGAGATGAAAAATGCATTTACTTTGTAGTATGGTGATAGAACTGACCCTAGGTTTCTTCTATCGGAATTTGAAAACATCAAAAAGAATCCTAATGAATTAGTACATGATTTCAGCACAAGGTTCAACAAGACCTTAAGAAGATTGCCTACTAGCTTAAGGCCATGTGATGAATCATGTTTGATCAAATATTCAGATGCATTTGATAAAAAAGTTGCTTACTACATAAGGGATAAAAACCCTACTAATTTGAGGCAGGCCTTCACTATGGCTCTATAAATTGAGAATAACATCAAGGTAATTGAAAAACCTCCAAAAAAGGAGGGTGTGAAACTAATTAACCAATAAATTCCTTAGACAAGTAAGGATTCGATTAGGAGGAAGTTGTAAAATTTTTTGCAGGACTCAAAAAAATATCATACAAATTAGCCTTGGGTAGAAAAGGGGATTGGGTAGAGTTCACAAGTTCAACACAAGCAACAAGGCCAAGACATGTTTACAAATCACCAAATGTCTGATGATAGAGGCAAGGGACCTGTTAGATTTTGAAATAGACAGTCCTAGGCCGGGGAAAATAGAATGGTTCCTGATGTTTTGATGTCGAGTTTACATTTGGAGAAGACATATGTCATTGAGTGGTGTGATAGATGTTTCATGCCCCATGGTCCATGTGAGGAACATCAGCAAGAAGAAGAAGCTGATGATGATAATGATGATGATGTCTACATGATGGGTTCTTCCACGAGCTCACAACAAGGAGAAACTTCAATTGAGGTAATAAGTGCTAGAAATGCTGCTAATTTTTGGGACTGCATCCACTGGGTACCCAATCTTCATCCCTCTCATACTTTAGAAGTTGATACTGTACAAGCTTTTAAATTGGCCAATAATGACTTTGAATATCTAAGAGTTTTAATGATAAAGAAGTATGATGGAGGAATCCCATCTGAGGAGGACAGGAAGTTATTGATGAATGTTGTTGTGGCTCAAGAAAATGAACACAACACAAGAAGTAGGGTTATCAAAGGGATAGGGCCTCAGGCTAAGCCAAAAACCCCATTACTTTCAAATATTCCTAAGGAGGCTCCTAAGAAAGATTCATCTGCCAAATGCCTTCATTGTCCCAAACAAAACTCATACCCCTCCTCATGCCCAAGCTGTCAAAAGTCATGTGCCATCTAATGAGTGTGTCAGCCTTCCTTCCAATGTTGCCTTGCCAAATTCTTCCCCTTATGATATTTCCCAAGTCTTGACTTAGATCAACGTCTCAGTTCCAATTGTTGAGTTACTTAGGATTCCGAGCACAAGAAAAGGGATTTTGAATATTTGGGGTTGAAAGAGGAGAAGAATGCCCTAGGTAGAAATATAAACATTGTGGAAACTTCCCCAGTCATTGAAGAGTTAGAAACACCACCTGTGTTGGAGGAACTAGGTGAACCACCTGAGGTTTTTTTGGGGACATCCTTGGTGGACTCTCAGCTAAATGTGGATCCATTCTTCACCACTCTAATCATTAAGGACAGACTGCTGCACAACTATATGTTTGACTCAGGGGCATCATGCAATGTCATGCCTTTGGAAGTCATGAATGAGCTGAATATTAAGGTAACAACAACATATGGGAAGTGTACTACTATGGACTCCAGAGAGGTTCCAGTGGTGGGATGTGTGAAAGATCGGTGGTACAACTTATGAGCCTATCCAGAAGGGACCGAACCTTGATGTAGTTATTGTTGACTTCCGAACCAAGTGGGGTATGTTGTTGTCTATAAAATGGTCTACAAGTGTTGGTGGGAGTGTTCAAATGGATATGTCTTATTCCACCATCCCAATCGAGGGAAGCCTTTTCAAGTTGTTTGGGGAAGAGAAGATGTTGCACCTCATTGAAGATCCCAACAATGCATCCTATTGTTAGATCAGGAGAAATGTAAATGTCTAAATAATATATTGAATGTAAGAGGAGTGTATAAATACAAGTGAGAATGTGGTTAAGAGGTAACCGCCTGTAACTGAAAGATCGGTTACATGTAGCTAAACTAAACTCTGTATTAATTATGCCAACATTCCCCCCCTTAATACATTGTTTTTACAAATCTACCCCAGATTCATCATCTTGTTACGTCGCGACATGTCCTATTTGCTTCTTGCAACAAGGACTTCGTCTGGATTTTCTACAATCTCTGCGACAGATGTGCTCTTGTTTGTAGAAAAAAAAACAGATGAAGAATTGAGCTCAAAAGCTCGTGTGGTGCGCCATAGATGTGCCTGAGGGCATTTAATCTCACATTTTTCATCTGGATCGACACAACTCTTCTCCGTCTATATGTCGAACAAGACTCAGTCCATTATGTCCTCGGATTGCAAGTTTTGGAGACTGGCGAAGAGTAGATACCGATGCTCTTCGGTTCTCTCAAATGCGGCACGTCTCTATGGTTGCTTGCAATGTTGCTAACATCTTGGGGCACGAATTTCATGCTCTTAGACTATTACATGGGATCATAGGCTGGTTGTTCGCGTCCATCTTTGATAGCAAATTTGATGAATGAATGAAGGGGCTTAATCTCGTTTTGTTCCGATTTGATTCAAACAAATTCCACATGTCTCCTGATCTTTTGTACAATGCGCTTGCTAATGTATTGCATGGTCTGTGAACAATAGTTGAGAAGATGTTTGGGGAAGGAGTCTACCAACGCATTCCTGGGCTTTCAATGGTCGATGCCACTCATGCCAAACTCCACACAAAGGTCGATAAGTTGGTCAGTGGTCATTGCCACATGCTCTCTTCTCCCTCTTTGGTGACTGATTCTTCTTTTCGAATTCTTGAACTGCGGGCTTGTACCACGGGTATCCTCCTCTGAGTACGCTCACACGCTTGACTATTTACTCTTTTGGTCACTGTTGTTTCCTCACACGCCGAGAAATGGTCGTTGATGGGATAACTCGCAGGCGGACTTGGATCAGTTTAATGATCGATGCCACATTGCCAGACATGAAATACAACAATAGAATTCTCCATGTTGTCGCTGCGCACAGGTATGGTCTTCTCATTTTGTTTGAAGTGGTTATATTTCATAACTGTCTTCTTCAAGACAGTTATCCCCTCTCTCTTCGAAGATAACTGTGGAGATGAATGAAAATCCAAATTTCATTCACCCTTCCATCGTACTCGAATGGGGAATTGTACTGTGCTACGCTGTATAGGGAAAGTGATGGTTCCCACGGCGAGCCACTCGGATGCTCCTCCAACGCCAAATACTCTCTTCAGAACTGTCACGCGCTTCCTTGGTTGCCTTTACAGTCTGCGCTGGAATCCATCATTGGTATGGTGATTTGGCAACTCAATACTTTGCTGATCAAGATGTTTTATGTGCTGGTCGCGTAACAGAGGAGGATCTACAGCAGAACCATCATGATAGTTCAAGGAGGCATTGAATAAAACATTGTTCTCTTTGGCTGAAATTAGGACATATGCACAAAATATTTCCACGCAGGAAGTTAAAAAATGGTTTCAAAACTAACTACTTAGTCCTGTAGTCTGATTTCTTCACCTTTTAAATTCTTTGATTGCTTGTTGTACCACGGGTTTCCCCTTTGACTACGCTCACGGCCTGAATATTTGCTTTTCTAGTCTCTGCGATGCTACTCACTGCCATGGCAATAGTAAATGGCCTCCAAGCTTTCACCAATGGTCTCCACGTTTTCACCAAAGAATAAGAAAAATCACCAATCCTCTAATGCAAAGTCTGCAAGAATTGTTTCCTACGCAGGTGTTTGGTGCTCTACAGGCTGTCTTCCTCCACGCGCAGCACATACAGGAGCATCAATGTCAAATCCTCCAACGTAGGTCTGCAGTCAAGGATGGCAGTGCTCAACTAAATTTCCACGCAGGAGGGGAAGCGGCGGTTTCAAGCAGGTCTCCATCCTTTATCTTCACGCTTCCACGCCGCTCTGATACCACTGTTAGATCAGGAGAAATGTAAATGTCTGAATAATATATTGAATGTAAGAGGAGTGTATAAATACAAGTGAGAATGTGGTTAAGAGGTAACCACCTGTAACTGACAGATCGGTTACATGTAGCTAAACTAAACTCTGTATTAATTATGCCAACACCTATGAGGTATTATACACAAGTGTTGATGCCGATAACTTCATAGGATATCTTTGATGGAAAATAGCATAAGATTGAAAAATGCAAGTGTCTTGAATAGGAAGGATCTCCTTGATCTTTATTGTTTGATGGACTTTGGTCCATGTTTGGAAATGGTGTTGGTGTTATTATTATCTCTCCAGGCTAGGAAGAGTTTGTCTTTTCCTTCAAACTCAACTTTGAGTGAACTAATAACATTGTTGAGTATTAGGTACTATTGTTAGGTTTGAGGATTGCTTGGAAATATGGTGTTAAAGGCATCATTGTCAAATGAGATTCAAAATTAATTGTCAAACAAGTCAGAAAACTGTATGCCACAAAAAATCAGTAAATGAAACAATACAAGCATGCAGTTTCAGATTTCATTGAGTTGTTTGATTCATTCAACGTTGTCCATCACGATAGAAGTTCAATGATTTGGCAGAGAAACTTGCAGTATTGGGATCTCGGTTTGATAATTGTGCAATGTCCCCATATTGTGAATATGATGTTGAAGTATTGACAAGGCCATCTACATTAAGCATTGGAAAGTCTTTGATGATGATGCTCGAGGTAAAAGATTTCTGTGAGAACAAAGGGGAGTTTTCAGATCAAAATATTGATTGTGAACCAATGATGTGCATAGCGAAGAGAGGGTAAATAAACCTTGTTTGACAAAGGCATTATCCAACCGAAGACTAATATCATTCCTAAAGGGTTGGTTGCTCTTGAGTCCAACTTTGATAATGTTGATCACATTATTAATAGATGCATAGCAGCCTCAAGGGATATTGAGGAGAATTACCTTGGCACAAAGGAGAAAGGAAGGAATATCTAGTTAGGAAGCAATCTCAGCATGGAGGAAAAATAGTCTTATGTCCAATTGCTAAAAAAATCAAGATTACATGGTTTGGACTTATTCTGAACTAAAGGCATACAGAGAGGATTTGTTTCAACATGAGATTCCCTTGGAATCTAATGCAAAACCATTCAGGTAGAAACAAAGGCCAATCAATCCACTCTTATCTCTTAAAATGCAAGAGGAACTGAAGAAACTAAGGGATGGTGGGATTATTCAGCCCACAAGGTATTCTTCTTGGGTTACGAACCTAGTACCAGTCAGAAAGAAGAATGGTGACATTAGCCTATGTGTGGATTTTAAAAATTTGAATAGAGCATCAATGATGAATAATTATCCTTTACTAAACATGGAAAACATGCTGCAACTAGTGACTGGTTCTGAGCTACTTTCTACCCTGGATGGTTTCTTTGGTTATAAACAGTTGTGGTGAAAGAATCAGAAAGAATTAAAACAACCTTTACCACTCCTTGGGGGACTTATGTGTATGTCAGGATGCCCTTTGGTCTGATGAATGTTGGAGAAACCTTTCAAAGAGCAATGGATGTTTTTTTCGGTTACATCAATGATTTTATTGTTGTTTACCAGGATGATGTGACTGTGTTCTCTAGAAAGTGAGGTGATCACTTGCTGCACTTAGAGAAGATGTTGATAAGATGTAGAGAGTATGGCATTTCACTCAATCCAAAGAAGTGCCATTTTGGAGTCTGAAGGAAAAGTTTCTCTGTCACATTATGTCATAAGATGGGGTAATGATTGATCCGGAAAGGGTAAATGCCATCAATGAGGTCCCGATTCCAAGAACCAAGAAGGGGATTCAATCATTCTTTGGTTAGATAAAATTTATCAGGAGATTCATATCAAACTTTCCTGAGTTGACCATTCCAATCACTACCATGTCAAGAAGGACCAGGCAATCAAATGGGAGGAGGATGTCATTCAAGCTTTCAATGGGATCAAGGAGGCATTAAATCATGCCCCTGTTTTAGTAGCTCTAGATTATAAGAAGCCTTTTCAACTATTTTCTTTTGCTTAAGAGAAATCTATTGCATCATGTGTTGTAAAAATATTATGAAGGGGCTGAGAGGCCAATTGCCTTTTTAGTAAAACATTCAGGGTGAGCTAAAATACACTATTATGGAGAAGAAAGAATTTTCCTTAGTAAAAGCAACAAAGGTCTTCAGGCCTTACATTCTAAGCTCTAAAGTGGTTTCCTATGTTCCCCACACCATGGTAAAGGACATCTTATCAGAGATGGAGGTCTCAAGAAAAATATGCAGGTGGGTGAACAAGTTGCAAGAACATGACATGGATATCCAAACCACTAAGTTGGTGACAGGTTTGGGCTTGGCCAAGCTTATGGATGAGAGAAACTTACAAAATATGGAGGTGAATGAGGTAGAATAAGGAAGGGTAGATGTCTTCAAAAAATTGATGAGTTCTGAGTGGTACAAGGATGTGATTTTTATCTCGAGACATTTATACTACGCCGAGTATTTGAGTGAGAACCATAAAAGGGCCCTTAAGTTGGATTCCCGAAATATGTCATTACGATTATGGGTTATCTTGGAAGAGACCTAAGGGAGTCCTCTTAAGGTGCATCATGAATATGAAGCCCCCAAGATAATTTTGATATCCATGGAGGAGTTTGTGGGGGCATTTTTTTGGAAAATTCATATCACACAAGATCCTGAGGGCTGGTTATTTGTGGCCAACTCTCTTAAATAATGCAACTATTTTGGTTAGAATATGTGAGATTTTCAGCACTTCTCGGAAAACTGAAAGCTTCAAGCTCCCTTCCTTTGTAGCATGTGTCACTTAAAGCCATGTTCAAATAATGGGAATGGATTTCATTGGTGAGATTTTAGACCTTCAAGTGTTGACCATAAGTAGATTCTTGTAGCCACTGATTACTTTACCAAGTGGGTGGAGGCAATCCCAACCAAGAGAGAAACACACCAAATTGTCATGGACTTCATCCTGAACCATATCATTTGCAGGTTTGGGGTGCCATTAAAAATTGTTGTTGACAATGCCATGAGCTTTAGAGCTAAACCCTTGGTGGCAATGTGTAGAGAATATGGGATAAATTTGACATATGCCTCTAATTATAATCCCCAAGGAAATGGAAAAGTGAGTCCAGTAATAAAAATTTGCTAAAGATTATCAGAAGAACCTTGGAGCTTAACAAGAGAAAATGGGGTGAGTAGTTGAAGTTTGTTGTTTGGGCTGATTGAATTACTGTTAAAAAAACAAATTGAAAGAGTCCATTTGAGTTGGTATATGGAATTAAGGCCCTACTACCCCTACATATGAAATTATCCTCATATCAGTTCATACAACAGTTAGAAGATCAAGAAGTAAGTCCATATGATGCCCGCATTAACCAGATTGTTGAACTTGATGAAGAAAGGAGGGCATCCCACCAAAGGAATGTAAAGTTTAAAGAAAAGATGAAGAAGTTATTTGACAAGAAGGTATGGGATTTAAGGTATGAAGATAAGGGCAAGCAGGTATGAAGATAAGGGCAAGCATGGAAAATTTCACGCATTATGGATGGGCCCTTATTCCATTGATATTAGGATTGGTGAACATACCTTCTTCCTGAAGGACTTAGATGGGGAATTGCTTGAACTACCTATTAATGGCAGGCATCTGATTCATTTCTTGGATTGATTCCCTAGAATCAAAGTGAGCATCATTTGTACAGTGTATAGTTTGTTATTTTTTTTCTATCTTTTGGGTTTTTCCTCGTTCTGGTCCTTGGAGACCTGTCTTTACTGGTTTCTCTATTCATTTTTGGGAGATGGCTCTTTTTCTCTGCTCTACAAGCTGAATCATTTTCCCAGTGGATATTTTTGACACTTGGTCTACTTTTTTCTTATGGCACTCACAGGAGTTCCCATCCCCAAGTCGAGTAGATGTTGGTGCTTAAAATAGTCTTGCCCTATTTTTCCATTTAAAATATATCAATTTACAGCCTCTGACATATTTTATCTCCCTGTATTGTGCTTGAGAAGTCTCTGCCTTCCTTTTATTGCCGTAATAAATTTGTTCCTAGGCCGAGGATCACGTATGGATCCATGGTTTTTTCCTTGTTTCTTTGTTTGTATGGAAAGGGTCTATAATTTGGGTCTCCCGTTCTCTGTTCATCTAAAACTCAGGCTCTTCCATTCTTTCGCTTTCCAACAATGAGTCCAAGATTTTCTTCTACATGGGAGAACAACACTCATTTGAATATTTGCTTTTTGGTTGACCTTAGAGTTGTGCCACGAGGACACATGGAGGTTTTTGTTGCTTTTTCTGGACTTAGATAAAATAATTTATAGAGTCAATACTATTTGGTGGGACACGAGAGGACATGCGGTGAGCCCACCCTCCTTCGTGGTCTTTGCTTTTGGCACCATGAAGACACATGGAGGCTTCCTAGGTGGGTCTTCCCATACTTAGTCTTTTTCAAAAGATTTTGAGAGGCCTGGGACACATGGAAGGACCACGCATGTTTGAGGACCGGCCCTTGAGTTTTGTTTTAAAGAAGTGCTAGGAGGACACTTGGAGGCCTCCACTCACTTTGCATTTTGCTTGGACTTTTCAACGGCCAAAGGAGATTGCCTCGGACCTTGACACATGGTGCCTTCCACTGAGATTTAAGCCTTCAAACAATTTTTGCCGAGGCCAGGACATGTGGTGAGCTTGTGCTCATTCAAGGTCTCAACTTTTGGGGACCATCTCAAGATGTGCCATTATGACACGTGGCAGTTTGAAAATTCAAAAGGTGGGGAAGCAGACCATTAGGGGAAACTTGGATTTTTGCCTCCTAAAGGATTAAAATATCAAAATGGCCCATAGGCCTGACAAAGGATAGTCAAAATTTTGTTCCAGTCAACAGCGGAGGTGTGGACTTTCGTGGGAAATTTGGAAAATTTCCCTTTTGTGAATAAGGGAGTTAAAAGTGTAAAATTAAGCATGGTTCCGCTGGGACCCACATCAGAGACTAGAAGCGGAAGGGCGGAGCTGCGGGGAAAACTTGGAAAATTTTCCCTTTTCCAAAAAGAGAGGTGAAATAGTAGAATTTGGCCGCGGTTCCTTTGGGACCCACCTTAGGACACATATCAGGCTCATTTCTTAAGGGTAGAGGTGCAGAGCAAAATTTTAAAATTTTACATTTTTACAAAAGTTGTAAAGGGAAAAAGGGAACCCGTAGGCCCTGTTTTAAAGTGGATCTCCCATGTGGACGGTCCAAATTCAAAATAGAAATCAATGGCAGTTGTGCATCTGTATATGATTTTTTTGCCATTTTCACTCCAAAGCTCTTGGGGATGTGTATTCTTATGGTTTTTCATCATTTCTTGGGGTCTCCTACATGCCAAATGAAGAGGAACATTAATCTAGTAGCCTAGTTTGGTGGGGAAGGTTTGTAAACATATCTCACCATTAAATATGCAATCTAACTATTGGATTCGACCCGATTTTTCTTTCCTTGGCACGCGAAAGACCTGTTGATATCTTGGTTTGGTGAGGAAAATATCGGGATGTCTTTTACGATTAAGATGAGATCTAATCTCTGGGCTGATTTGATATTCCATTTTTCCTTCTCGGGAATGCAAAGAACTAGATTGGATAGATTAGGGGCAGAAGTGGTTGGTGAGTAAAAGGAAGAGTGATCTACTAGAAGAAGGAGTTGAATGCAAGAGATGTTCGAAGAGATCTACCCCCTGAGGACCTGATAAATTTTTATAGATTTGATTCTAGGAATCGCGATTGGGATCATGGCGAGCACTGGTACACTCAATGTTTGGGTTTTTGGGGGGAAAACTCTATTGTAAAATGTTATAAAATGGCATGTTTTTTGCCATGAAAAGGGTTGGAAGGTTGGAGTGTTAGAGGTCAGAACTGATTTTCTAAGAGAAAAGCTTGATAGAACCCATTTTTCTGAGAAACTATCTAAAGAAACCTGTTTATCTCTTTTGTGTTAAATTTGATCATGTCAAGGTGGTTGCATGCGTATAGTCATTGACAATCTCTCGATATTGTTTGATAAACTCTCCCCTATTTGATAAATTTAATCAAACTTGAGTTAATCTGTGTTATTTTTGGAAAAAATTGTGTTTGCTTTGTTCTCGAATGTCTCGTAAGTAGTTTCTCTTGTTCCCATTGAATTCTTAAGTTGAAATATGTGTGAATCACACAAGATCTTATCCTTGTGATAGCTTGGTGGCATTTTCAATTTCATTTATCGAGAAGAGATTTCATTTGATAGTGAAGTAAAAAAATTAAAATCACCGTGACTCCTAGCATGACTATAAGATTGTTTGTTAGCCCTTGAGGTTATCTTAGGTGTGATTAAAAAGAGATCGATAATGTTCGAGTTAAGTTTTCCAATTTGAGCCTTCATTTCGATCCTTGAAGTTTGTGTGAAAGATGTTGATCTGGGTCTCCTTTGAAGCACATATTCTTGTTAAAGGAACATCCGGCTTCTCTCGAAGCATTCTATTGTTTTACATCTCCATTTTTGTAAAATTTCTCAAAGATTTGGTATAATCAACTTTATATTACTTCCCTCCCACCCAAAATAATTCAAAAACAATTAATCTTACCCATACTACCCTGTTTGTCCTGTGTGTATATAGATGCACAATTTCTATTACAAAACATGTAAAAACACTCGGGTTTTCATTGTCTTTAGTGGCCCGAACTTTTCTTAGAAAATATCCTGTTATTATTTAGAGTGACATGACTTGTGAGAGTTAGGCTTTTGTTGTATTGATCATATTTTCTTCAAGGTATTCTTAAAAACTTCACAAGGAATTCCCCATATGCTCCATAAACAAAAGGCTACAAAAGGGTTCTCTCACCTTGGTTGAAACGCACAAGCATAAAGTAGTGAGGATAGATCAAATCCTCTTGAGGGTGCTATCCATTTCTCCACATCTGAGTGACAAAGGGCCAATTAGATCCCATCCCTAGCTACAAAATGACTCACTATGATCTATCTATCTCTAAGCTTCCTGCCAAACATGTGATGCTGCTTAGACTTTGAAGGAGAATCAATTTGGTTACCAACATTACATATAACACTATCATTGTCATCCATGAAGTCACATTTAAGGCATTAGTTAAACAATCCACTTATCAAGTGCATGCTTCCACATTTTTGCATACATACCTACCAGAGCGCTTGCAGAATCGCAACATTTGACAAAAATTCCTCTATCTTTTATGCTTTGAAGGACATCCATACCTTGTTACAGAGCTTGGGTTTTGGGCACAAGATTAGATGATGCTAGCAAATGTAATTGATCTGGTAGGAGACATGCTTGTTGCTTAGGTGGAATAATGTGACTGTATCATAAGGAACTCCTATCTCTTGTGCGCTGTCATTGCTGCAACTACAAAAATTGCTAAATTTACAAAGTTAACATGGTTTCAGCGTGTTAAATTCCTCTTAATCTCAAATGAAGTGCTTGTATTTTGTAAATAAGTGACAAGCATGAAAAGTTGTTTAAGAAGGCCATGTGTTTTTTCAGGAGGACCACATGCCTTCACGTGGGAGGGGGGGGGTGTTGGGTTCACCTGCTCCCTTCACATCCAAAACCATGCATCCACCTTCTACGTCCTTTTCTATTTTTTAATTTATTATTCTTTTGTTCTGGGGAACTACAATATAAAGGCGCTTCCAATAACATTAAACACTAACCCATATACTAATTATCGACATAAATATACACTAATGTTTATTTTTAAGTTTATTATTTAATAGATAGAGATTATGCACATAGAGTACGTAAGATAAATTACACAATGTAATATTCAAAATTTTTAAGTAGTCTCACATACACATATACATTATAATTCAAATATTGGTAAATTGAACACAAGGAAATGTTTCCGTATTATACCATATCCATTTTATTTATTTTTATCTCAAATAAATAATAAATTATTTATATAACATCTATAAATACATAAACATTATCCACCTTACTACTCTTTTCCAATGCCTTATCTTCTCAGATACATATCTCTCTTTCACTCTACATACATACCCTTACACATGCACCTTACCCATACAAACACTCTCCTCTACCACCATTCCAAACTTATCTCCTTGTTTTATTTCTACATACTATATCCATTAAAAACAGTCCTCTATTATCGTGTATCTTCTACAAGAAGATTATTCTGACATGTGAAGCACATATCCTTTGATATGCGGCTTACTCCAACCCATTTTATATTATTTTTTCAATGTGTGGCCAAAAGTAAATACGTTATGAATTACTCTATGAACGGTCCTTTGAATATATTCCTAAATTCTATAATTTATTCAAGGCTAGACATATTGAGAACTATTAATATTAATTTCCTTACTTTTTGTTTTTTGTTCAAGGTCGTACTTTTAGATAAACCTTAATTTCCTTACTTTGTGATATTTAGGTTAAACACATAATCAGCCTAAATTATCTTAATTTTCTTTACAAAATCATCAACCGTTAAAAATTATAAATTTCAAACTCCTTATTTGATATTGTTTTGGTTTAATGTCCTAATTTTCTCTAAATTGTAATTTCCTTAAATTTTATAATGGATTTAAATCCTATTTTTTTTAATTGAGAAGTGCACTTAACTATGCACTATATTACATAGAGTATCGACATCTCTACTCAAGTTTTAGAGGAATCATATCGCGGATTTACAATTACGACTAAGCATACATCTAAACTAGTGATCACCTTAAGCTTAAGTAGTTAGAAGGAAGGGACATCCATATCTTCAAAGTCACCCATACCATGATCCTAATCTCAAGAGTTTTGACTCATGTGTCAGGTATCTCCAAACATTGCACTCAATAAGACTTGATCCCTGGTAAGCTTAATCAAAGTCAATCAACAAGTAATTATTTAACTATTTTAAAATAAATCTCCATAAAACTTTGAAGTATAAAGAATTCTCTATACTTCTAAAAATATCTAATTTGTTTAAAATGTTAAGCATTGTTACTTTCCTTATTTTTGATAGTGTTTGTTGAGACCTCATTTTTTACACACCCTAATTTCCTTAACTTTTTACATTTTGTTTAAATTATAAATCTACGTAATTTGTAAAATGAATAATTTTTTTTATTATAAAACATTTGTTTTTTAAAATTTTCTTCATTGATGTTGATTCTTCACCAACCTCATTTTCTATCTTAACTTCCACCTTATGCATCTTCTCTACTACCTTATTTGCCTAATTTTACTTTCAACTACTATTTTCTTTATCATCCCCCGAATTTTTATGTCATCACTATATTTTAAATTTTTATTTCTATTTTTTTTCAGTATTCTTCTACTTCACCAATTTTCTAGTAGTGATTTAGTAGTATTGTTTGATTGGAAAAGAGAATGGAAAATACCATAGGTTATAATTTAGGAGGGCTAATATAATGTGTTTGGCAAAAGGGCTTCAAACCCCTTTTAGGTGATCCTTTTATGTAGAGTCTAAATGGTAAGAAAAGATGTCACTTTGGATACCACATATTTACGTCTTATGAGGAAAAAATGAAAATTTGAATTAAAATTTAAAAATGAATAACTTTTTATATTTTAATATCTTTTTGTAATCATTAAAAACAAAATTTTAACATAAATATAAAATATATATATATAATCATCATCACGAACATTTATACAAACATGAATTCAATAAGATGTTCAATATTAAATATTGATTAAAAAAAACCTCAATAGAATATCTATAAATTAGATATTCAAGTTTAGAATAGATATTTAAAAATTCTCATTCAAGTATTCATTTTGACCACTTTAAATGAGTGGGATGGTAGTCACTCTACTATAATTTCAACATCTACAATAAACAACCTTTGAAAAAGCTAATTAAAATAATATTAACTATTAAAAAAGAAATATGCGTGCATTTTACACTGAAAAATGCAACATTTCATTAGATTACCATGATTTTCAATTTATGTATGGTTTGGTGGAAATTACTTCTCGAGTTTAAGAAATTTCAATTTGAGGTACAAATAATCATAAAATCGAGACACATAGTTATGCACTTTAATCTAATATTATATTAGTTAAGGGCATCATTAACAACAATGATGAGCTTCGGTAATGGAGAAACGATTGGTGATAAGGCGTATAGATCTTTGCATTGGCTCACGAGAATTCTTTATTGCGATTGTTTCAACAAGAAGGAAAAATTTAATGTATTTAAACGAGGAGAAGAGTATTTTTAAGTTCAATATTATTCAAGACCATGTGGAACCTATGCTTTCACTTGTCACAATAAGTTCGTAAGGTTTTTAGAACTCTCAATGTAGTGTTGGGCATAATGCATTTTGTCGAGGATTGGAGAATCCCTTTAAGAAATGATTTGCATTTATTTTGAAATTTTTTGCAAAATTCATGTTGTTCATTCCAACATTTTTCTTTGTATGAATGTAAGAAAGTTTTGTTTTTCTTTTTTAAAGAATATGGTTACAATTTCTTGTGAGAAACTTGTTATCACAACCCTTGGACTATGAGAACCTTCTTTTTAATTTCTACTATGCCATAAAACATTATCATTTTCTCGGCACATCTCCCTAGTTGTTAGTGTTGAGAAGGATATGGCTACTACTAGTGAAAAAGAGAGGGATAACGATGTTTAGCTTGGAAGAAAAACCTTAATCCCAAGAGTAATTGGAGAGTTAGAACTCAAAAATAAATGAACGCCACTATTCCATGTGTACATCTAAGCTTTGACTCTTTTGTGATTTAACCTAAAAGAAATATTGACCTTCAATTAAAAAAAATTGAATTTTTTATAATTTGTGAACGAAATTTGTGTTATGACTCAAAATAATAACACTACTAACAACATTAATTATTCACTTCATGATTTTGTTAGAATATTTTTTGTCATACAATTATTATTAAGTTTCAATTTAGATGGGAAGTATCCATTGAAGCCATAGAGGATTATAGGTAGAACCTATCCATCATTCTACTAGAAACTATTAATATTTTTACTTTATGTTGTGTTGTTATTTTATTGGTCTATATAAATGTTAGTTTCTAATTTTATGACTGCTTATTTTGCTAACTTATCATTTGTTTATAATTCAAAAATATTCTCTTTGTTACAATATTATAGAAATTAGTTACTTTCACATATATATATTAATACAAATTTGTTATGTCGTCAACATAACAATACACCTCACACTATATTATTTTTATCCTAGATTATTTAACTATAATAAATGTGCGTCACATAAAATTCAATGAAAAATATTTTGTAGTGTCTCCCAATATTTCAACCAAGAACTATATTACTTGACAACACAACAACATAGATTGAAACAAATACAACAATTTACAATTGTTATAATATAAAATCAAATATAGAAAGTACTGCAATTATTGGTCATCCTTTCACATTTTGCTGATATCCTAAAAATATAGAAATATATTTGTTTATAATATAGAAACAAATATAGAAATTAATACCCCACAGATTGCTGATAACCTAAAATTACATACTCATAAATTATATCAATAGAAAATACTGGAATTATTGGGAAATCTTCTGTATTACCGAACTCCGTATACAACAATATTATAGCAACAACTTCCATCAATTTATTTTTATTCCCTTAAAAATTATATGGAAAACCATTGTGCTCCTTATCTGACTCTTATGTGGATATATTCGGGATTCCGTTTAGTTTTTCCTTGTATTTATACCAGTGGGCCCATGTTATGAAGTAGACAATGTTCAGCGCCCCCAGCCCACATAGAAGTGCGTAGAAGTAATCAAGACGTTCCTCATTGAGATCATCGCTTAGCCAGTTGCTGTTTTTGTGAATGATATTCACCAACAAACTGCTGAAATAATATGCCACTGCGGCAGCCACAGAAACTAAGCTAGTAGCCGTGCTGCGCATTGTTTCTGGGAATCCACCATAGAAGAATTCAATCCTTCCAACACTTTGAAACGTATCCCCAAACCCTAATATTACATTTTGAGGAATTAACCACAAGGCAGACATTGGTGCTATGGAGGCTTGGCGCTTTCTTTCCACCATTATGGCCACCCCCAATCCCACACAGTAAACAGTCATGCCTGTTCCTATTCTCTGTAGTTTTGTTATTTTTATTCCTTTACGAACAGTAAAAGGTACAAACGCTTTGTCAGAGATAAGCAACAAGATCGAAGAAGACAAGAGACTAAACACCATAAAAGAGGCCGCAGGTATTTGGAAATGAGGGCCCAAATGCCTGTCCATTGTGAGGGCCTGTAACACCCCGAATGTCGTCAGCTGGGTAGTCATGATGAAGGGGATGATACCACTGAACCAAATTGGTATTGTTTTTAGGATGGATTTGAGCTCCTCTACTTGCTCAACGCCGCACAACCGCCATGGGTTCGGATTTATTTGGACCTCCGGCGGAAAATCTTGGGATGTTTTAATCGCAGCTTTGTTCAAAAACCTATCAATAGTTTTAATCAGGAATCAATATAAATTTAAAAGTATTTTGACTTTGCAAGCAAAGGTTGAGGTGGAATATTTCAGTACCTGAGCTTCTCCGTGAGAGGAAGCCTTGTAGAATCCAGTGTGTTTCCATAGTAATAATCCTCGGCATTGGAAGGCAATTGCAGATATCTCTTTCGAACACATGCCACTACAACTTGTGCCAGTCTTTTAAATGGGCTGCCCTCTGGACTGATTCGATTGTACCACCTTGTTCCAGCGAAGAACAAGAGCAGAGATATCCCCGTCACGACGGCACAAATCCCAAACCCCCACGCCCAGCTCACATTTGCTTGAATATACACAACAACAGTCATAGCTAGTATGAATGAGCTATAAAGCCCAAAATAATACCAGTTGAAAAAAGTCTGAATGTTTTTCGTCCCCTCCGCAGTTTCCTTATTAAATTGATCTACTCCGAAAGCAGTTGAATTGAAGCTTATGGCTCCATTGGACAAAATTGTCAAAGCGAAGTAAAAGTAGAGAAATCCGTACTGTGCTGGGGAGGGGCCATGGCAGGTTCCCGCAGATCCTACCTCGGTATTGCATTCAGGCGGCCTCAACGAACTTATAATCGCAGTAAGGGTTATAAGTGTTGGAAAGTCAATTAAGAATTTAATGTGCATCTAATGTTTGTCTTTTCCAGATTTAGCTCCTTGACATATCAGATTTGCATTTAATTATGACTGCTGCACATTTATTTTTGGTTGATTATTCTCCCTAATTATCTCTTGTCAGAGATTTTGTGTTGACTTGTAAGGCAAGTTTTTATGTAGGTGTTTTATTATTAATAGCACCTTGTTTTATTGGGAGAAGTAGAAAAAGTAGAAAAGAAAGTAAGAAAAAAAAAAAAAACCAGATTTAGGAGAAGAAGAAAATGCTAGCCTAGCTCAAGTCCTGGACTGGTTTTGTTGAAAGAATTCCTTCATTTTCAATGTTGTTAATGTATGAATGAATGTTTTGTGAGACATGTACTTATTGTTCATTATTGACAAATATATATGTATTTTGAAGCAATTTGTTGCCCAAATCTCTCATGTTATTTGCACCTAAGAGTGTTATGTTATTTTGCTTTGTTATAAATTTCAGTAGCTTCTCCTCATTTTTCCCCTATTCGGATCCTTTAAATCCACCGCATTTTATTTTCTATTGTTTTCCAAGGATTCTATAGATTCCTTAGACTCTGCAGATTTCCATAGATCCTCGTTTCCCTTCATTAGGTATCGAGCCAGCTAAACCCTTCTTCTATTTCATTTTCGGGTTTTTTTAGTTTTTCATTTGGCAGCCATTAATGGCTTCTACGTCTGGCGCATCGCTAGTCAATGTGGAAACTCGATTTTCACGGGAGAGAACTAGGAGTATTGGTCTTTGACCATGAAAGCTTTGTTTCGGTCTCAAGACATTTGAGAAATGGTTGAAAATGGTTACTAGAAACCAAGAAACCAGGCAGCATACAATGCTCTTACACAAGCTCAAAAGGAAGTGTTGAAGGAACATAGGAAGAAGGATGGGAAAGAACTGTTTTATATCCATCAAGCAATACATGAGAGCATACTCCTAAGAGTTGCGGCAGAAGAAAGCAAGCCAAGGAAGCATGGGACACACTTCAAATTGCATATCAAGATATGGACAAGGTTAAAACTATTAAATTACAGCTCCTTAGAAGAGAATTTGAAAATTTATCAATGAGAAACTCAGATTCGGTAGAATCTTTCTTTACTCATGTTGTTGGTCCGATAAATGAAATCAAGTCCCATGGAGAGGTCATAGAGGATAGGAAAGTTGTTGAGAAGGTACTTAGAAGTCTCCCTTCTAAATTTGATCCCATAGTTGTGGCTCTAGAGGAAACCAAAGATTTGAGCCAGTTTAGTGTTGATGAACTACATGCCTCTCTTATCAATCATGAATATAGACTGAATAGATCAAATAGTTCAGTTGAAAATGCATTTTCATCTTAGATTTCTATAAACCGTGGAAGAGGAAGGAGGAGTTTCAGTCCTAGAGGAAGAGGGAGAAGTTCTCCTAGAAGTGGACGTAGCAGCAGTTATGCAAATGCTGGTGGTAGAGGTCAAAATCAGAATTTCAGTCACCCAAGTGGCCAAAGATTTGACAAGTGACACATTCAATGTCACTGTTGTAAGAAGTTTGGGCATTATGCTCATGAATGCAAGAAAAAACAGTATGACCAATAGAAGCAAGGTAAAAATCAGTCAAGTAGCACTCCCTTAGGCAGCATGTTCATTGCATGCACGAAGATTGCTAAAGCAATCCTTACAAACTCTCCAGTTGAGTGCAATGTTGTTCAAGAAAGCCCATGTGACATATGATATTTAGATTCGGGCTGCAGTAATCACATGAAAGGTAATAAAGATTTGTTTTCTAGCTTGGATGAATCAGTTCAAACTGATGTTACACTTGGTAACAACAACAAAGTCGTTGTTTTGGGTAAAGGTACACGATTAATATTCTAACTAAAAAGGGGGAGCTGAAATTTATGCCTCGATGTATATTATGTTGCTTTGGTCTAAAACACAACTTGATGAGCATTGGACAACCGATACAAAAGGGATATAGAGTGTACATGGAAAATAATGAATGTGTTATTTTGGACAAGCTTCCAAGCAATATGCTTTGCCAAGGTACAAATGACTCGCAAACCGCATGTTTCCATTAAAAATAAGGTCGGCTATGAAAGAAAAAATAGCTCAAGTTGTTCATGAGACACATATTGTAAATTTCGGAGTAGCTTTTAAGGTAGAAAATACAAAATCAGCAAGAGCTAAAGACAGCCTACGGAAATGTTCAAGACGGAAATGTTACGAAAATGTCCAAGACAAGCTAAAAATTGGCCAAAACAGCTTCAAAGAGGAAAATGAAAATGTTTTTGTAGAAACTCAAGCAAGTATTTCAATCGGTGGTAAAGGATAATTCTTGGCTTTGGCATTTTAGATTTGGACATTTATATTTTGAGCGTTGAAATTACTACATATGAAGAATATGGTAAAAGGTTTGCCATTAATTGAGAAACCGGAAAGAGTTTGTGAAGGATGTATTATGGGAAAACAACATAGAGATTCATTTCCGGTATGGCAAGGCAAATAGAGCTACAACTCCACTTGAGATTGTGCATTAAAATATTTGTGGGAAAATGCAAACACCGTCTATAGGAGGCTGCACTTATTTTCTTCTTTTATTGATGATTTTACAAGAAAAACTTGGGTTTATTTCTTGAAACACAAATTTGATGCATTCGCTTATTTCCAGCAGTTCAAGGCACTTGTGGAGAAGTAAAGTGGCCACTACATCAAGCTTTTAAGGACGGATAGAGGCACTAAATTCATATCTAATGAATTTATAAGTTTTTGTAGATCTCATGGCATACACAAGCAATTTACATCCCGCTATACACCTCAGCAAAATGGTGTGGCGGAAAGGAAGAACCGAACAATTATGGAGATGGCTCGTAGCATGATGGCAGCGAAACATCTATGAAATGAATATTGGGCTGAGGCAAAGTGGCAATGCTTGTTTACATCATGAATAGGTGCGCAACAAAAGAGCGTCGAAACAAAGTCCCTCAAGAGGCTTGGACAAGAAGGAAACATAGTGTTTCTCATATGAAGGTATTTGATGCATTGCATATGCTCATGTTCCAGATGAGTTAAGAAGGAAGTTAGATAATAAAGGACAAAAATGTATATTTGTTGGTTACTTGGAGGAAACAAAAGCATATAAGTTGTTTGATCTTATCAATAGGAAAGTTATAATCAGCCGTGATGTTCAAGTTTGTGGAGGATGAAGCATGGGATGGAAGCATAGAGAGAGGACTGTCAAAATTATAGCTGCTTATTCCCAAACGATAATATGGCGGATGAAGTGTTTCCAACACCAAATATAACTCAAACAATAGTTCCTTCCAATCCCGGATGGTACCACAAGTTGCAGCTCAAGCTACACCTTCATTCACACCAAGGAGATCTTCAAGGCTACTGTCCACACCAATAGGACAATAAACTTCACAAGCATCTACACCGGCATCTACATCAATCGGTATCCTTGGAGCAACACCATCTAGCACTCTAAGTAGTTCTTCATCTTTGGATCCAACTCAAAGCAAGCATGATGCCATGAAAAACAAGGAGTTTGAGTGAGTTGTATAATGTTGACACAACTAATTCATTTTCAGCTTTTGCTTTATTTTCTCATATTGATGATCCATTAACATTTGAAGAGGCTGTGAGTAGTGATATATGGGAAGAAGCCATGGATGAGGAGATTGAATCCATTGAAAATAACCAAACATGGGAGTTGGTTGATTTGCCGGAAGGCAAAGATGTAATTAGTGTCAAATAGATTTATAAGACTAAACAAGATGCTGATGGGAAAGTGAAAAAGCATAAAGCAAGAGTAGTTGCAAGGGGCTTTACACAACATCCCGGTATAGACTTCAATGAGACATTTTCTCTAGTTTCTCGGTTGGATACAGTTAGGACTGTTTTAGCTATTGCTACCCACAACAAGTGGCCTGTATATCAAATGGATGTAAAGTCTGCATTTCTAAATGGCTATTTAGAGGAGGAAGTGTATGTGGAACAACCACAAGGCTATGAGCTACCGGGTCATGAAGACAAGGTGTATAGGTTGAAGAAGGCACTCTATGGATTGAAGCAAGCTCCAAGAGCTTGGTACAGCCGCATTGACTCCTATCTCATTCAAAATGGTTTCCAAAGAAGTGGTTGTGAACCAACATTGTACATCAAGGTCAACAAGCAAGGTAACATTTTGATTGTTTGCTTGTATGTGGATGATCTAATCTTTACCAGTGATCTAAACATAGATTCTTTCAAATCAGTAATGAAGAATGAATTTAAAATGACTAATTTGGGTCTTATGAGGTATTTCTTGGGGATTGAAGTCCATCAATCCAATGATGGTATATTTATCTCTCAATCTAAATATGCAAATTAAGTTTTGAAGAGATTTAATATGGCAAGGTGCAAGGTATCCCCAACACCGGTTATGACAGGGATGAAGTTAAGCAAGGAAGATGATGGAGCATGTGTGGATTCTACATTGTTCAAGAGGTTGGTTAGAAGCCTTTATGTACTTAACACCACAAGGCCGGATATCATGTATGGTGTAAGTCTGATTTCAAGGTTTATGGAGTCTCCAAAAGACTCACATTAGTAGGCCAGTAAGAGGATATTGAGATATGTAAGTGGTACAAAGGATTTTGGTATTTTGTATTCCACTTCAGATGATTTTAGTCTTGTTGGGTACACCGATAGTGACTATGGAGGCAACATAGATGATAGGAAAAGTATACGGGTATACTTTTCACTTTTTGGCATATGTTGTGTCATGGGCATCAAAGAAACAATCCATTGTGACCCTTTCTTCACCTGAAGCCGAGTATGTGGCAGCCACACCTGCTTGCTGCGTGTCAAGCTGTTTGGATGCGAAGGATGTTGAAAGATTTGATGCATGATCAAAAGGAAGCCACTACAGTATTATGTGATAATATTTCAGCCATAGCATTATCTAAAAATCATGTGTTTCACAAGAGAACTAAGCATATTGATACGAGGTATCATTTTATTAGAGAGCTTGTAAGCAACAAAGAAATTTGTCTTGATTTTTGTAGGTCTGAAGATCAGCTGGCTGACATATTTACAAAAGCATTGACAAAGAGACATTTGAGTATTTACGAAGTGGCTTAGGAGTTTGTGACTTTGCACAAGTTAGCAGCTCCGGAAAACTATCAGTTAGCTATGGAAATGCTACAATAGTTTTTTAACAAACTTGATTCATATTTCCATGATCTGCAGCTATTCATAATTAAGGGGGAGTGTTGGAAAGTCAAGTCAAAATTTAATGTGCATCTAATATTTGTCTTTTCCAAATTTAGCTCCTTGACATATCAGATTTGCATTTAATTATGACTGCTGCACATTTATTTTTGGTTGATTATTCTCCCTAATTATATCTTGTCAGAGATTTTGTGTTGACTTGTAAGGCAATTTTTTATGTAGGTGTTTTATTATTAATAGCACATTGTTTTATTGGGAGAAGTAGAAAAAGTAGAAAAAGAAAGTAAGAAGAGTAAGAAAAAAAAAATCAGATTTGGGAGAAGAAGAAAATGCGTGAGTCCCACTCAAGTCCTGGATTGGTTTTGTTGAAATAATTCCTTCATTTTCAATCTTGTTAATATATGAATGAATGTTTTGTGTGCAGTTGTAGCTTCTATTCATTATTGACAAATATATATGTATTGTTGAAGCAATTTTTGCCCAAATCTCTGTTATTTGCAACCGAAAGTGTTATGTTATTTTGTTGTTATAAATTTCTGTAGCTTCTCCTCATTTCCCCCTGTTCTATATCCTTTAAATCCGCTTACATTTTATTTTCTATTGTTGTCGAAGGATTCTATAGATTCCGAGACTCTGCAGTTTCCGTAGATCTGTTTCCCTTAAATAAGAACCGTTGCCTGAAACAAAACACCAGATTAAAGTTTTTTTAAGACACGTCTTAAACACCCATTTGGATGAATTTAAGAACGTAATGATCTTAGTTAAATGATATGATAAGGCGTACGATAAATGAGACAACTGATCCAATGGAAATTGTCCAGAAAAGACCGAGGTATGAATCTGCAAAAATGCTCCTACGAGTGGCGCTACTTGCGATCCTACGTTGGATATATTGATGATATTGGTGGCTTGGATGTTTTTGATGTTGAGCTGCGTGGTTAAATACACAATCATATTTCCAGACAAATTTGTTGATGCTGCTGTGTTGCATACCTCGTTTCCTGAAAACATAACGTTCTAATTTATCTATTTTAAACTATATGAACATCGGATCTTGGCTGTACCGAAAAATAAGTATAAGAAATTGAATACGTATCGATAATAAAAGGAAACGTTTTCCATCCACCAAGATGCTTCTCCTTCTCCACCTCCACATTCGCTGTCGATTCCTCCTCTAAATCGGTCTCTCTTTTATCAGCAGGCAAGATGGAATTTGCATGTCCGAACCAGCGAAAACGAGAGGTGCAGGGGATAAAACTAACGCACTGATTAGTTTTTCCCAGCTTTTCATTGCGCTCGCTTCCTCAACTTCCATCTCTACCGATCAAAACACTAAACTATGGAGTTTCATTGTTTGAAGTTGTGTGTTTTATAGATTTTCAAGCTACAAAGATTTATATTTTTAAATCAAGAGGCTGTTTTTTAATATCCTCGTTTTCCCTACTTAATAAAAAAGGAAGAAAAAGAAAAGATAACTCTCATACATTGAATATTCATATCATATGCAACAGAAAAAGAAAACACATAAACAAAAAAATAGAAAACTATATAAAAAAAATCTTACATAACAGAAGTAGCAGGTTAACATCTATGCTTATCTTTGGCTCATGTGCGGCTTATCGTTTTCTATCCATATGTTATTTCAGAATTGATTCTGATAATTATTATATGTATAACCACAGAGCTCTCCACATATAAATATATGCCCACATGGTTATAGTTTGATCTTTTAATACATAAATGGCATGTTGAATTTTGTTTTCTTGGGTGAATATCTGAAAATAAATGAATAAAACTATGCAATTACAAACTGCATTCAGTCATGAAGATTCATTGTCATCAAATGCATATTCAATTGCCTAATATTGCAAATTCAATTGCCTAATAATGTAGATAAACCAAATACAAGTTTATAAACAAGTGACAAACATATGAAAATTCTTTCTTTCACATGGGTATAATAAACTTATTCAAGCAAAAAGCCGACGTTGTGATAAAATGAATTTATGTAGGAATCTCAATGTATCCTATATAACTCATTTAAAAAATTATATATAGAGTACACATAAATGAGGGCTTGTAGTTGTTGATGGGTGCAACGAGTGGGGTGTTTCACCAAATGAAGAAACATGATATCCTTTCATATATATCATAATTATAAATTATAGAAGACACACCCATCATCAAAATCTATTGAGTTGTTTCAGCAAATATAAAAACCATATATTTATTACTATCAACTTACACAAAGACATTCATCTAGAGATAATGAGAACTATTTTTTTTGGATGTTGTAGTTGCATGTGACATGTTTGATATGTATATCAAATGTGGAAACATACATAGGGGATTTGAACTATTGTAGACACCTAAAATTAGCACCACTAATTTCCCTGACCACATACACTATCTCCACAATAATATAAAGTCAAAATAAGCCATCTAATCACATTATTTAATCCATGAACCACTTATCCTAACCCAAAATCCTTCCCAATATTTACTCCATTTTAACATCTTCCCACACCTCATAAATTCTACTTTACAACCTTAAAATCTTTGCTAAAAACCACCTAACCACCCTAAATCAACTCTCTCACTTTCAAAATTGTTCAAAACCTATTTTCTTACTACATCTCTACCCTCGCCACCTCGTCCCAAACATCCCTTAACCATTAACCCATATTAAAAACTTAAAATCTTTGTTGGGAAGTGGTTTGAACCACTTTACGAAAAAAGTGGATCGCCAACGATTTTACCTAATCCCCAGCAATTATAAATAACACCTTTGTGCTCTCTCTCTAGGGTCTTCAATCTTCAATCTAGAACCTCTTGCTTTAATATAGACATTGTTTTTCGACTTCACAGAATCCATGACATATCAAGAGATCATAAGGCATCAATATCAATCATTTACAACCATGTTTTGTAGTCATTTCTATTAGTCAACCTCTAGGAGACGTGATAAGATAACATAGCAACACCGATCATTCCCACTAAAGATTTGAGGCATCTTTTGGCTCTTTTCGATCCAAGGGTATTCCTACATCTCATATTTTAATTTACAATTCATAAGAAATATCAAAAACAATTAAAAACATCATTTTAGAGATTTAATTATCGTTTTTAGCAAAACAGTCAATTTAAGAAGAATTGCTAGCTATTCACCCTAATTGCTAGCATTTGACCTAAATCAACTATGATTCCTATCAAAATGTATGTTTTTTTAATCAATTTGTTAGCTATACATCATTTTTTATCAATCTCTTGAATTTAAATTTTTGTTTCCAAGTATGGCTCTCTGTTAGATAGAAATTCTTGGTCTTTATCATCCAGTGACAAGCATTTAGGACCTTCCTATAGTACCAACACCCCTTCTTTTGGGAACAATACAACATTCTTCATGAATTGAAATTGTGCACAAAGATTTTTTGTTGACAAAGAAGATATCGAAGAACAAAGAGAATTCCTTCACGAGATTGAGAAAAATACCTAAGATTTATTGTATGGCTACTTTGGTCTCGTCTGGATCACATTCACCCTTACTTGGGTCACCTTCAATTTTTCTTAGGACTTTCCCTTCAATATTGAGTTATAGAGTTTCTTATCTACTCTACATATATCATTTGTCTATTACAAATATTTATCAATCTACTTAATTGTCTAATTGCCGGTAGACATCCATTAATTAATATCTTCGTTGAGTGTCTTTGATTGGGGGTACTTTTCAAAAGAGAAGGAATGGCATATTCACTCGATTCATCATAATCAATCATTCATTTAAATCAACATCATCTATCTCATGGGTATCGATAAAACCCTCTTTCTTCGAGGTTGGTTTATTTTTGTTACTCAATTTTATTAAGTTAAAGTTAGAAAGAAAAAACTCTTTAAGACATTCTTGCACACCCGGTGAGACCGAGTCCATTTTTGTTTCATTTAATTTAATTTTTCATTCATTCAAGTCTTCTACTTTATAATCGGTAGTGATCGGTGTGAATCGCCCACGATTCCTTCCAATCGCCAATGATATCTATATGAATGCTTCGATTACTCGTTTGTCATCTTCTAACATCATTTTTCTTGTGTTTTCTATGTTCTACTAACCCTTGTAGGTTTCTGATCTAGGGCTTTTGCATGCTTTGTAGTTTTTCTTTGCTAATTTTTTAAAAAAAAGTTAAAATTTAAAAGGAAGCATTTTACATGTGTGTTTTTTATTGTCAAGTATTGCATACTTGCCCGTTATCCTCATAGAAATCAATTATTATTTTGGGATTAAAAAGGACCTTTCATACTACTTGATCATATATATTAATTAAAGGATTACTAAATTGTATTCACTTAATCTTCCTCCCACACATAGGAAAACCACATTAAATATAAATTTGCCTCAAACACTTCTACCTAGGAGAAACTATTGGGATTTCATCATCCAATAGGGAAGCCAACTCAGTTTGGTGTTCGGGACTAGTATAATCACCTTGGTTATCGGTATATCGGCTAAGCACCTAACTCCCTTATCATTGTGGGACTGTGAAGTCGGGGCTAGGCCCTAATACCAATTCCCGTACCGAGACCAGTAAAAATTTGAGCATCACGTACCTTTAAGTATATCGAGGAATCCAACCTTAAACATTTCTGAAACCATCCTTTGATGGCCATTTTCTATGACATTATCATCCATTTTACACATTTCACTTTTCTTATAAATTAATCAAGATAATGAAAATTATTTTGTGTAATTTTTTTCAGTTTATAACCAACCAATATAGATTTATTTTTTATTTATAAGTTGATTATTTTTATTATAATTCTAATAAGACAATAGTCCCATGTTCAAACTTCTGAAGATATTCTTTGACTAATTCCAATGATCCATAGAACATACCCGTCAAACTTTACAATATGCTCAATCTCATATAGAAGATGCTCGATGAATAATTGATCAACGCAAAACATTCCTATACACTTCACAACCTCTTAATTAGGAAGAACCAGATTCTCCAAGTAGCAATCCATTTCATCTGAAATACCCTATGCTTTAAATCCTGTTTCTTTGATAGTGGGGATCCAATTTCTTAGAAATATTAGACGTAAACTTCGTTACTCTCAGTGCATACCTTGCTTCCCGCGGTGTCCATCTTCCTCCATTCACCCCTGAACCACGACTGTATATTCCTAACTCATCATGTTATTATTCATATCTCATTGATCCCACTCATGAACTAGTAATTAAACCATAGTGCCCACGTCCATTTAACACTCTTTTTTGATATCGATCATGATACTGTTGATTATATTATGGACATGATTATGGAATTTATTATAGTATGATGTTAGATCTTAGATCATGGATTTCTGTTGACTTGATAAAGTTATGATGCATGATGATTATTAGAGACATTTTGGATATTGATGTTGATATACTTTTTGACATGGATATACTATGGATGTTGTTTGGACATGTGATATTTGGATATGGTGAGTAGACCTAGAAATGGAAATTATTTGAGGATGATATAGTTGTTGAGTAAAATTACAAATGATCTTGTTGGTTGCTTGGATGTTGTTGTGATCCATATATCTAGATAATTTTGGAATTTTATTTATATTATTTTGGATGTTCGATATGGCCACGAGGCCAACAGAGGTATTCGTGTTTTTCATGTTTAAATATAAAAAAAAATATCAGGGATTGGAGACCAACCACATTGGAATTCTAGATGAATTCAACAAATTCACCATGACAACTAGTATTTGTTTGTCCATGTTTGTGTGTGTTGGGGATTCCCATGGGGGGGATCACCTTTAAATGTGACCAAGAGGTTTCATGTATTTATTTTATTTGGTCCCTTTGTTATGTTTGCATGTGTTTATTTTATGGTGCTTTTACCCCTTTCATTAATTATTAAATGGTGTGTAAATATTGTGAGTAATCATATTGTTAAAATAAATAAATCAAATATGTCATAAGAGGGTAATTAATGAGAGTTGTTGGCCATGATTTAAAGTGTTATAAATAATTTGTAACCAATGTGTAAGAGATGTGTAAGTGATGTGTAAGTTAAATTTTGAGTGTGAAACACTTCATCTTCTTGGAAATTTGAAATTATCCTTGAAGGCAGATTTTGGAGGCTTGTGGGAAAAGTTAAACTTGTCCCATACCTATGGTTGGAGGGTTGATTTTAGACTTTTGTAATGCATTTGTGTAAGTCAAATTATAACTTTTATTTACACTTCTCTTACATGGTTTAATTTCTGTCCTTTGGGGTATGGGTTGGATTTGAGTATCTAAGTAGTCTGTCATCTTATTCACCCATCTATTTATTATACATTGGAGAATGAAGTTGACTTTTGGGGTTGGGGTTGAGGATGTGTGATGTGGCATCCTACATGGATCCACCTCATCCTCTTCCCTTCCCTCTTCTACAAAATTCAAATTCCTTACCTTGTTTTGGGGTTGCTTCACTTGGGAGACTTCATTTTTGGGTGAATTCCTTGTTGTTTTGGGAGCTCTTGCTTTTGGAGAAGTTTGAAGATTGTTGCATGCTGGTTGTTAGGTGGATTTTTAGATTTTTTTCTTCGAAACAACTACTGTTTGGAACTTCAGAAACTCCATCATGGAAAGGTAAGAGCTTGGCTCTTGAAATGCTCTTCTTTTATGAATGTAAATGTTAATGTGTGAATTTTTTTGCATGTTTGTGGGTTGTTGGGTAGATTTCCTATGAATGGTGTAGAAGAATACTATGGGGTTTATTTCATGGGAGGCATAAGTGTGTTTTAAGGAGGTATAAGGGTGGAGGGAGTTGGGATTTGGGTTCCACCTTACAAAGAAATAGCTTGCATTTCTTTACTCGTTATGGGGTGCCATAAGAGGTTGGGAGGCATAAAAAATGTGAGGAATAAGGGGTACTGAGGGACACATAAGGAATGTCGGGGTTTTGATATAATATATTTTTGCGGTTTTTAATTCAGGAGGTGATACCCATTTCCTTTTCGGGAGCTATAAGAAGCATCCCTCATAGTTTCTTTCTCCTTTGGCTTGCTTGATGAATCCTCAATAATATTTTTCATGCTTTAATTTAGTTGTAAACTACATTCTATTTTTGACTATGTTTTTATTGTGAAAATGTTGCTTGTGTGTTTGTGGAACCTGTTGTTGCCATGAGTTGGATCACATCTTTTATTGGTTTGTGGTTGGGGCTGGGGCCAATGAAGAAGGATGGATTCTCCTCTTCATTGGATGTCTTTTTTTGGAGGAGAGAGTTCCCTTTCCCCTACTCTTGTTGTGATCACGATTTGGAAGAATGAGAAATATGCATGTTGTTGTTCTAGAGCTGAGATAAAGATAGTTTGACAGTCCCTTGTGAAATGAAATCTTATTGTAACCTTTCCCACTTGAAGTGGATGAACTTGTATATGTTTTGTAATGGAAATATGTTGTATTGGTTATGAAAGTGTAATTTGAAATGTGAAAGAGACATACTCTGTTATGTTCTTTTGAAAGAAAAAAAAATAAATTGTGTTCTGTATGATGAAATTGAAGAATGAAAGAAGGAAGTTGTAAATTTGTCTTTTGGAATCAATAAAGGATTGCATAACCTTCCTCAAATTGCATCATTGTATTGAATTTGATCACCTATATGTGAGTTGTAATCTCTTTTGAAAGAAAGAAATGCGTATGAAGAAAATGTAATACTTTGTTTTGTGAAGTGCATGATTTGAAAAGAATAAAAGTTACATTCTTGTCTTTATCAGTTGATTGAAGGAATGAAACCTATTTGAAACTAGCATGAAATGAATTCATTGTAAGGAAAGTAAAATAAGAACCATTGAGTTAATTTTTTTTTCATGTCTACTTCACACTAAACTCGCAACTTTTATTAGAAATGAACTGACCGAACCTGAAGTTAAGAAATAACAATGAAACATTAAAATTGAACATGCTAGGTTATAAATGAATGCAATTAGACAAAATCACTTAAGGGAGAATCCTTCAAACCTTGCAAAAACGGGCTCAACCCTCTTACAGTCATTTTGTTGTCAAGAGATGTAGATTTTCAAATTGCAAATCAATTAGACAAAATTGAATCTTAAAATACTTCTTAAATCCATCAAATAACAATTCTCCATGTCTACTTGACATGTTGAGAGAGGAAGAAGATCAAATTGAGAAAATTTTATAAGTTAAAGTTTACCAGTTTGCACTATAAATCCTGCAAATCATTTTTATTGAAATTGACACCTTAAACTTTATCAAAATAAAAATTTAATTATTCTTGTGTAAAGAGGACATCGAGAGCTTTCCAAAAATTCCTTTTTTCTCAAAACCTATCTCTCTATCAAAAGTTATGGCCTTCTGAAGTTTTTCTTCATTTGGCGTTAAAACAATAAAATTTCTTATAGTAAAAAAATTTGGGAAAATTTTCCTTGCGAGACTCGCAGTCTAAATTTTCCCTTAGCACTTTGGAAAATTTTGGGAAATTTTTCCTAATTTTCCCCGCCATCTCGTGTGCTCGTATCCAATCACGAGATTCCACGTGGCATCACAAGGCATCGACGGGGAAGTGGGATCTGTTTGCCTTTCGCATTTTCAAAAAAATTGCTAAAATTTTCTATATTTTCCCCACCGCTCCGCCACCCCGCAGCCAATCAAGATCTACGATGCGGCATCGTGAGGTGTCGACGGAGTGCGCTAGTGATTTTTTCCCTTTTCACCCCTCGGGTAATAAAATTCGTTTATCCCATTGCCTGCTTTCCCCCTGTTGGCTTAGGAGGCACCATGTGTCCCTTGCAGACTTGCGGACTTGCAAGAGTGTGGGTGTAAAGGTGGCTTTTTACCCCATGTGAGAAATTTCCAAAACATCTTTGTGGCCACGCCTACCCGTCCTTGTGGAAAAATTACTCCCGCAGCCCGCAGAAGCGCCCATGGGGAAATTTTTCTCCCCACGACCCATGAGACCCGCATTGGGGAAACATTTTCTCCCCTAGGCCCGCAAGCCCACTCTTGGGTAAAATTTTCACCCCAAGGCTCGCTAGCCCATAACTTTTGAAATATAGGGAGTTCAGTGGACTTCTTTATATCACTCAAAAGGTGAGGAAATTTCCTATCCAATTAGAATTGTTTAGAGAAATTTGAATGCGTTAATTTTGAGAAAATCAAGTTGAATCTTTAAGCTGTTAGAGAGTGGGTATGTTGAGGAATTACCCTTTTAACCTAATTGAACTTTCTAACCCTAATATTTTGACCTTATGACCTCTAATAATTGATAACAAAATAAAAGTATATTCTAGTTGATTAAAATTATTCGGAACCTATTAGTGACAATTGTTGTCTTGTAGCCTATATGTAGACTCTTTTAAAAGAAAAATTTAATCCTAATTAATCCTAGGTTGGTCTTGGGTCTCAAGTGTGCTATTTTAGCTAGCATCACATAAGAGACACATCCTTATCCTATCAATAGTCGATTAGAAATATTTTGTTTTGTGTCTACCATCCCCATTATTTCTCATAATATTAATGTAGTTTCTTCACAAGACACCAAAGCAGACAACAATATGCTTCCTCAAGTATACCCCTCATCTAGATCTAATCCCCTTTAGAACAACGTAAACCCATCATCAACTACTTCAACACATCAAGTTTCCTCTACCATCCAAACTCAACTTGTGAGTTCCATAGCCATCCCATCAAGTATAGCTGAACCTAACCCTTCTCAACAACCTACATCATTCATTTAGAACATAGTTATGTCCATCCCAACATCCACCCCACTAATCAATACCATCTCTATCTATACTATTCTTCCATCCTCTCAATAGTCATCTACTATCCCTACTTTTTCTCAATCCACACCACAACAATCCCAACCTCTCATCCATACCTCAATTCCTTTCTATTACATACCTCAAAAATCCTAACCTTTGATCCATTTTTCCACTCCCTTTCAATACATCCCACAGAAATCAAAACCTCTTATCCACACATCTGATCCCTTTCAATACATTCCACAATTCAAAAACAATTCAACTATTCCAGTCTAATATTAGTATATCCAACCCTTACTATCAACAAAACCCCCTTTAAAAAAAACATCCCTCAACATCATCTTCAATACCAAAAACCTAGTCAAACCTCTTGTAATTAGCCTAGTCTATCCTCGTCCACATCACAACAAATACAAAAAATAGACCCTTTCAAGCCTTAATGAATAGAATATCATGCCTCGAGGTTACTTCTATAGGTACCAGGAATACCTTATCATACGAAAAAATATGTAATGAACCTATCCATACGTTAGTACAACACATATCTTACCCTCCTCATTGGGAAATTCCAAAGTTCCTTAAACTTTATAACAAGGAAGACCCCAACAACAAATATGCGATTTTTTTACACTTGTTATCTTATATCTCATGATCAAGACTTGATGCTTAGGACATTTCCGATATCTCTAGCTATCCTTGCCTAGGACTCTGGTATAATAACATACCACAGTATTCACTCTTCTCATTCGTAGAAATCGCTCAACTATTTCTTGAAGATTCTTTAATCAACATTGTGTAAAAATCACTATTATCTGACTCATATGCTATCAAACAATTTGAATATAAACTTCCATTACAGATTTTTATTCTCGTTAGAGGGCTATCATCAACCAGCCTATCATTCTCCCTCCCATAAACCAAATTTATCGAATTATTTTATAGTTCTTTGTGAAAATCATATCTTATCCACACTTCAAATGTTTGAGGAGGGTTTTATGATGTCTCTCAAACTTGAGAACTCATCCCTTGAAGAATGTAGAGTCAAACTTAAACCAAAAAAACCAAAAAATGAATTTTTATCCAAACCATCCTCTATCCAAGATAAATAAATATCATCAGCCAATTCCATAGTCATCAAATCCGCTACTAATGAATGTTTGACAAATGAATTCTCTCACCCCAAATGAAACTATACTCCTATTGGTGAATCATAAAGTATGATTTTTATAGAATCCTCACTGCTAACATGATCACTCTTCCACCCATTAGCCACCGTGGACACCTCTATTCCTAATCCTTTCAGTACAAGGACAATGATTATTGTAAGTATCATAGGGTCAAAGGACATGACATGAAAGTTTTCTTTCATTCCATAACATCCTTTAGTATCTAATCAATAAAGATGAATTACATTTAGACAATCCTAATGCACCAAAAAATCATAACCTTGATGTCTTTAAACAACCATTTCCTAACCATTCTCCATCAACTAGCCAACCACAAACAAATAATATTCACACACAATGAATCACATCATCAACACAATCAATGCGAAAATACCTACCACCGAATCTATGCCCATAACTTCTTCTAGTGGCATCTTTGTATAACCATTAGATAAAAATCCATAAAACCCATAGAACTAATATTTAAAAACAAACCTTCTTCATCTCGCATCTTTCCCTTCCTCATCTAGTCCACCTATGAGCTTTTCAGAATTCACAAAATCAACCTATCCTCCAGATTATGAAAATTTCATATGATGACTTTGTGGTTCAATATCACACACGTAACATTTGAAATTCCATCCCACATCCATCTAAAAAAGTTACTATCATACCCCGAAACCATCCCATTTCTTCAACAAAAACGAAAATATCAGCCTATCCATCTTAGGACCACATCCATTGTCTAAATTAACTATCATTATCAAGCAATCAAAATCTACTCATCTACGCATAAATGAATAAACTAAATCTAAATTTATGTCCCCTAAACCCTTTAAATAAAATAAAACATTTCTTCCTTCAACGTCCACTTCAAAAGGATACTACGCATCAACCCTTCAACAACTTCTTCAACATTCACTTATAACACTTCCTTCACTTAAGCCTTCCATATCTCAAGGTTGGAAGAACTTATGGTATAATTATGAATCCATTTATGATTATCATCAAACACCAAGACATTCCATAGAACATTGTAAAGCTTTTCATGGTGCCATCAAAAACCTTATAGATAAAGGTCTTCTTCTTTCAGAATTACAAAAGTCAAAAATATCCCGTGAAACTTGTATGAAATCTATGCCTACCTCATCATCAACACTCACTGAAGGGTCTTCTTGTAAATAACCTCCCCATCAAATTGACCCGGTTTGTATCACTTTTCAAGCATGGAACAACAAACATAATCCTTTCAAAAAAGTAAATCCAAGGTCTCTAAGCCTCTCGCTCCCGAATCCACTACCATGATCAAAATTGTTATCATTAAAAGTTACACCAATATCCCATCAAAATATCTCTTTATGAATCTGGTTCAAACCTCACCATCACACAAACAAGCCATGATTAAGGATCTCCAGTCTATATTACTATCTTCAAATGACCAACAACTCTTCACAAACCTAGTAGGAACTTTAAAAACATCTACAACAATCTCTTTTGATACCTCTGAAATATCATCACTAGAACAAAAATATCACGACCTCCCCCTCTTCATCACCACTCAATTCAATGAATTCCTTGTAAAAAGGGTCATGATTGATAATAGTGCAACAATAATATTATATAATCATGCGCCTTCAACAAATTTCTCTTATCAAACACTATTGTCTCCTAAATACCAGCTATACTCTGAGCCTTTAACGATACGATCTCTCCCACACTAGGTAAAATCATCCTACCACTTAAATTTGGTGTCAAAACCATTCAGAACTCTTATATATTATAGAGGGAGGGTTTCAGTAAAACATATTAGTAGGCTGACCATGGATACACACTATGCATTTTGTCCCTTCAAAATTGCACCGCTACCTAGAATACGAACACAACGGTAAAATATTTAAAGTTTCTATAGATTCTAACCCCTTTAGAGCTTACAATATGATGCATCATCTGATACATGTACTCATTTAAAAATCAAACTCGGGATTCTCCGATGCGGCACATACTAGCACATCAATCCCATCATCCAAATTACTAGATGAATCTTCTCTTTATAATGTTATGGAGTGTCTTTCACTAGAGAGTACTTGTCTCCTCATGCTTAATTCAATTCCGCACCCAAAACAAATGGAATGCCAAATAGAAAACTTATGTATGAGTCTAATGTTGGATATTTCATTTCCTACTACCCCACATATCTAAAAACAAATCTCATCTATGGGGATATCGATTACCCCTCCTCACAACCAACTCATCAACTACATGTTATGTCATTCATATCAGCCTTTAGATACTTATACAATCAATAATTTACACAACCTTCAAGAAAAGACCAAGGTGATATGTTGATAGAAACCAAGGTAACACATTTATCAAACTAATGATACTCAAAACTAAGGAAATAAATTTAGCCGAGAGGAACTAAGGATTTCATTAACAAGAGTTTAAGACCTAGAATAAGTATTTCATGATCTCCATTTATGTCATCTCGCATCCAATAGGGACTTCATTCACCGATGAAGTTAATTTCTAGATCTAATCACATAAGACTTGGACATACAAAAGGATACTAAAGGAGTATTAGCTCTACCTACCCCACATATGGTAAGGTTTCATTGCATAGTCGTTGCTTCGAACAAGGACTCATAAGGTGACTTGAAAGGTGCTTGACCACTCATGAATTCATAAACCCTGATGGGATCAAGAGAGGAAATTTCCTAACATTTACCAAAAATATAAGGAATCCACATACTCTAGATAAAGTTGGACCATGTATGTAACGCCCACTTTTTACTCATACAAAAACAACAGTAAAAATACCAGGATAAATTTTTTTGACTTACATTGCTCACTACACAATGCCACAAGGGCTCCAAGTAAAGAATACTCAAAGACACATACGACACTTACAAATCATTGAATCACATAGACACATGAAAACACCATAGACATGTCAATGCCACACTTTCCCCAATGAATGAAAACTAGCAATGACCCAACCACAAGAAAAGGACTCAAGGATTGGCAACCCACAACACATAATTTATTTAATTGAATTTTTGTTATGATCAACATTCCAAGAACATTATGGTGCAAGGAAAACTTTATCCTTTCTCCATCTACAGATTCTTAAGTTCATTCCCCATTTAATTTACAGTTCAACCATTTTAAGTTGGCTTTTTATCCTTTACAAAAATTTCCATAACTTTCATACTTATTTGGCATAATTCAAATTACATACAAAGTACTTAATTATCTTATTATTATGTTAAGAATATTCTTCTCCAACATTTATTTGATGTCTACATTTTTACCCTTACAACTCAAGTGAATGTGACTTGATGTCCAGAATGCAATATTAGGATTTAAGGGAGATTTAGATACAAGATGGATTTTTCCCAAAAGCATTCTTCGATCACGGTATAGTTATTTCCCTACCATAGTTATTCTAATTCAATGACTTGTGGAATTCCACTTTGATATATATATATATATATATATATATATATATATATATATATATATATAGATATAGATACATACATACATACATACATACATACATACATACATACATACATACAAATATATATATATATATATATATATGTATATGTATGTATATATATGTATATGTATATATATATGTATATGTATGTATATA
Source organism: Taxus wallichiana var. yunnanensis (assembly GCA_018340775.1). NCBI lineage: Eukaryota > Viridiplantae > Streptophyta > Pinopsida > Cupressales > Taxaceae > Taxus > Taxus wallichiana. Next base: position 72,997,861 of record CM031241.1, on the reverse strand, counting down.
TATATGTATATGTATGTATATATATATGCATATGTATGTATATATATATGTATATATATATATATATATTGTTTTCTCGAAGTTGATCACACCAAGGCAATTCATATTCTTTGTAACTCATGAAAATGTTTAATTAAGTGATAAGGACTCCAAGAGTGGCATTATTCCTAACCTCAAATCTCGTTTTCACTCTTCTATGCTTTACATTTTCATCACATTAAGGTCTCATTATTACCATCGCATTATAACAAAAGAGTTACGAAAGTACTTGTCTAACATCTCAAGGAAGTACATGGTTAGAAGCATTATAACTACACATGAACCACAAGTGATTTGTGTTCAAGGTAAGGTCCCATGTTTCTACATTTCATGATTCCACATGTGAAATATTATTTATTTCTTAATGCCATAAAAGGACATAACAAGGTATTACGAGACAAAATTCTGGTTTCTTGGGTTCTCTTAAGTCAACATCTTTCAAATCAATTTTGTTTGCAAAGAGTTACTTATAATTTTCTACCTACATGTTAATCTCCTAATCAACTAAGGTTTAGTTTAAATCCCTATTATAGATTAGATTAAGGTTAAATCGTGTTTACTCTATAAACCCTTCGTGAGAGATCAAGGCACTAAATTGTCACAAGCCAAAGATAAGACATTTAGCTGCGAGGGACTAAAGAGTTCACTAACAAGAATGCAATACAAAGAACAACTATAACACGATCTCCATTTATGTCATCTGAATCCAACAAGGATTTCATTCGATGAAGAAATTTAATTTTAAATCTATCTTCAGAAGACAAGGTAGTCCACTAGGATACGAAGGAGGAGTTAGCTCTACATACTCCAAATAAAGTTTGATTGTGTCGCTCCTATCTGTCAGGTTTATGACAATGTCACTAAACATACCGACAAAGATGATAAACCCATTCTTTGGCTCTTGTTTACCCAAACTAGGGGGTTTCATCGAGTACAAAGTTTAAGTTAATTCTACGGTTTTCAAGGTCTTCTACGGTAAAGAGTAACACACATGAAGACAAGTTATGCTACGATATTATACAAGGGTAGAGTGTTTCGATTTAATCTCTTTATTACATTTACAAAGTAAGAATACAACAAGAAAATTAATTAATCATTTATCAACACTGAATATGCACTACAAGATATTACTCCAAATTCATTTACTATATATATATATATATCAAATCTTTTTTGCCATACGTACTTATGAATCAAATTGAACCTATGATTAAATACACATTTCGTAGATGTCCCTAAAAACTAGTTGTTATCACCGAATCACAACACCCTTGTGTTTATACAAGTGCATATACTTGAACTCACGGTGTGATTGGATAACATGGGTACTATCTCCAAGTTGTGGGACTTGCTACTTGAGATAGACCTCCAGAGAAAGCTGGTTCTTGCTCCTAAACTACCTGCCACAATCTACTCTAATGCAGGGAAACTAACTATTCTAATCTAAATTTCTAAGGGACCAGGGAGAGAGAATGCATAAAATGAAATCCTACACTAAAGCGGTGATACACCAGAAAAGGAGGGTGTGAGAGTAGTCTCCAAATGCGTGAAATATAGAAGAAAAGTGCACACTAGAAGAGGTGATGACAGTTCTCCATAATCTAGCAAAATGCATTCACAACAATATTCCAAGCACACACAATGATAATGGATCCCTGCAAGAACATAATAATAGACACAATATTCTTGTAGAAAGATTAAAGGGGCAAGAAGAATGCAAGAAAACACAGCAGGGGAAGATACATCCACAAACTGATATTTTATTGCTTCATGATATGCACAGTTCAATCTATTACAAGAAAAGGGCCTGGATCACCATGCAAGGAGTCCACTACAAGGGCCTGCAACACATTGGCTTCACAAAGCAATTTTAGCAGAGCTTTGCTACAAAAACTACCTCTCCTTACAATGAGCCCAACACTCCAATTTATAGAAAAATGAGAAGGGAAGAGAGAGGAAATCCAAATCTACCCCAACCACTTCTAGGTTACATTTAATTCATCTCATTATGGCGGTAGGTTAGAAAGCGGTGAATTGTATTTGCATTTAAACTGGTTGTTGAAATGTCATTTCTGGCCATTACCATGTGCTTTAGATACATTTCTTGATTTTCTCTCTCCAAACTGAATCAAAATGCAAGAATGACCCCAGAATCGTGTAGATAATTTCATTAGATTTCCATTGATATAAAGAACGTGAAAATCTGAGCTCTGGATCGAAAGTTATGGTGATCTGAAGATTTAGGGCAAAAAAAGGCCAAAACGGATCGGCGGGAAAATATTTGAATTTTTCCCACGCTCTGCCACTTGGATGACACGTGTCAGGATCTGATTCATCCATGGGTTCATCCTCTGAAAATTCCTTTCGGGCCCTTAAACTTGGACACGTGGCACTATTTTATTGGTTCGGGCCTGAGGGGCGCATTTTTACCTTGCGCCAAACACTTAGCAACTTTTCAACCTTCTGACACGTGGCACATTTTGATTCGTCCATGGGCCTCCTTGTCTCTTTTCGGCCATTTCACCTTTTCGTGTCCCCACATGTCCCTCGCGTACTTTTGGCCCGGATGTCCCAAATGAAAATCTCCTACTTCGGCCGATTCGGGCTTCCTTGTTCCTGTTTGAGGTGAAGACACGTGGCGAGATTCCATTCGTTGGCGGCTCTTTTGGATTTTCACGTCCCTCGTGTACTTTTGGCCCAACTGTCCTGGACGAAAGTCCCCTGTTTCGGCCGAATCGGCCGGTTCGCGTCCTCCGCGTACTTTTGGCCCGGATGTCCCAAACTGTCTGGGACAAATATCTCCGAACCGCCCGAAATGGACTGACTTGTGCCAAACTAGCCAATCCATGTCCCGTGCATACTTTTGGCCCGGATGTCCTGCATCACGCGTGAAACAAGACTTAGGCAATTTTTTCCCTCTTTCGCCGATTCACCTTTTCGCATCCCTCACATCCCGACGTCCCAACTGGCCCCAAGTTTGGGACCACCCGGACTAGGACTTAGCCAATTTTTTCATTTTTTTCGCCCTAAGCTTGGGATTTCTTCTTGGATGGGAGAGTTAGAGAGAAGCTAAAGGGGCCCCAAAAACATGATTTTGGGCCTTGAATCAATCTCCTTGCTTGGGACTGAATAACTTGATGCATGTTATCAAAATTACCTTGAGGGGTGAATTTTGGATAACAATTTTGGTGACTCAGCAGGGTTATCTGCCTGCTAGATGAAGAATGGCCAACTACTTGTAGCAATCCATTGGGCATGGAGTCTGTTTGATAACCTCTCAGCTGATCTGAAATTTGAAAACCTGTGTCCTCGAGGTATTGAAACATTTGTTGAGTTTGGTTCTCTCGTGGCTACAATTCTTTTCTAGGAGCTTGATGAATCGCAAACATGCACATACTAGAAGCTAATAGGACATGTGCACAAGCACTTAGGGAAATAAAACTATTCTAACAAGATAGATACAATGTGCATAAGCACTTAGAGGAATGGAAATTCTAAATTAATATTTACAAGGGTGAAAAAGCTATCTTTCTAGTAGCAACGTTTGAGATAGATCCCATTGACCGGAACCTACAATTCTTCACCATCCAACTTAGCCAGTCGGAAAGCATTGTTACCTTTGCATTCAATGATCATGTAAGGGCCACTCCGGATGGCATCAATTTTGGAATGTTTTCCGGCTTTGCATGATCTGCATCCCATTTCAACACTAGATCTCCAATATGGAAGGTTCTAGCCTTGGCTTTCCTATCAAAAGTCTTCTTGATCAAGGCTTGATCCTTCTCTATTGCTTGGGCTGCATGCTCTCTAACTTCTTGGAGCTCCATTAATTTTGCATATCTAACCTCCATGGGTTCAAACTCAGCTAGTTCCAATTGTTTCATCAATTTCAATGTTGGCAACTCGAGTGATATAGGTAGAACTGCTTCTTTCCCATACACAAGCTTGTATGGAGAGCTCCCTGTAGACCTCTTGGGTGTGATCCTATCAGCCCATAGGGCTGATTTGAGCTTTGCGTGCCAAGTTCTTTGATTTTCATCTAGAGTCCTTCTGATGATTCTTAGTAGGTTCTTGTTCGTAGACTCGGCTTGGCCATTACCTGAGGGTAATAGTTCGATGAAGTGCTGAGATACACACAATTCTTGACAGCCCATTCAGTGATCTTTGTGCCAAGGAATGCCAATGCATTGTCTCGATATGATAGTGGCAGGGGAACCAAACCTCGTGACTATCCCTTCATAGAAATCTAAGATATTGGATTCATTTGCCTCCTTGAGTGCCACTGCTTCGGTCCACTTGGTGAAATAGTCTGTTGCCGTAAGAATCCATTTGTGGCCTTGACTCGAATTGGGATTGATAACCCCAATGAAGTCCAATCCCCATTGCATGAATGGCTGATCTACTGAAATTGGATGAAGGGGCAGCGCTGCTAACCTTTCTTTCCCTGTGAAGAAAGCACATTTCCTACATTTCTTGACCCATGAGTAGCAATCATTGAACATAGTAGGCCAATAGTAACCACTTTCATGATTTTGAGAGCTGTTACTCATGGGGCAAAGTGGCCTCCTGCTTCCCCGTCATGGAACTCATGTATGATCTTCTCAACTTGACATGTTCCAATGCATCTTAATAGAACACCATTGATGTCCTTCTTGAACAAGATACCATTAATGAGTACATACGGGATAGCTTGTAATCTAAAGTATCTCCTCTTTGCTTTGCTCATTTCTAGAGGGCACAAGCCTGTTTGGAGGTAATGCACAAGGTCTTGAGTCCAACATGGAATGAGTGCATCATCAGCTGGTTGTTCTTGATCATTTTGTAGTAGTAGGACAACATCTTCTTCACCTTTTGAGCCGTTTGGTTGTTTGGAAGCGAGCTGCTCACACAAACCTTTGCCACGAACTAGCTTGGTCACTTTGATTTCAATATCATATTCCATCACCCGAGTGATCCAACCTGCTCTCTTCTCATTTAAATCCTTGTTTAGGAGAAAGTCCTTGACACCAACATGAGACACCAAGCAGCTGAATTTTATTGTTTGAGACCAAATGTCTAAACTTCTTCAAGCTCCTGATGATAGCAAGGACGTGCTTTTCGATGAAAGAATACTTTATTTTGTAATCTTCCAAGGTTTGACTGAAGAACGCTATGGGCTGTTTTGAACCTTCTCTATTCAGCTGTGTCAAGATAGCTGAGATTGTGTCTGATCCTCCAAACGCATACAACATGAAGTCCTTTGAAAAGTTTGGGTTGACAAGAGTTGGAGCTTGTGATATTGCATGCTTGATGTTTTCAAAACTCTCTTTGCCTTCTGCTGTCCATTTGAATGCCAGACTCTTCTTCAACATTATTGTTAAAGGCTTCACAAGAGTGGAAAAATTAGGCACAAATCTGCGGACAAAGTTTATCCTTCCCAAGAAGCTTTGAAGAGATTTCTTGTGGTGTGGCAATGGAAGTGTTTGGATGGCTTCAACCCTTTCAGGATCAATTTTTAGCCCTTCCCTAGAGACAATGTGACCCAAAAATTTTCCTTCGTGTGCCAAGAATATACACTTCTTTGGATTCAATGACACTCCGAACCTTCTACACCTCTGAAAGACTTGTCTGAGGTGAAAGAGATGGTCTGCTGCATTCTTTGAGAAGACAGTGATATCATCTAGGTATACCAGCACTATCTTGTTGATCAAGCCTTTGAACGCCATATCCATAGCTCACTGGAATGTTGCTCCGCATTTGGACACCCAAATGGCATCTTCTTATAAGCATACGTGCCCCATTTTGTAGTGAAGGCCATCTTGAATTGATCTTATTCCTTTACCATTATCTGGTTATAGCCTGAATATCCATCTAGCAATGAAAACCTTTTTGAACCAGCTACAACCTACAATATTTGTTCCATTGATGGAAGCGGATAATGATCCTTGAGTGATGCTCTATTTAGATCATGAAAGTCCACACACAATCTTATTTCTCCATTTCTTTTTCTTACCGGCACCAAGTTTGCAACCCAACTTGAGTGTTTGATGGGGAAGATGATACTAGCCTCAATGAGCTTGCTTAACTCTTTTCTCATGAGAGGTTCGATATGAGGATTTACTGGCCTTTGCTTTTTCCTGACAGGCTTGGATTCCGGATCCAACTCAATAGTATGTTGTGCCAACTTTGGGTTGAAACCTCTTAGATCTTTGTAAGTCCAAGCAAAGACATCTGGGAACTCTTGACAAAGCTGAACAAAATCAGATTTCTCTTGTGGAGTACTTACTTTGCCAATTTGCAATGTCTTGCCTTCTTCCACTAAAATAGGCTCTGAATCTTCACCCTTTACTTGAATGTTCGCTTTCTCCTTCCGGAACTGATCATTTGGGTTGAAGATTGACTCCAAGGTTATGAGGCCTTTTGGTAGTTTGTTAGTTCTCAGCTGCACCACTTGGTCACCATACTCGATGCTCCGGCCTTGTCTTGATTTCTCGCAGAGAACTCAACTTCTTCTTGCAGAAATTAATAATTTGCCGATCATTCTCAAAGACTTGCCAACTTGTGTTGTTATCCGGAACAGCTGGTCTCACAACCACTTTGATATGAGGCTGAGATTTTTCACTTTTGATATTTTCTACAACGTCAAATGCAGCCCCAATTGCTGCCAGTCTGTCAGCGGCTTCATTCTTTTTCCTTGGGATGGAATTGATACTAAAAGCCTCAAAATCTTCAATAAGATCCCATACCCGATTTTTGTAGTTCTTCAATAGATCATTTTTGTGGCATTTTTCCTCTCGACTTGGTTTACGATCAGCTCACTATCACTAAATACTTATAAATTCTTGATGCCTTTCTTCTTTTCCCAGTGTAATCCGTGAATTAAGGCTTCATACTCAGTTGTGTTGTTTGAGCAAGAAAACTGAAAATGGAAGGTTGAGTAATACTTTGTACCTTGCTGTGAAATGAGCATATCTCCTCCTCCCCGCACCTTGTCTACTCCTCGACCCATCAAAGAACAATTGCCATACTTCATTTTCATCCTTATGATCCGGCTTGGTGATGCTAGGGAGAGGTTGATTTTCTTCATGCAAACAATAAACTCCTAGCTCGATTCTTCCACTTCTTGATAAGGATCAAAAGCATGTACCTTGTTTTGCCCATTCATCAAGAGTTAGATCCGGGATGCTTCCAACCTTGGTGTTAGCTTCATCGGTGCTTGGGTGGTCTTCTTGATCAAATGCTGAACAATTGGTGTTGATCTGACTTGGAGTGTAAGGCTCAATGTGGAAGTTTGCAATAGGTTAGACTGATTCAGCCTTAGTTCCATACCTCGCTCAACAACATGTGTGACCAATCAGCAGACAGATATCCCCCAATCTTGGCTATGAAGTCCCTTGACAAGCATAGGGAAAAGAGTGGTGGAAGGTCTATGACTGATACATCTTGTAAAACAACAACATTTGGACATGCATGCAAGGTAAGACTCAAGTTTCTAATCACTCCAACTGTTGTTACTTGCTGTCCCATCCAACCGCACTATGCCTTTCGATATGGTTTCATATTGGAGTCCTAGCTGATCGGCTATTTGTTTAGGCATCACTGAGCTACTTGCCCCGGAGTCTATCATGCAATTGTGCACTAGCTGATTTCCAATGATTAATGAAACATAGAAAGGAGGGGGCTTCACATTTTACCTTCTTTGTCCTCCATGATTCCCTTCTCACTGGGTAGTATTTGTGAGCACTTTCTCTTGCATCGAACTTGTTGATTCAAAGTTGGCTAGTCCTTCATGGCAGCTTGTAACAAATCTCTTTGGCCTGGGATAGACAGGGATTCCCACATTGATATGTTGACACTTGTCTTCTTCATCTGATCAATGATATTGAACGGTGATGAAGGATCTCTTTGCTGTCCCTTGGTTTGCATATTCACTCCTTGCACATGGGCAGCAACAACTGGTATCTGAGTTGGCCTAGGAGCTGTTCTTGGCTGCCCTTGTGCATTTACAATTGGATTTTGCTTGCCAACCATTTGTGGGGCCATGGAAGGTTGTGGATTGGTTGGAGCTAATGGCTGCTCTTCCCCTAAGTTTCTTCTTTTTGACCTTGTGTTGGCTGCAACACCTTGAGAAACTGCCTGATTCATGCCACAAAAATCCTCTGCTTGCCAATTTACCAACGTGGTGTCATTTGGGGCTGATTGCTATTGGAATGTTTCTTGTTGTTGGCTATTTCCTTGACTGCCCTCACCCTCCACACCAGTGGTTGTCACCATTAATGCTTGATTCAAAGCACCATTGAAGCACATGGATTGGTTATGAGGTTCATTGCATGGAAAACACCAATCATACTCCTGGGCAATGTTGTTTTGTGTTGGCACCAATGCCTTAGAGGCAGATATGGCATTTGGATTATAGGGCTGAAATGGTCTATTGGCAGGAGGCCTTGTTTGATTTATATTTGCAGCTGGATTAGGAGGCCTTTGTGGTTGGTATGGCTGCCTGTTAGGCTGAGCTTGGGGCTGGTAAGAAGGTCTAAATCCTTGAGCTTGCTATCTTTTGATAGTAACCAGCTCATTTCCCAAATTTTGCAACTATTTCATGACCTCTTGGAGTTCATTTGAAGCACTAGAGGATGAAGTAGAAGTTTCATTTGAACTTTGATTTCTAGGAGTGGGAATAGGAGCCAAAGTGGGTGCTTGACTAGTACTTGGATTTTCTAGGTTTGGATACAAGGGCATGGGAGGCCTAGGAGCCAGTTTACCAGCTTGAATAAGACAATTTTCAGCTCTAATGGTAATGCTATAAGCAGCAGGTAAGGTTGTGCCTCCCATAGATTGAATTAACATAGAAATATCAGAATTCAAAGCTTTAAGGTAATATAGAAAAGCACCTTCTACTGTTGGCCTGACTGCCACTGGAATCCTATCCCAAGACCTTTGAAATCTGAAGTTGAAGTCAGTCAGCTGCTCATTGGGGGCTCTCTTGATAGTTGTCAATTGTTCTAGTAGAGACAAATTGTCTCCCTTTTCCCCAAATTGTTCATGGAGAACTATGCATAACTGATTCCAATTTGTGATAGAACCAGCTCCAAGGCTCCTAAACCATTGTAATGCCTTCCCTTTGAATGAAGATGCCAGAAATTTGACAGCCACATCCATTTCATTTATCTCATGGATTCGCACAAATGTTAGCAATGTCTTTGACATGATCACTGGAGTGGTATGATTTTCTCCAGTGAAAATGGAATGTTCTTCAACGCTGCAATTGGAACTGGATTCTGTGCATTGAGGGCAAGTGGGCTACTGCCAGTGAAGTTGACAAAGGGATTCGGTGGTTGCGCCATTCTGATTGGCCTGAGAACCCTTGTTGATGCGAGAAAAGGTCTACCAGGTGGAGGTGTAGACAAAGTTCTATTAGGTGGAGACGCAGATCTTTGAGCTCTTCTTCCCCTTCTTTCTCTACCTAGAGATAGGTGTAGATAAACAAACAATCCTTCCTCCCTAGTTCTTGACCTGGTCTGTATTCTTCTCATAAATTTGCCAGTGCTTGACTGCAAAACCAGCGGATTATGCCTCTTTTGGGAGTCACTAGATGTGCAATTTCAAAGCTCCTTCAAATTTGGAACTTAGAACAAGTGTACATCGATCTTGTTGTAATGAAAGTGAAGACCTCTAAGTCCCACCTAAGTGTGTAATCAAGTTATCACCAAATCACAAGCACCCTTGTGTTTATACAAGTGCATATACTTGAACTCACGGTGTGATTGGATAACATGGGTACTATCTCCAAGTTGTGGGACTTGCTACTTGAGATAGACCTCCAAAGAAAGCTGGTTCTTGCTCCTAAACTACCTGTCACAATCTACTATAATGCAGGGGAAACTAACTATTCTAATCTAAATTTCCAAGGGACCAGGGAGAGAGAATGCATAAAATGAAAGCCTACAATAAAGCGGTGATACACTAGAAAAGGAGGGTGTGAGAATAGTCTCCAGATGCGTGAAATATAGAAGAAAAGTGCACACTAGAAGAGGTGATGACAGCTTCTCCATAATCTAGCGAAATGCATTCACAACAATATTCCAAGCACACACAATGATAATGGATCCCGCAAGAACATAATAATAGACACAATATTCTTGTAGAAAGATTAAAGGGGCAAGAAGAATGTAAGAAAACACAACAGGGGAGGATATATCCACAAACCGATATTTTATTGCTTCATGATATGCACAGCTTCAATCTATTACAAGAAAGGGCCTGGATCACCATGCAAGGAGTCCACTATAAGGGCTCGCAACACATTGGCTTCACAAAGCAATTTTAGTAGAGCTTTGCTACAAAGAACTACCTCTCCTTACAATGAGCCCAACACTCCAATTTATAAAAATGAGAAGGGAAGAGAGAGGAAATCCAAATCTACCCCAACTGCTTCTAGGTTTCATTTAATTCATCTCATTATGGTGGTAGGTTAGAAAGCGGTGAATTGTATTTGCATTTAAGCTGGTTGTTGAAATGTCATTTTTGGCCATTACCATGCGCCAGAGACATTTCTTGATTTTATCTCTCCAAATTGAACCAAAATTCAAGATTGACCCGGAATCATGTAGAGAATTTCATCATCTTTCCATTGATATAAAGAATGTGAAAATCCGAGCTCTGGATCGAAAGTTATGGCGATCTGAAGATTTAGGGCAAAAAACAGGCCAAAATGGATCGGTGGGAAAATATTTGAATTTTTCCCGCACACTGCCACTTGGATGACACGTGTCGGGATTTTGATTCATCCGCGGGTTCATCCTCTGAAAATTCCTTTCGGGCCCTTAAACTTGGACACGTGGCACTATTTTATTGGTTTGGGCTTGAGGGGCGCATTTTTACCTTGCGCCAAACACTTAGCAACTTTTCAACCTTCTGACACGTGGCACGTTCTGATTCATCCGTGGGCCTCCTTGTTCCTATTTGGCCACTTTGACTTTTCACGTCCTACGTGTCCCTCACGTACTTTTGGCTGGATGTCCCAAATGAAAATCTCCTGCTTCGGCCGATTCGGGCTTCCTTGTTCCTGTTTGAGGTGAAGACACGTGGCGAGATTCCATTCGTTGGTGAATATTTCGCTTTTCACTTCCCTCGCGTAATTTTGGCCCAACCTGTCCTGGATGAAAGTCCCTATTTCAGCCGAATAGGTCGGTTTGCGTCCTCCGCCTACTTTTGGCTTGGATGTCCCAAACTGTCTGGGACAAATATCTCCGAACCACCCGAAATGGACCGACTTGTGCCAAACCGGCCGATCCACGTCCCACGCATACTTTTGGCCCAGATGTCCTGCAACTGCGTGAAACAAGACTTAGGAAATTTTTTCCCTCTTTTGGCTGATTCACCTTTTTGCATCCCTCGTGTCCCGACGCCCCAACTCGACTCCCCGCTGATTGCCTGGCGGCTTTTGGCCTGATTCGCGCCTGACGTGCATCCAACCGCCCCGCGGACCGCCTGGACTAGGACTTAGCCAATTTTTTCATTTTTTTCGGCCCCAAGCTTGGGATTTCTTCTTGGATGGGAGAGTTAGAGAGAAGCGAGGGGGCCCCAAAACATGATTTTGGGCCTTGAATCAATCTCCTTGCTTGGGATGAATAACTTGATGCATGTTATCAAAATTACCTTGGGGTGAATTTTGGATAACACTAAAGCATCTCATGCATATTAACAAATTTTGAATATAAATTTTTTGTGACATGATACTACATAATACATATATTCATTTTATAATGAACTATATAAATTACAATGATAAACGATGAATTTCAAATCACCTTTTTAGCCATCATTCTTGCAGCCTATAAAACAAAGTGAACATGAAATCAATGATAAATCGCTGGCATGGAATCCACCCTAATCTAACATAATTAGCATTTTTCAGGTTCCCATTTACATATAATAATAATTACACTTTTCAATCGAAGGAAAAGGTTTAGAGACACGTATTCATTACATTTCATTTCACTTCATTTCGTAACCCAGGAGAGAGAAAGAGAAGGGAAGAGAGAGAAAACACCATTTTGTCAAAAGTTCTATTTCACACAACAAGTTACACTATAGAGTTTCTAAATAGTTATTTACATGTGTCAAAAGTTTCCACGGTGGTTTGGCAACCCGACGAGGGTCCCACAACTTTCTATTTTTACATTTTCTTGTTAGCTACAAAAATGTTCAAATCGGGCTCGGAGGCTAAGAAACCACTTTCAAATGTTGTCTTCTGATGAGAAAACACACCACAATTAAATTTCTACGTGTCCACTTATATACCAAGAGTTCAAAGTAACTGACGGAATTTGGGAACCTGCAAACGATTTACGTTTGGCAGCTTGTTTTCCGGGGCCACAGGTCATAAATGTCCCAGTTGTAAATGGACAAAAGTTAGCTCAAGGGATCATAAAACCACGTCCAAAATTGATGTTTGATGGATGAAGACATAACAAGAAACTTCCTACAAGTTCCCCTATATAAGGAGAATTCATCGAGTCGACGGACTCGAATACTAGAAAATCATTTTCAAATGGCGATAAGTCGAAATTCTCCCAATTTGACCTGTCAAATTGCAACCGGAGGCCTAAAAATGGATTTTCCAAACTATCCAGAAAAGTGTTTTTCCCTAAACTAAATGTTCCATGTAATTTTCTAGTAAGAACACTAGAGGTTTGCGAAAATGGATAATAATTTCTCTATCTAGGTTTCAAATGGCGGTTCAAAATGAAAGCCAACTTTATAGTTTTAGTAGCTTCTTACAACTACAAAATGGTGTAACATTGCTCCCAATATGGCATCAAAAATATCACAAATGTTCCTTCGGGTCAAACCAAAGGTTAAGGTGACTCCTCACATAACAAGTACATGAATGAAGCTTAACATCCCATTTTCGGAGTTACGAAGGGTACTTAACGAGTCTTCGAAAAATGCAAAATTATCTATTTAAACAAGGAGATGGTCAACATTTTTACTGGGAAGTCAATTTTGTCTTGTCGATAAAACAATATTGTAGCGATCTAGTTGGGTAGGAAGTTTTCTAAATCACCTCAAAATGAGGGTGGAAGTTCATGGTTTAATGCAAAAGAGTTATTTTGATTTTGTGAGTTACGACACGACATTTCATTGTTTTGCAACGAGTTAATATAAAACAATTAAATGTATTATAACCCTAATATTTAGAATTATATTAAGTTGCAAATGAAAAACTAAAGTATGAGAGTTATGAAAGATAAGGGGAGATGAACCATGCTTGGGAACGAAGAAGCCAGTCAAAACCGTGGATTCGGTTCAAGCATCTCCTTAAGCATTTTGTTGAACAAATCATGAGCATCCGCAATATTACCATTTTTCCTTTGCTCAAAATCCTCAAGCTTTCCCAACGAACCCATTTAGCACCGAACCAACAATAAGACCACATGTTTAAATGGCATTGGACAATAAGGTTTGGAGCTCCCTCAAGATAGCCAGCATGACTAAGACATCCATACATACCCGCATATAATATGTTTGGGTATATTCCATATGACCACACCTCCGAGGCATTTGCAAATACAACATCTGACAAAATTTTCTCAATCTTTTATGCTTTGTTGGAAGTTCATCCCTGTCCTAGAACTCACATTTGGCATAGGCCGAGAAAGGTAGGCAAAAGGAATGTCAAATTTCCATTATGCTTTGATGGATGTCTACTGCATTAAGCCCGCATTTTACAGTCAGGGAAGTTACCTTAAGGTTTCTAAACCTTTTCAACAAACCCATTCGTGAAAATCATTCTATCATTGCAGTATATGATGCCACATTTATGTCAGGCATTCAGTCAAGCATTTCACCTGCCAAATGCATGCTTCCACCATTGCATACATATATGTTGTAGCACTTGCAACAAAACATCTGAAAACCCATTATTCTTTGAAGTATTTACTACCCTTTTTCCACAAACCTGTGTGCTTGCAGAAATAAAAAGAATGAAGTTTTCCTCCACAATTTTGTATCCGTATCTACCTTGGCACATGCATCTACAATAGGTGGGAAATCATCCAACTATTCTCCATGGTATTACTCATTCACTAGGAACTTAAGCATCCCACTCTTCTACCATAACCGCACTACTCTCAGGTGCCCTCGATAGGGAAAAAAACAAGTGGTTATTCCTCCACTTGTGGTGTCCAAACTTACTGCAAAAGCTATGCCCTAAGAATAAGAAAATCACCTGATTGTTGTAGGTGTGACCATTCCATAGTCTAAAATCAAGGACATGTAAAAAGATAGAAACATGAAGCATGAGGACCACCACCAGAGGTCAGAGGGTATCAATAAACATGCACCGCAAAGAGATGGATCTGACATTGGTGTTGGAGGCATAAGCTCTCATACATAACCTATAGTCATTCCAAACAATGAAGCCACGTTTCTTTCAGGCATTTTCTAACAGTTCACATGTAGGTCTATGCTTCCACATTCAGCATGCATGTCTACCTAAATGCTTCCAACTGCAAGCATCTGATAGAGCCTCAACTATGGTGCACAAGTTGGGAGTGAACCGATCAAGTTGGAGCTCTATGATTTTCTTATGGAAATGATGAGCTTGTCATGAGGATATCCATGCCCCATTCAAGAGGTCTCATTTTACGTAGGCTGGGAGTATGCAAGTAACTGTGAATTGATTGGTTTGATACCTATTCGCTGCTTTAGGTAAAACTACCCCCGTAAAATCCTCTTCTTGCTGCCCTCCTGCTGCAACTGTCCCATTTCTGCTATATTTACAACATGAGCTTTAGTTTCAGGCAGTTAATGCTTCTGGATCTGAAATAAAGTAATTGTATTATTATGCAAGGGAAAATGATAGGTCTACATGCTTTGATGGATGCCCATACCTTGATAGGTCTCCCTCCACACGACACCACCTGATAGAGCCCACTACACTCATCCAATTTCCTTTAAATTTTACCTACTACTTTTAAATTTCACCTAATCTTGCCCTTGGTATGCATCCCAACTGCTAAAACAATTTATTTTATGTCCTTTCATTTTATATTTTAAATTTAATTGTGATCGTTATTAGATCTCGTCAAAGGGAATGTGACCTACAATGTTATTCTAAAAGATGGGTTCACGATAATGTCGCTAAATGTAATGACTACGATAGTAAAATTTAACTAGGGGTTTTATTTACCTAACCTAAGAGGTGCCATCGAGTATAAGGTTTAATTTTATTCTATGGTTTCAAAAAAAAATTCTATCCTACGAAGGATCACACACATTAAGGCAAGCTATGCTCAGATCTTATACTAGGGTTGAGCGTTTCAATTAGATCTCTTTATTACATTTACAAAGTAAGAATACAAAAAATAATTAATCATTTATTGAGCACTAAAAAATTCCCCACAATGTATTAACTTCAAATTCATTTACTATATATATATCAAACCCTTTTACCATACGCAACTAGGAATCAAATTGAACCAAGTAATAAAATGCACATTTCTTAAGATATCCCTAAAACTAACATGCCATACATATTAGAAAATTTCTAATATAACATTTCTATAACATGAGACTACATTATACATATATTAATTTTACAATCACCTATAAAAATTATAATAATAAATAATGAATTACACTTCGCCCTATTCGCCATCTTTCATGTATCCTACAAAACCATGTGAGTATGAAATCAATGATAAATCAACGGCATGGCATCCACCTAGATGTAACATAATTAAAGTATTTAGTTTTCCATTTACATTTAATAATAATTAAAATTTGCATTCGAAAGAAAAGGTGTAGAAAAATGTATTCAATTAATTTCATTTCATTCACTTCGTAACCAAGGAAAGATAAAGAGAAAGGAAGAGAGAGAAACACCATTTTTTCAAAAGTTCTATTTCACACATCAAGTTACACTATACAGTTTTCAAATAGTTATTCACATATGTCAAAAGTTTCCATGATGGTTAGGCAACCGACAGGGGTCCTACAACTTTATTTTTACGTTTTCTTACTAGCTACAAAAATGTTCAAATAGCCAGGAGGCTAAGAATCCGCTTTCAAACGTTATCTTCCAATGAAAAAACATAGCATGGTTAAATTTCTGTGTCCACTTGTATACCAAGAATTCATAGGAACTGGTGGAATTTAGAACTAGCGAATGATTTACGATTGGCGGCTTGTTTTCTGGGGCCATTGGTCATAATTGGCCTTGTTGCAAATGCTTGAAAGTTAGCTCAAGGGCTCAGTAAACCACATCCAAAACTAACGTTTGATGGATGTAAATGCCATGATAAAATTCCTACATGTTTCCCCATTTATGGTTAATTCATCAGAGTCGACAAAAATCCAAACTAGAATTTTTTTTCAAACAACGACATGATTTCTAAAGCCACCAGTCCTAATTGGTCCAGCTTACCTACTCAAATTGTGATCATAGGCCTACAAAAAGGCTTTTCCAAACTATATAGAAAAGTTTTTTCCCTAAACCGAATGTTCCATGCAATTTTCTAGTAAACACACTAGAGGTTTACGAATATGGATAATAATTCCTCTATCTAGGTTTCAAATGGTTGTTCAAAATGAAATCCAAATTTTTAGATTTAGAAGAACTTCCTAAAGACTATAAAAACAAAGTGTAACATGACTCCTATAAGGGCATCAAAAAGGTCACAAATGTTCATTCGGGGTCGATCCAAAGACTGAGGTGAATCCTCACATAACAAGGTACACGAAAGAAGATTAACATCCCCTTTCCGAAGTTATGAAAGTTACTTTTCGAGTCTCGGAAATCACAAATTTATCAATTTAAACTAGGAAATGGTCAACCTATTTATAGGGAAGTCAACTTCATCTTGTAAATAGAAAGGAGTACTATAGAAATATAGTTTGGTTGGGACATTTTCTACATCATCATGAAGTGAGGGTTTAAATTCAATGTCTACCAAGGAATATTGGATTTTGTAAGTTAAGATATAATGTTTTATTGTTTTTAAAAAGTTTATTTAATATAGTCAATTATACGAAAATCCTTCAGTTTAAAATTTTAGTCCATTGCAAAAGAAAAACTAAAGAACATAAATTATGAGAGATGAGGAGAGATAAACCATGCCTAGATAACAAATCCGGTCAAAAACGTGGGATTCGGTTCAACATCTCACTCAAGCATTTTGTCGAACGTTCATGAGCATCCACAATTTTACCATTTCATCTTTTCTTGAAATCCTCAAAGTATTTTCCAATGAACCCATTTTGCACATAACCATTAATAAAACCACACAAGTTTAAATGGTATGCTAATAATAATATTTTAGAGCCCCTCAAAGAAGTTAGCGTAGTCCTTGCATTCTTATGTGATCTTCAATAACCAAGAATATAAACCCAGAATGGCCAATACATGTTTAATGGTGTTTGATGATAATGTTTGGAGCTCCCTCAGGATAGCCAAAGCATGACTAAGAAATCCATACATACCCGCATACAGGATTATTGTAGATGTAATGCCATGGGATTTTTGACACCAATACTGCGCTATGTACCTTGGGATATATTATAATGTATATGGGTTGATGGAGATGCCGACATGTGGCACACATCCCCTTATCTTATTATATCATTCATTTATGATTTATTATGCTTAGGAGGTCAGCCTCAGTATTGGCCATAGGTTAGAATGGTATATATAGGGGTTAGAAGGTTGTAGTTAATCATGATATTGAGTATTGGAGTGTTATTGTATGGTTTGGAGGTTACCCGAAGTGGTATTCGAGGTTCCCCTTCAAGTGGCAAAGATATTATATGAGCATATTGTCATAATATATATATATTTTGGTGTTCTATCATGTTATTCTGCTGTATGTGTTCTGATTTATACAAGTAATATCCTTACAAGTGGTATCAGAGCAATGATTTCGGCCAAAATTAGGGCAAAAACCCTAATTTTTTGTTTCGAGTATATCTTGAAGAGGGTATCGATTTTTTCCCAATTTTTTCATCATAATTTGGAAACACTCTAATTCAGAATATCTGAAAAATTCAGCTCCATTGGATCTATTTTTCGGATGTTATTGGTGTTTTAGGTTTTTTCATAAATTCTCTTTTCAGGAAGCAAATTGTGGTATTTTTTAGAAAAATTTATATTTTCAGAAAGCTCTTGAAATTTCAGTTAGGGTTTGTTCTTTGTGTTTTTATCCATCTACCAAAATATTTTCAGAATTCCGAAAACCCTAGTTTTGTGGATCATGGGGATGGTAGCTTTTTTTAGAGATGGCAGGATTGATGCTAGAGAATGGTGGAACAAATTCAGGGATAAATTCTCTAAACCATCAGATATTTGGTTATTCAAGTTGTGGATTAGTGGCCCTACACATATTTTCTTTTCTAAGTTAGAAAAGGAAAAGTCTAATTGGTCTTTGCAGGAACTGGAACAAGTTTTTATGGACAGATGGGCAACAAAAGAAGAAGAAGACGAAGAAGAAAGAAGAAGAAGAAGAAAAAGAAAAAGAAGTAGAAGAAGAAGAATCAGAAGTAGAAGCAACATCAGAAGAAGAAGAAGAAGAAGAAGATGTTGATGATGAAATTGCTACACAGGATAGGATTTCATATGGTGGTTGGATGATCGAGCTTGGTGACAAGTGTGCAATAATTTAAAGCACACTCATTATATGGCTTCTTCTTATGTTTCGGGGATGAAACATGTCAAAGAGGGAGGCAATGCTATGTACCTTGGGATATATTATAATGTATATGGGTTGATGGAGATGCCGACATGTGGCACACATCCCCTTATCTTATTATATCATTCATTTATGATTTATTATGCTTAGGAGGTCGGCCTCAGTATTGGCCATAGGTTAGAATGGTATATATAGGGGTTAGAAGGTTGTAGTTAATCATGATATTGAGTATTGGAGTGTTATTGTATGGTTTGGAGGTTACCCCCTCGAAGTGGAAAAGATATTATATGAGCATATTGTCATAATCTATCTATATTTTGGTGTTCTATCATGTTATTCTATTGTATGTGTTATGATTTATACAAGTAATATCCTTACAAATACAAGAAACCGATCCATAAAAACTATAAACACACAAAAACAAACCATGAAGAATCTTACATGGTTAGGAAAAATCCATGCCAACAAATCTCTTGAAGCACTTGAGAGGTAGATGATAACCCAGCTAGGCATCCATAATGGCATTTCCTTCCACTACAAATCCGGGCTAACCACATCAAGTAGAGGGGGACGAGATGAAGGAGGCTCCCAAACACAATCCCAATGATCCCACTTTTCATGGCCATGTGCTAGGAGTACGAGGGCAAGAATGTTAGCCTTCAAATTTAATGCCTGCCAAATCAAATGTTTGAAGGGTTCCAAGGCCTTTTCAACAACCCATTTCTGCATCTCCTATTATCATTACAGTCCACATTTTCTTTGCATCCATATTTACCATGACACCTGCAACTATAAAATCTAACAAAACCTCTAATTTTGTAGCAAGTTATTTCTTTGAGGAACTTTGTCAATAGTTCACTTTCCATGTGTAAGGTTCCAAATTTTGTATGCCTATATACCAGAGCACTTCCAACTACAACATATGACAAAATTCTTCTATTCGTGTGCCTTGCTAAATGCCCCTACCCTGTTCCAGTGCACACCTTTTTGACACAGGCTGGGAGGATGTTGGAAAAGGGCACATAAGCTATTCCATGTGTAGAAATGGTGAAATATTTTGGGACGGCCATGGGTAAGAGCTCCGTTGAACAAAGATACAGATTCAAATCAAACAATTTGTAAATAGAAAAAAGAGGATGCGACAGGGGAGAGAGAATTGTTTTATTTAATTAGGTGAGTGTGCAGGCCTGCAATGTTTTTAAAGTTAACTTGTCTTCAGCGTGGAGAAGTAGCTGGGGGTCATAAATAAAGTTCATGAATTATTGAGAGAGGAAAATGACAATCTACCTGCCCATGTAACTCCACCTTTCTTTGTCCTTTTTCTTTATATTTTAAATAGAGTTTGCGTTTAAACATGGAAACCAATGGAGGCAATAAATTACTTGAATAATTTTGTAAATAAAATGACATGTTCAAGGCCACTTGCTCCACTAAAAAATTGAATCCTTCCACTCACCCACAAGCGTGTCAATTCTACCCAACTGCACTAAGCTTCGCAGACTTTTAGTTTATTTTAGAATTTGATTCTTTTTTTTGTTGGGCACTATAACTTCCCCTTCCAAACATCAAATAGCTTGTTGATCTAACATAAGGCCACAAGATACTTTCCTTATAAATGATTTCTCTTGTTATACTTAAATTCTCATAACTACCCATGATCACGAAAACATCCTTCATTACCCTTGGGGGATATATTATTACCGCGTGATGTCTTTCGGAATAAAAATGAAGAGAATACTTATCGACGCACTATGACATATATCTTTCATGACCTCATCCAAATAACATTAGAAAACTAGGTTGATAATATCCTAGGTAAATCCAAACAATGCATAGATTATATCATTGTACTCAATTCAATATTTACCCATCATATTCAATAATTTCATTGTCATAACCCGTTCAATGTGTTTTTGTTGTTCTCACAACTAAAATTAAAGTTCATCATATTTATCATCGGGCATTCAAGTAGACCCAACCAAGGTAAAATAAATAATTAAAATTCCCCTCCTTAAACCTTAAACAATTTACGTATCCCTCAAGGAAAAATGCAATAAATTCACCACTTTATATCATAACTCTAAGACCATTATCAACCCTTTCATCATCTTCTTTGCATAGACATTAACTTTAAATTGGATTTTAATTATCAAATACCATTCGATGATTTCAAATAGTATCTCTTATCACCTCCCATGCTTATGCCTCCTTATGAGAGGGAGTCTTTTTGTCTTTACATATCTTCTAGAGATCATTCCTTAGGTACTATACTTCCTCATCAAGATGAGAAAATTTTTGAACATGTCGTTTATTTTATAATTTTCACCCTCCGTAAATATGGAACTCATTATACCGAAGCGGAAAATTTGTGTTTTACCCAATACTTCGCAACTTCCAAACTACGTCATTATTTCCTCTATCAAAAAACCTAGGTTCTCACAAGTTTTAACCCACTGAAAACAATGCAATCTAAACCATATCAGATTGACCACATTACTTAGTTGCTTATTCTCATGAATGAGTTTTATCTTGAGTTCATACTACAAAAATCATTAAAGGCCAGGCAATTACAAATCTACTTAGTCACGGACCTCTTCCGACACTTAAATAGCTCACAAACAATTTCCAATGAATCAATCAATGTTATCAATGATAAAGAATAAAATCCTATCAAAATCACCCTCTTCTTCGATGGATCTAAATTCCAGCAAGGGGGAGGGGCTGGTATCGTCATTATACCTCCCTATGGGACTCCTATTCCTCTATCCTTAAAACTTAACTTTGAATGCACTAACAAGATGGTTGAATACAAATTTTTAATAATGGATATTCAAACCACCATCATGGTAGGTTTCCAAATATTAGATACTTATGGAGAATCACATATTGCTATTAATCGAGTCAAAGGAATTTATCAATGCAAGAACAAAACCCTACAAAAATATAAAGAAATTGTATGATTTCTCCTTGAATCCTTCGATCATTACACCATTCAGATAGTTATTTCATGTTCTAATAAGCTTGCAGACACCATGGCTTATTTAGGATCCCTTACTCCTTTACCAACTTATAATTCTAAAAATAAATTCCTCATCCATAGACTAGATCAACCATCTCAAAAAAATTAACTCCCCTCTATCAATGTAATAAAAAATAATTCAACTAATATTTGGTATACACATATATTTATACACATTAGGGAAACCAAAATCCCCCTAATATTTGAATAAATGTTAAAAGATATTTCGAAATGTGTGACCCACTATGTCATTGTAGGTGGCATACCTTAAAATTACGGGTTTGAATGGCTCTTACTTAGATGTATTAAATCTCACGAATCCACTAAGGACATCTAGCAAGTCCTTGATGGAATATGTTGTGGACATTTCAATGGTATTACTACCACTAAACGTGTATTACGGTTGGGATATTACAAGCCTACTATAAAACATTTTTTTGTGAGTATGTCAAGAAATGCATCAAATGTCAGCAACATTTAGATCTCATTCATGTCCCTAGTAAAGCTTTGCAACAATCTCAAGATTTATGGAATTTCTCACAATGGGGGTTAGACCTCATTAGCACTATCAATCCTCATTCATCTCAATAACATCATTCTATAATTACAACCACTATATATTTTTCAAAATTGGTATAAACCATTCCATTAACATTAACTCAAGAAAAAAATCACCGAATTAATCTATCAACACATCACATGTCTCTTTCTCATTCCTCATAAAATTGTCATTGATAATGCAAAATCCTTAAAAAATAAGGATGCTAATAAAATATGAGACACATTCAATATAAAACTTAGCTTCTCATCACCATATTACCCCTAAGAAAATGGAAAAGCTAAATCCTCTAAAAATACTCAAAAAATTCTCATGAAAAAGGTTGTGAAGCAAGTAGGAACTAGCATCTAAAAATCATGTTTTCTCTCTAGGCTTATCAAACTAGCATCCATTCCCCTACATGTGCTATGCCATTCTCACTAGTCTATGGCTCCAAGGTGGTTCTACCACGTGATTTTAACATCCCGATACTTCGTGTATCTCTCAAACACTTTATCTTTGATGAATACTATCGACAATACCGTCTAGCAAAGTTAGAACTACTAGATGAATAAAATTTAAGAACTCTTGAACACCATCATGTCTACCAAGACCACATATAACACACATGTAACAAAATAGTAAAATAATGTGACTTTAACATAGGTTATTGTACGTACCCAAAATTGTAGGGTACTGCACCACCTGGAAGGAAAAATGTTACAAGCGCCCCAATGATGATACAGGTCTCCTCGCAAGGTGTTCGGGATCCGGAAAAGCTCTCCAAGTGTGCATTAACATCCCGCATGCCCCACTTAGCCCCTGCGTCTTTTTTTTTTTAATTTCTTGACCTTTTTCTCATTAGTTATGAAACCGCCGCCCGCTCAGGCGGCGGTCTCGTGACTGCCACCCTAATCGTGGGCTAGTCCTGTAACCACCGCCCGCTCGAGTGGCGGTCCCTGGACACGCTTTCGAACATTATTTTGACGTGAATCAAGTAAAAATCAATGATTCACCAGATTTTTTCACCGCCTTGAGCTTGCATTTATGTTTTTGGTCCCCTGGAATAGTGTTTGGCCATTGTTTATAGTTTTAGAGTTCAGTTTGGTTTTGATCTTTGGGTGAATGAATTGCTATAAATAACTAGCTTGTGCTCAAGCAAATGGCCCCCTCAAATTTTCCACATATCCATCTTGTGCAAGGGATGCTATTATTTCATCCAATCCATTGGAGTATGATAGTCTGTTTATCAACCGGAAGCCATTAAAGTTGTAGGTTTTTCTCCTCAAACAAGATAGTTTTAGGTTTTGGAAATTTTATGTTACATGACCCGCAATAGATCCCACTAGGAATTGAATGAGCCAAGCTTTGCACTCTTGCGCTATCCCTCTCCTACTCACATCGTATTCAATCTATATTCTAAAGCTATCCTTTGTCCCAATATCTACTTCTATTGCTGCAAGCATTACATGCTTTCTAGATCCACGTGAGCACGAAAGAACGAGGAGATCACACTGAGGGGACAAAGTTACACACACCGTCAGATTTTCCACTGTTCTACAGAATCCAGGTTCTAAATTTCAAAGTTCTAGTTAGAAGCATATCAAATAGAGTAGATAATCACTTTATTTCAGTCAATTTACTTTTGATATTTCAGAAAGCTATGGGGATTGATAGTTTCTGAGAGACTATGATTCATTCCCCACTTCTGAGGTAGGATCGAGAGTCTTGCAAATAGACTAGATCAATTATTTCACTGTTTAGAATAGACTTACAACTGCATAGACAAATAGCTATACTTGGTTATCTTGTTTGTTTTAAATTGTTATCTTAGCTATCAATTTCTAGATAGATTAAATTAGTTGCTCTTTTAAATCCATTCAAATAGTTGATCAAAAATACAAAAATAAGAAATCATATATACTATAGATATACTTCACGTAGTTAAATTTCACTTTATTTGCAGTTAGATTTACATTATTGCTTTTGTATGACAATCACGGACCTAGGGATCCCAGAGAATACGTATTTGAGCCAATCGTGCCTCAACCCAATCTCATCACAACAATAGTTGACATAGATCAGAATCTTAGAATCCAAGTCTTCCAAACAACAATAGACTTATAACAAATGATCAGCTCTCGGTTGAGGAGATTAAACATAGAAGATGACCAAGCATACACGTTTTGGTCAAATCAGCCAAACTATAGGTTACCCTATAAAAACATCTACATGAATTTAGAAGGGCTTGAAAGAGAGCAAACATTCGGTTGTGATCCTTTGGTCCCATAGCCAGACGCAGAGACACCCTAACGACATAGATACCACCTAAGGATTCAGGTTGCAAGAACGCCCGTGAGGTACTCGAGAAGATCGTACAAATTGTTAATTTTGAAAATAGAGGCCGAGAAAGCATACGATTATTGGATACTAGGGATTAGGGACTGAATTCGTACATGACCATAGCAGGACCACAACAACCAAGAGTCTACGGTTGCGATCCACAAATCCCACAACCCAACGAATCCATAAGTGAAACAGACATAGACGCTGGCCTACGCACCTTAGTATTCAGATCTACTCCACTTCCACCTATCATCATCACACAATTATCCTTGTTAGATATAGTGGCTAACGAAGCTAAAGAATTCTGGACTAGGCCAGAGAATCACCCATAAAGACAACTATATCCCTCATTCACTCTATGACTCTATCTAGAGATATACACGAGACTATCCAAGGTCATTTTCCACGTATACCACAACCCATAGATCGAATAACGCCAGAGCTCGATATTGATTGGAGCCTTCGAGCGGTCATCCTTGCCGATCGATCTATCACACTAGTTCTAGTTAGGAGGGCCTTCTTTGCCTTAGATTCACAAATTCCACTAGTGCGTGTCAAAGACATCAGATTGCCTAACTAGTTTTTCTGCATACCATACGTATTCCATCCCCACCGGCTGTCTCGGCATGACCTCGGGAGGTCGGGTTCGTGGAAGAGTTACCTGTAGATTCCCACGCTCGCTTGTCACTTTTTCGGCATATAGGTACCAACAATTTCACATACCAAATAGGTATTTGGCATATCATATGATGGAGTGCATAGATGCTCAATAAAGAACAAGATATTATTTTTCCCAAGTTGGATGTTTAACATGGAACCCACTATGGCCATAAAATCCACTACTTTTTTTTGTGCTCTTGGTATTTTTTGAAATGTAATCTTCTAAAATAAATCCTTCAAAGAATCAACCATTCTCTTGTGTGGAAGAAGTTTCTCATATTTAAATTTATACTCATTTGTTACATGTTTTATAATTAGCATGAAATCCTTGATTATGTTTACTTGTCTAATATCCCACTTAATAGCCAACTTCATCCCTACAATAAGGGCCTCATATTTTACTATATTGTTTTTATATGGCAACCAAAGTCAAAATTCCTAAGGGATAAAGTCTCTTCAAAGAGTTATCAACACAATTCCGACACCTAAACCATGAAAGGTAAAAGAGCCATCAAATTATAGTTGTCATATAATAGATTCATCGAGGTACATGTGGATGTATCCGGGAGTTCCATGATCAATGTTTCAAGACTGGTAGTGGGGCTTTAGCTAGTTGATTCGCTAAAACATTTGCTTTCACTGATTTATGGTGTACATACTCAATGTCAAACTCATTGAATAAGATCATCCAATTAGCTTGACTTTCCTATGAGTGTGGGATTTGATAAAAGTACTTGAATGGATCAAAAATAAAAATAATATTGATCTAATTAATTAATAGATAATGATGTATCTTCTAAAAGGAAAAACTATGGCCAAGCAAGCCTTTTCTATCTGTGGTTAGTTGAGCTCATAAGCTATCAACATTCGGCTTAAGTAATACATAGACTTTTCTTTCTTATCCTTATCATAGTGGGAAAATAGTTCCCCAATTGTAAAGTGTGTGGTAGAAATATAGTAACAATGGCTCACCCGCCATGGGCGGCATTAGAATAGGGGGTTTATCCAAATAGTATTTGAGTAAATAAAATGCTTGTTGCTTTACTTGGTCCCTAGTGGAAACATACATATTTATTTAAAAGATGTGTAAATGTGTGACACTTATCTACAAGCTGAGAAATTAACCTTTTTATTGCTTTAATATTTCCTTGTAAGTTTTGTAGTTGTATGATATTCACAAAGGAGACATTTTTGTTATAAAAACAACCTTTTTGGAATCTACTTCAATTCCTCTCCATGAAATAATGTGTTGGTATCCAGATTTATTCTCCCTTAGAATCTGAGTAGCATCACAGATTTAACAAGATACTTAGAGAAAAATAAATCATAAGTCATTTTGTAGCCATGGAAGGGATTCAGCTAGCTCTTTGTCACTCGGGTGTTGGAGAAATGGATAGCACCATATAAAAGGATTTGATCTATCCTCACTACTTTAGGTTGTGCCTTTTGACCAGGGTGAGAGGAACATTTTGTAACCTTTGTTGGTGAAGGACATGAAGAGATCCTTCTTTGCACAATTTTCAAGGGAACCTTGAGAAAATATGATCAATACACCACAATTTAACTCTCATGAGTTGTCACTTCTAAAGAATGGAGATATTTTCTTAACAAGGTTCAGGTTACTAAAGACACTTAAAACTTACTTACTTCTATAAATTTTGGTAGTAGAATTTGTTCATTTTTGGATACACAACACAAACATGGGTACTTCAGGTAGGATTCATGGTTATTTGAAATTTTTGGTGGGGGATTAAGCAAGATGAAGTTGATATCACAAGATCTTTGAGAACCTTTACAACGATTAGAAAACTAATAGCCGAATGCTTTAGAATAGCCAAAATATTCCTTCAATGAAGGTGTTCATCAATGGAGCCCAGATCTGCATGGTTTCACACAATATTTAAGAATTAAACATGAATTCTTGAGCTAAAGACTCAATTAAACATTAACAACCCCTGGTTCCTCATGCCTAAGATACACTCATAGACTTACAAACAATATTTATCAACATAGTGGAAGTAAAATGATTTTAAATTGTTTATTTCATTACAAGATGAAGAAAGGCTCTTCTCATATTGAAATTCTAAATGCCAAAATACTAACACATGGATAAGATTTTTGTGTGATTTAGAGGGATTTGAACATAAGATTGTAACAGAAACATCAAAACCATTTGAAAGATATTCTAAAATAAAAGTAGACACAATTTTGTCCAAGATTGACACAGATTAATTTGAGATCTATTAGATTTATCGGCAGGGAAATTTTCTTTAACTATCTCGAGCTTTCAATGGATGTACACTTGCAACCATCATGAGATGATCAAATCTAAAACACAAGAGATTATAAGGTTTCTCAGATGGTCTCTCAGGAAGATGGGCTTTCTTAATTTTTCTCATAAAAATTAACCCCCAACCATTTGCAAGAGTATCCTCATTACATTTATACAATTCACATGCTCACTCATCCAAAATTTTCCCCACAAAAAGAAGAATATTCGAGGAATAATTTACTTGTTACCAATTTGTCTCAGAAAGTGATGTTTAACAAATTCACACCCAAAGCTTCCAGGTGGAAAAATCATGAACTGATCACGTTTCTCAGACCCTCAACCATGACTGGGATGCCATGCCATAACTTTTTGACATTTATTATAATAACTCTTTTATTCTTTCGTGTGAAATTCCCTTTTTAGTCATTTGTAGGTGGTTATCTATAGCTAGATCTCGGCAAGCAATCCTTTTCACCCTTGAGAATACACCTTGAGAAATGAGTGTGCTCACATGGATGTCTACATTTGTACCTCTCATAAATGATTTTCCTCGCATGGATTATACCACATTCCAGCGCTGTGAGTCTAATTCATCTAATTTTTAAGATGATTAAGTGAAATCCTCCACTTGTTTCCTTTGCGTAATTGCAAAGGTGAAGTCCAGAGGTAGGTTCCCAAACAAGTGTGGGCCTTCCACGTGTCCAGGACCCTAGAGAATTTCATCGGTTGCTGAAAATTTAGAGTATGGGAAGGCCGAGTGGAAGATTCCACGTGTTTATTTGGCACAAATTCAAATATGAAGTTTAGAGGCGGGACCTCAAACAAGTGCAAGATCTCCACATGCCTTGGGCCCAAGAAAGTTATCTTGGCCTTTGAAAAATTCTCAGTATAAAGAGGAACCAGTGGAAGGCTCCACGTGTCTCTTCAATGCACTTTGATATGGTTCCCAAAAGCGAAGACCCTAAACAAGTGTGGACTCACCATGTGTCTCAGCCTAGAAACTTTATTGAAAGATTTTAAGGACCCACGGAATGCACCACATGCCTAGGGTCCGAGAAAGCCTTCTCGGCCATTGAAAATTCTAAGTATGGGAAGATCCAGTGGAAACCTCCACATGTCTCTTCGGTGCTCTTTCAAAAGTAAAGTACAGGGAAAGTCCCCAAATAGGTGTGGGCCCTCCACGTGTCCTAGGCTTTTAGAAAGTTTCTTGAGAAGTTTAAGTATAGAGAGGAGCTATGGGAAATCCTCCACGTGTCTCCTTGGAACAACTACTAAGGTAGAACCTGAGGTGGATCCTCAAATGAGTGCATGCCCTCCATGTGTCCATGGTCTAACAAAGTTACACCGGCCGCTTGAAGAAAAGTCTAAGTATGGGCAGGGCTAGTGAAAACCTCCACATGTCTCCTTGGTGCAACTTCAAAGGTCAAACCGAGAGGTAAATTTTCAAATGAGTGCAGGCCCTCCATGTGGACAAGCTTTGAGTTGAAGCAGGCCTGAGAGTTTCAAAATTCCCCAGCGACCCGCCTTTCCACTTCTAACTTCTGATGTGGGTCCCAGTAGAGTTATAGATTATTTCATAACTTTGCTCCATCGTAGAAAAAGGCAAAAAACTATAAAATGCTTCGGCGACCCACCTCCCCACTTATAACTTGAAAAACTACCACATTGTCCTTCTTCGGGTTCAAAGTAATACTTTTTCCCTACCGCTTCATATTTGTTGAATAACCAATTAGATGTTATTGGGGCCATGGGGCAAATTTGGTATTTTTACAAATGTGACAAAAGTGAAACTTTTACCAAAAATACCCACTGGGCTTCATCCAATCAGAAAGGACCATGTTTCCACGGATGTTGGGATAAAAATTGATAGGAAAACATGACTATGGAAAAATATAAGGAAGGGAAAACCCAAATTCACGCCCAAATTACAAATTCTTTCTCATGGAAAGAGAAATGGTAACAAATATGTGGACATGAAAGTGATCCTTACCAAATGAAGGAAAAATATTTTACGCATCAATACAGGGAGATAGAGAAAACTTCAAACCATGCAGACTGAGACATTTTGAACAAGGCAAGATTAATTTGAGCAATAACATCGGCTCGAATTAGGGATGGGGACTCCCTGTGAGTGCCACAAGAACAACACACCAAACCATATGCCAAAAATCCATTATAAAACGTAGGAAAAACAAGTCTGCAGAGTAGAAAGACAATAACCAAATCCCCCAAGATGAACTGAGAAACCAACAAAAATTGATCACTAGGGACCAGGAAAAAATGAAACACAAAAAAATAGAGCAAAAAAAAAAATTGTGCAGTGTACAATGATGCATGTCTTGATTCTGAGAAACCAGTCAAGAAATTTTTCAAGTTCCCGCCATTAACAGCAACTCGAGAAATTCCCCATTAAAGTCTTTTATGAAAAAGTGTTTGCTCTCCAATCCGAATGTCAATAGAATAAGGGCCCATCCATAATGCTTCAAACTTTCCATGCTTCCCTTATCCTCATGTTTGTTATCCCATGGTAGCACCAGATCTCCCACACTCGAAATCTCTTGGATTCACCTTTTTATCAAATATCTTCTTCAATTTCTCCTTGAACTTCACATGTCTTTGGAGGGACTCTCTTCTCTTCTCATCCAATTCAACAATTCGATTTATACGAGCTTCATAGGGATTGACCTCCTGGTCCTCTAATTGTTGGATAAGATTGGTAACAAGATAATTACATATGTAGGGAAGTAGAGCTTGGGTTCCATATATAATTCAAACTAGCTTTTTCTAGTAGCTCTTTTTTAAGTGGTTTGGCCAACCCTTAATGCGTATATGGGTCCATCACTAATATATAGGTTAATATTTAATATGAAATAATATTTATATTTCTATTATTAAATATGCTAACCTAGGTATATACTTTAGGTTAAATATTTAATATCATGAAATGATTATATTTCTAATATTAAATATTATAAACCTAGGTGTATGTGTCAACCATTTTAGGTTGAAAAGGTGGGTCGGGAGACATACCCGATCACCTTATATAAAAAGGACTTTAGGTCCTCATTTGATATATTCGAGAAATATATCAAAGGTGTGCAAATCAAATGATTTGGTTTTACCCTTGGTAAATAGGGTTTCAAAGGAGGAGGTGATCTTACTGGATGTAAAATAAGTTCTCTGAAGTAAAAGGTTATTTTCAAAGTGGTTTTTACCCTATTGGGGTTTTCCACTATAAATATTGTGTCACCTGTGTTATTTATTTCTGTAAGTATTTCTTTATTTACTTACTTATGTTATGATGTAATATTTATTGTAACATTATGTAATATGTAAGTTGATTAAATCCGTATTTATTAGAATCCTCAAATTCTAACATGGTAACAGAGCGAGGTAAATTAAATAAATTAAGATCAAATGTTGTGTATTTTATTTATTTAATTTGTACGGGTTTTTTCAACCAACCCAAAAGGGTATTTAAAAGTATCTAGTCCCCTTTTTTTTTCCCCAATTTATTTTGGCATTACATTTGTGCAATTAAACTCTCGTAAATTTTTTTAGGTTTTTCAATTTTAAATCCCTATTTTTTTTTGGGGGAGATGTAATATGATATGATTCTTACTTTCATTTACATTTTGTAAATTATATGGAATTAATGTTTGTTTGGAGATTGATGTGTGCACAGGTGAAAGGGGCTTCAAATATTTACCTACGTGAAAATCACATACAGAAAAAGAAAGGATTTATTACTATATGAAATAATTTTCATGTTTTCTATAATTTCAAATGTTTGCAGGTTAAATATTTCAAAAGGTAAATTCATACCCGTGTTCTTTGGTCCCCTCTAAAAGGATTCAATTTGAAAAACTATAGTTTATAGTTAATCTATAACTATATCCTATATAATTTGAAAACTATATTATTATTTTTAAATAAAAATATATATAATATAGAATAAGGTTTATATAATAATTTATATAAACATCATATTAAAATTTATATAGTTTTGAAAAAAACTATATATTAAAAGTCTTAAACCATATTAAAATTACATGGGATTGAGGGAAGAGTCAACAGACCATATTCTAAGCCTAAGTTTAAATCATATTTAAACTTAACTTATAAATCTAGGCATATAGTTTTTTAAAAAAAAAACAAACCTAAGTTTAAATCATATTTTATATATATGGTTAGTTTAAACCGCTTAAAATATAAATTTTATTAGATTTGGTTTATATATGTTTTAAAAAAAAAAACTTAAGTGCTTACTTTTTTTGGAAAGGGGGCCTGTGTTTATTGTTTGGCCATGAAGGGATTACTTTTTAAATCTTAATACTTATTAAATAAAACCTAACATGTGTCCCTAACCATTTATATTATCCATGTAAGGGGGTGACCCCATTCATTTATATCTTATAGTTTATAAAAACTATATAAATAAACTATTTAAAGGTTTTCTTTTATATAAGAGTGAGAGTGGAGAATAAAATGAGATAATATCTCAGGTATAAATGTGGAACTCTCAAGTATAAATGGAGAATTAAAAAAAGGGCTAGTTTATTGGTGGCCCACGTGAAGTGTGGTAAATATTTATTAAAATATTGGTAGTTATAGCCACATAAAAGTTTTAAAGTTTTTAGCTTGTAAGAATTATATAAAATATTTTGTAATATTTCCATAGTTTTAAATGTGTGCAAGGTAAAATTAAGAGTAAATGAAGGGAGGAGACAAGGTTCATGAAAATAAGGATTTGAATTTATTTCATTGGTCAGGTGAAATTACTTGTCCCCTCTGTAAAATATGCAGTTAATCTATACTCTCATAAATCTACTTGCACCTGGTAAAATTCTTTTAACCTGGTCTATGTCCTTTAAACCCCTTTAATAAGGGTTATGTGTTTTTTTATATAAAAATATACTATAGTTTATAATTTTTATGAACTATATGTTGTTTTTTATTTACATTCTATAAACTATATACTTTTTTTTTTAAAAAAGTGTATATATTTTTACATTATAAATTATAATAGGTTATTATAATGTGTTAAAATATAACCTCCTAATATTATACAAGAAGAAGAAATTTAGAATTTCACATTCTGGAAATACACAACAAGTTTTGGCTTCATTAAATTTGATGGTCAAATGACCGTCACAGTAGACCAAACATAAGACAATATGATGGTCATTTAGACGTCAAATTTAAGCTCGTAGGTTCTAAGAAACTTTCATTGTGTTAAAATTGATGGTCAAATGACCATCATGATAGACCAAAAATAAGCCATTATGATGGTCATTTAGACGTCAAATTTAAGCTAGCCAGATTTTTGTCTACATTATTTTTTTCAGAAATTTGAAGTTGTTATGCATTCTTAGGGTCTCTTCTTCACTTCTATATGGTCAGAAATATTTTTTATATAAATCTGGGGTATAATAAAGAGCCCTTTATATTATGGGTTATTATTTTGATCATGGGAGGTTAATTAGTATGCATTGTAATGACAAAATTAGTTATGATCAAATAGTTTCTTTAGATCTATAAAATTTAGATCTGATTCTATTAAAAGTGTTTTTTTATTATCGATAAATATGTATCTAACTCTATGGTACATTGTATATTATAATGGGGTGTGTTTTACAAGTTTAGGAAAATAATGCATCCAACTATTTTTGTCTTGACAAAACCCAAATCCTGAATGAAACCAACTACAACATTTGGGTCAAAACAAAATTTATGGTGAAAAACTCTAGATGATTGTTTCTGGATCTGAGGTTGCTCCCACCGGTTGTCAAACAACTGTAGATAACATGAATACATTCTTGCAATGAATGCAAGAGGCTCTTTCTATGATTCTACGCAATGTGAACAATGAGTACCTTCTACACATTGGTAATATCGAACATCTAAAAGAGGTATGGACACAACTAGAATCCATGCATGAAGGATACTTGGTATATCAAGGATAGTAATGAGAGTAAAATAGCTGAAGGAATTCAAAGAAATGGTTTATATTTTTGATGATTTCTTTTACATCTTGTTTTATATCTCAAAGTTTGAATAATTCAAAACTATGGCATGAAAGGTTAGGACATGTTAATTATCAAAGCTTATATGAAATGTCTAGATATAATCTAGTGAAAGGTTTACATGTGTTGTCTTCTTCTCTTGAAGTTACTTCATTAAATGCTTCTAAATGATGGTTTTGATTCTGATTTAGTAAATGGTCATGATGATGTTTTGATGTTATAGATGTTTTTAAAACTCTTATCTTCCTAGATAAGAAATTAAATTGGGCTCAATCTATGTTAGAAAGTTCAAATCCTATTAACCTTAGGAAAATGACCAAAAGCCATCATATGTACCATGCATTAATTACCTTGTATGAACCTGAGCCATGAAGTATTATAGGTCTAGGTGGATATACAAAGTAAAATATAATGTTGATGGTAGTATTAAAAACATAAAGCTAGACTTGTTGCTAGAGGTTTCACTCAAAAACCGGTATTGATTATGTTGAGACATTTTCTGTAGCTAAAATGAGTACTGTTAGGGCCTTATTTGTAATTTCACTCAATTTGGGTGGGAAATCCACCAAATGGATAAGAAAAATATTTTTTTGAATTGTGATTTAAAAGAAGAACTTTACATGTTTCAACCTAAAGGATTTGAAGAAACTAGTAAAGAAAACTATGTTTGTAAGTTGAGAAATCTTTATATGGTTTAAAACAAGCTCTTAGAGCTTGGTATGTGAAAATTGTTTCCTTCTTTAAACTGTTAGGTTTTGTTAATTGTTCTTCTAACAATGATATATTCATTAAGCAATAATAAGGCTCGTATATTATCATTATATGTATATATGTTGATGATTTGCTTATGTTGTGACAATTATGATTTAATTCATAGGATTAAAGAGAAATTGAAGCAGTACTTTGAAATGAATGAGTTAGGTCTCTCACATCATGTTATTTGTATGATTGTATTTCATTCTATTGTTATTTTTCAAAACACAATATGCAACCATTGTATTGAAAAAGTTTCTTATGATTGATTATAAACCATTTTCTACTTCAATGGAAGTTGGAATAAATATTGATCCTAAATCTGCATATGAAAAAGGTTGATCCTATTTTATATATGTTGTTAGTTGATAGTTTGATTTATCTAACTATAACTAGATCAAGATATTTCCTATATAAAGTAGGAATTACTTCAAGGTTTATGCAAGAACCTTTTTTAGAGATCATTGGAATCTTACAAAAAGAATTTTTAGATATTTGAAAGGAACAATCAATTATGGGTTGCATTATAATAAGAATGAAAATGCTATCTTATATGGATTTTGTGATTCTAACCATACTGATGTTGTGTTATAAAATATACTGGATATGTGTTCAAGTTTTTTGGTGTAGGAACCATTACTTGGAACAAAAATACAATCAACAGTCTCCATTTTTTCTACTGAGGCAAGAGAAGTACAATGGAAGAAGTAAAGAAGCCATGTGGCTGCAATGGCTATTGGTAGAGATACACATGGAAGCTAAAGGAAGTATTTATCTTCTATGTGGTGGTCAGAGTTGTATTACTCTTGATTAAGAATCCAGTTCAACATCAGAGGATGAAGAACATTGAGATACATATACGCTTCACCCATGAGAAGGTGCAAAGTGATGAGATAAATCTCAAGTTCATGTTGACTGAAGAGCAGGTTGCTGACATCTTCACAAAGTCCCTGAGTGCTACAAAGTTTTGTCACTTTTGTGAAAACTTGGATTGTCGAGAGTTTCCATTGAGGGGGAGTGTGCATGACAATGTCACCTCCTAATGGAACTTGGTTTTTGTAAAATACCTTTGGAACATTTGTAAAAGACCTTGGCAAGTGTAAAAAAAGACCTTCGGGAAAGTGTAAAAAGACCTTTGGGCATGTATACCTCCTCGACTTCTTTTTTAGAAAGAAGTGTAGAAAGATCTTAAAGGTGGTCTTCAAGTAAACTCTTTAGTGCTATTGAGTTTACTGGTAAACATCCAAAGATAAGCATATTGTTAAGGAGGTCCTTGGTTGTAAAAGGCTCCTATATGCTTGGGTTCAATAACCTTTATGAGAACCTTGTGAGAACATGTAAAACTCACAAATCATACTTAGCCACTGATCATGGGATGATCTTTGGGATTCCAAATCTTTTTGTACCAAAAGGTAATTTGAGTATGATGAAGGTGTTATAATTCCTTCAACCGATATGCTAGCCTAAAACCTTTATGGTTTAAGGATTGTAAATCCTGTAGTGTACCATGGAAGGTAATCTATGGCATATGTTATGTTATCCCACTTAACATTAAGGGGAGTGTTGGAACATAATGATTAAGTGGTCTGGCCAACCCTTAATGTATATGGGTCCATCACTAATATATAGGTTAATATTTAATAATATGAAATATTTATATTTCTATTATTAAATATGCTAACCTAGGTATATACTTTAGGTTAAATATTTAATATCATGAAATGATTATATTTCTAATATTAAATATTATAAACCTAGGTGTATGTGTCAACCATTTTAGGTTGAAAAGGTGGGTCAGAGACATACCCGATCACCTTATATAAAAAGGACTTTAGGTCCTCATTTGATATATTTGGGAAATATATCAAAGGTGTGCAAATCAAGTGATTTGGTTTTACCCTTGGTAAATAGGGTTTCAAAGGAGGAGGTGATCTTACTGGATGTAAAATAAGTTCTCTGAAGTAAAAGGTTATTTTCAAAGTGGTTTTTACCCTATTGGGGTTTTCCACTATAAATATTGTGTCACCTATGTTATTTATTTCATGTAAGTATTTCTTTATTTACTTATGTTATGATGTAATATTTATACATTATGTAATATGTAAGTTGATTAAATCCATATTTATTAGAATCCTCAAATTCTAACATCTTTTTGCTTGAAATTTCCCATTAAGATCAAATGGATATTTCTATTTATTTATGGTATCACGGAACATAAGAAAATGTTGAAAAACTCAAAACATTGGCTTGAAGATTTTTTGGCTTAACAAAAGAAAAATCTTGTTTTCCATGATAATATACTTCAATTTTGCCCTTGAGTGCTTTATTAAAGAAAGTAATTGAAGCCTTTCAAAAATTTCATTATCTTTTTGCAACAAGATAGATGCAATGGTAATCTTTCAATCAAAGAAAACATTTGGAAAGTATTTTTATAATAGAGCTGTTAAAACAATGGGCATTCTTCAATGATTCCTTAATCCCGGAAAAGAAAGGCTTGGATAGCCTTCTTCCCATTTGATACTCTAAGTCCTTCTTCAACAGCATTAGTGATTGATGATAGTCAATTCAAAGAAATTTTGAAAATAAACCTCCTAATAAAATTTATTCGCCCAAAAAGGAGTGAATTCCCTTTTTGGTTATTAGAATAGGATTTTGCTTTATGGTCTCCACTCTCTCAAGATCAATCATGACTCCTTATTTTGACACAATGTGTACCAATCATCTTTGAATTTTAACCCCAAATGAAATTTCTTATGGATATTAGTAAGATAACCATAGTACACATACTTGAACATCTTATAAACATTTTTGTAAATGTTAGTGATCAATTCTTTCCTAGAGAAAACTATCACATCATCCCGATACATACAACAATGAAGTCATTTATATATCCATTTGAGAATCCTACATCCATTGCTCTTTAAAAAGTAGCTCCATCATTCATCAAGACAAACAACATCCTTACATACAATAACTACTTACCCCATGGGGTAGTAAAAGTAGTTTTTATTCTTTTTATGGGGCACAACTAGATGGTTATACCTGGAAAAACCATCCAAAATAGATAAAAATTTTGAACTTGAACTAATGCAACATGTTATCCATATTTAGCAAGCGATAATTATCCTTGATTGATGCCTTAAAGTTTCTTAAAGGCCACACTAATTTTTATGTCCCCATTCTTAGATTCTAATAGGTATCAGGTTCAAGATGAGGAATAGTATCTAAATATAATTTTTACACCTCCATCCCTTAATTTTTCAATTCTTCTTGCATTTTGAGGAAAGGAGGTGATTAATTTTTCTTTTTCTTTGAATTAAGCTATTTCTTGGCATTAGCATTCAGGGGTATTTATGTTGAAAATATTCCCTATATCTTTTATAGATGAATATGAAAGCTATCAAGAGCAAGGGTACTTTTAGCAATTGGACATATGACCATTTTCTGAATCTCTGCTCAATTTTGCCTAGCCATATTATCCTAAGAGTTTATTTGGGTGCCTAGGGATTCAACATCTCTAAGGTTGATTATGTGTCCAATGACAAAAAAGGAGTCAACATTATCAAAATTTGATTCTAGTGACAACCAACCCTATGCTAATACATATTAGTCTTCAACTAAATAATTTACTTAAAATAAATTCTCTTTGAGCTCCCTACTTTGCACATGAACCATTGGTTTAATTTATACTTTGATTAGAAAATTTCTTTATTTTGCAAAAACCTTTAGGTAAAGATAAACGTTACTCAATGGTTGAATTGCAAGGACAAATGGTCTGATCAGTATTTCAACAACATATGCACAATAGGAAGGAGTTATACATTATATAATTTAAACTCAAAATTTGATTCCATATATACTTTGTTGTCAAAATTTCACCCCCCGTGGTAATTTTGATAACATGCATCGTAATATTCAAGTCCCGTGAAAATTGATTGATTTGGAGCCAAAAATCATGTTAGAGTCCCTCAAATATTTTCTAAGTTCTCCTATCGAGAGGAAAAGAGAAAGCTCGAGAAAATGTGAAGAAAATTGCAAAAGGCAAGTAGGTTGATCCAAAAAAATCATAAAAATGACTAAGTCCTAGTCCTAGGGGCAATGGGACATTTGGGACAAAAGGTGCGAACCGCCATTGAATCTGGCCAAAGTGGCAGCACTTGGGATTGCAAGTTAAACAGGGACATATCGGGACAAAAGTACGCGGTGGGCCGAAATGCCGAAAGAATGAGAAAAATTACTAAGTCTTGTTTTGAGAGGGACGCAAATGGGACAATCGGGAATTTATGCAAACCGCGGTTGAGTCAAAAACAAAGTGAGAAACATTTGGGACAAAAGTACGCCAGACACTGAAAGCTCAAGACAAAGGTAAAATGCCACGTCCTTAATCGGCCAAAATGAGCCCGAATCGGGTCCAAAATCAAATGGGACATCCGGGACAAATGGAAGGGACGCGAAGGAGCCGACAAATGGAAGACCAATCGGGAAATGCCACGTGTCCTAAGGCATGAAGTGCGGGAGAAAAAGTTTGGGAAAAGGTCAGTTTTGGGCGAGTTAAAATCGAGGTGACCAACGCCCCGTCCTCGAACTAATGAAATGGCGCCACGTGTCCAAGTTTAAGGGGCGTGGGGAACAATGAAAAAAATTTCTAAAGTGTAAGGAAAGTCAAGATTTTCAAGCGAAAGACGGAGGAGAGAGAATGTGCTCATCCAATCAGCACGTGCCACGTGTCGTTCAAGATGGCAAGAGCGGAAAACATTTTAAAATTCCATTTTGATGTTTTGTGCCCTAAATCTTGAGACGCCATATCTTTTGATCCAAGAGCTCGGATTTGCACGTTCTTTATATCAACGGAAAGCTGTTGAATGCTCTACATGATTCTGGGATCAATTTTGAGTTTTGGTGCAGTCAAGAGAGAAAATCGAGAAACGGTCTCGACGTGTGGTAATGGTGCGACCTTTCAACAACCCGTTTAATGCTAATGGGTCGCATTCTTCTTTGCACGGCCAGAAGTGACATTTTATGCGGCCAAATTAATATAAATGGGTCGCATTCTCCTCCAAAATCACTCAAAGTGACAGGTATGGGTTGGTGAGATCCTCCATGTTGATTTAATGCATCTGCAATAATGAGGAATGGGCTTGCACGTTTTCCCACGTTTTCTCCCAGGCTCAACCCATGGAATGTAAAAGCGATTTGGCTCATATTTTCAAAAAAAAAAAAAGGTTGTTCATTCTTTTCACTGCTCTCCCTTCTTTTCTTCTCTAGGGTTGAAAATGGAGTTTAAACCTCCTCCCTTGCTCTATAATGGCGTTTTTGCCTCTTATTAATGGAATGATGTTCTCGGTAAACTTCAAGCAAAAAACATGTTTTGTGATGCATCTGTCCATCCTTTCTCGTTTTTGCTTGTTTTCTTCTTGCCTCTCTTCATTGCAGGTATTTGTGCATGTTTGAATGTTCATTGCAGGTCTGGAGCTATGTTCATGGAGTTTTGGGACATTTTCTGTGTGAAATCTATCCTTGGGCTCGTGATGCATCATCATGTCCATCCTTCCATTGCTCACCTCTCTTTGTCCATGGCAGTTTTGATAGATGTTCAACATCCTCCTTCTCTGGTGTATCACCATTTTAGTGTAGGCTTTTGTTGTTTTTCCCTTCTCTCTCTCTCTGTCTCCTTGGCATGGTTAGATTAGGATTAGATTAGCTTGCCTGCACCGGAATAGCTTGTGGTAGGTAGTTTAGGAGCAGAACCAACCTTCTCTCGGAGATTCCTCTCTCGGTTTACAAGTCCCACGCTGGAAAGGATGTTGTGCAATCACACTGGATGCCTAGAACACCAACCTAGAAGCCCGATCAACATCCAGGGGTGCCGTGATTTTGCCCTAACAGTTTTGGCATGCCAAGTGGGACCTTAGAGGTCTTTCACTTCATATTTTGCAGGTTGGTGTGTTCCCGTGAAGATTTCAGCCTTTGGAGGCACTTGCAAACACATCTGGCGGTGACTCCATTTGATCAAGCAACCCATTTCTCGAGCTTGCGAGACCCATTTCCATTCATTCCCATCCATCTTTCTTTCCATCCCTTTCATTCTTTTCCATTCCATGAAGTTATGCAATCATGACTTCATTTCCATCATGGAATGGAATTCATATCAAAAACAACATGATATTCCACCTCCAACACGTTTTAACAAATCCTCCAGATCGGAAGTATGCATACCCATATGAGCAAAGTCAATGCCAAAAGTAGTTTGGCTATGAGCTTCCCAAGAGCAAGAGTATGCATATAATGAAGACCATCGAGATCCAAGATGCTTTGGTCTGTTGAGAAAATCCAAAAGATGGAGGTGGGGATAGTGCAATCCAGTGGCTCAAGCACAAATGAAAGCTTTTGGAATCGGTTATGGAGCACCTTGTCCATGGGTGGGACCTTTTCCAAGGCATTACAGCCCTCGTGAGAAGCTTGACTTCATGATTGCAACGCCGCTTCCTTTACTTGCAAAGTGGATTGAAGAAATAGAGGTGTATGAGAGAAGTATTCAAGCAACCTTGTCAATGGGTAAGCACACCATCTCATGCCTTTTCTTTCCTCTTTCCCAATCTATTTTTATCTCAGCGGTGTCAAGTTTCAAACTCTCCATCCGCTATCCCAAATGTTGAATCCATTCTCCATCCCCTAGTCTTCCACCACACCTCGATTCTTCTTTTTCTTCCTTCCAAAAGTCATCCCCTCCACAAGAGCTAATGAAATACCCCCTCCTCCAAAGAAACAAGAGGTTTCACCTCCTCCACCACCACAAAAAATGTCAAATCAGTTGAGTTTCAACCTATCCCTCCTCTTGCATCCCCAATTCCATGTGGGGAAAGAAGAAATTGAAAAAATGTCATCAAGGACAACAAGAGGAAGAGCAAAAAAGAAAAGAAATGACAAACTAAAGAGTTGGGCTCTTAAATTTGGGATGACAAAGATCCCCTTGATGGTTAAGCCTTCTGTAAGAGGCCGAGGTTGAACAAATGGTGGTGAGGACTGATTTTGTTGAGAAGAAGATCTTGCAGTCCCAACTTGTCCTCTAGAGCAACAGTTCAAGAGTTTGACTTGACAAACTTCATGCTGGAGGAGGAGTTCAATCAAGAGCAAGATTCTCTTCAAACATTGGAGGAAGGAGAAGCTGCTCCAAATCCAAAAGAAGAGGAGCACAATCTAGCTGTGGAGGAGAAAAGTGCAGATCCAAAGGGTTTGAGCACAAAGCAGGTTACAGGAGAACCTTCAGTTCTTCTTTCTACTTCACTCTCTCTCAAGTTCTATTACTGAAGAGGAGTTTGATCTCTCAAACTCAATATTGGAGAGTGAAGGAAACCATGGTGGTCAAGTTGCAGATCAAGAGGACACCATGGAGGAAGTTGAACACGAGCAGCAGGACAGCAATGAGGCAGTTTACCTGTCAGATTTGGAGGACTGTTTTGATGGAGAAGAGCCGGTTGAGTTTTCACCATTCTCTCTTTCATCATCCACATTCCAAACACCAGAGCCTACTGCCATGAAGGAGAGCATTCATTTGCAGCAACCCGCATCTTTACAAAGCTCTTTGGGATCAAGATTGGAAGATTTTATCTTCCATGTTATTCATTGGAGGAAGAGAAAGGACAGAAGAATTTCACCATTTCTTCCACACCATCCATTCAAGAGGGTCTACAAGAAGACTCCATTCTTGGAGTTGAAAATCAGAGCTATGGGCATATCAAACGGATCAGACCTTGCCCAATCGTGTATTTGGCTTCATTGGAGCCAAAGGAGAAGCCACAACTAGTCATGCTTGCTTCGAGCATGAGGATGAGCTACAAAGTACCAAGGATCATTGCCATACTCTTCCAATCCAAATGCAGAGCAACTAAAAGAGGTATTGGATTTTTCACCGATACCTTGATGATTTGGATAGAAGACCAGCTTCTTGTTGATTTTCCATCCATCCAAACAGCCATGATCATGCCAAATCAATGGCATGGTTGCCAATTTTGAAGAAAGGAAGCTATTTCTCACAACCAGCCATTGCAGGTTTTTTAGCTTGCCTTTGCTTCCAGCTTAGATAGAGTAGGTAGATTTGCTTTCAGAGAAGAAGTGCTCGTGCACACTCGCATGTTCCATTTGGGGCATGTATGATTTTTCAGTTTTGTACATAGTTTTGGTGTTGCTGGTTCTCGCTCTTGCATGTAGCCTATTTCAGTGGCATCTTGGTGAAGACACTCCTGTGTTCAATGGGTTTCAAGTGGCTCGAGGGAGGTTTTCAAAGTTCGATTAGTCTGCAGGTTGCAACTCATGACTCCATGCCCAATGGATGCTTCAGCACGATCATTCATCTAGCAGGCAGATGATACCAAGTCGTAAACTGTTGTCAAAATTTCACCCTAGGTAATTTTGATAACATGCATCGAATATTCAAGTCCTGTGAAAATTGATTGATTCGAGCCAAAATCATGTTGCTAGAGTCCCCTAAAATATTTTCTAAGTTCCCTGCTCGAGAGGAAAAGAGCAAGCTCGAGAAAATGCGAAAAAGGTTGCAGAAGGCAAGTAGGTTGATCCAGAAAATCGTAAAAATGACTAAGTCCTAGTCCTAGGGGCAATCGGGACATTTGGGACAAAAAGGTTCGAACTGCCGGCTCACAAGTAAGCACAAATAGCCCGCAAAGCAATAGGGACATGGGACAAAAGTACTGGGGGCGCGAAATGCCGGTTTGACCGAGAAAAATTGGCTAACTACCGAGAGGGACGCAAATGGGACAATCGGGCCAAAAGGCGCGAACCGGTCGAACATGGGCGAAAAAGGGAAGAGTCCAAAATCAAATGGGACAATCGAGGCCAAAAGGCGCGAATGTAACGACTCCGAAAACACACACACAAGAACAACACAGTGAAATACAGGATAACTTTTTTTTTTTTTTTTACTTGCTTTGACTCAACACGACACAACATGTCGTCACAAGGTTACAACCAACACTTGGAACCACTTGTTACGGGGAAGACCACAAGGTCAGCACGGAGACGTTCACACCTATCAAGGACAATGTACTCTTCTTTTGACAAGACAACATGAAAGTCCAGACCACATGACACACTCACAGCTAGGGCATCCCATGAGGAATTTCTTGTTAAATTTTATTGTTTACTAAAGTGTCTCTTCATTCTTAACTTACGTTCTTATAAAATTTTATGTACTGATTCACACAATTCTTTTCACAAGGGAGAACTTCTTTCTTTTCAACGGTTGACCAAATAGCTTAAGGTCACGCTTTCTAAACCGGGATCATCAATTTGATGTCCAAATCTTTCTTATTCATTTGATTTTAGAACATTTTCCATTTCTTACAAGGTTAATTAATCTTATTCAATTTACTAACACATGTTCCACACCTCTATTGCACAGGTGAAGGCATAAGCTCCGATTGAGTGGAAAGTACCGCTTAGGGTTCATAACAATAGCCTTCTTGTTTAAAGATTGAATTTTGACCTTGCTTAAGAATATCACCATGAATCAAGGCAAGGATTAACAGAACAGGACAGCAGAATTTAGCTTCAGGGTCATATTGTTTACTATCAAACTTTCATTGAAGTTAAGAGTTTATCGAGATTGGTTAAGTGTTCCATCTAGACTTTACTTAATTAAGTTTGACAAGGGGAGCATTTCAAACGATAAAGAGATATTTAAGGTTTTATTAATCACTTTCACTCCTACTTATTAAATCCTATCATTTTCTAAAATCTAACCATTGATTTCACCATGAGATCATTTAAGGTTTCACTGAAAAAGGATAGTGTTTATTGGTTTGGCTCGGGAAAGAAATAAGTAATCATATTTCGTTACAAAAGATAGATTCCTCTTGATTGTTCCAGGTCTCAAAGGTTTCAAGTGGGTCACATCTACATTAAGATGCTCATATACATAAATTTTTGTTTAACTTTTATAAGGAATATCCAGTTCACATTATAGTGTTTACAAACTCATTGCTACTAAGCCTTAGGAGGATTTACAACTCAACATTTTAACTCAAGAGCAAAGTTTAACAGTACTCGTTTGTGGAAACAAAACAAGGTTATATCAATTCATTCCAACATGATGCACAAATCAAAGGAACATACCATCTCTATTGAACCATGACTAGGGAGCAAGAGAGTACTAACATGGGACATGCCCCGCTACTAAACTAAGGGTTAAATTTCACTAGAATATCACATAACCAAGCGGTAATCAAAATTTCATCTTTCACATGATAACCAAACAAGCCAAAGTTTCAACAGTTACAGCAATAATACTTTACAATACATTTACTAGGCACTGACCCTTCTTCTAAAATGTCCAAAGGCCCTTTCCAAATTTTATAACATAATACACATTCGTACAAAGGAACATCATAACCAAGATTGATGCAATAATCTACCAGTCTTTCCATCATCTAACCACATAAGCCATCTGCAACAATTAATAACCTGAGTCAGTTCGCGAGAAC
The DNA here is from genome assembly GCA_018340775.1 of Taxus wallichiana var. yunnanensis. NCBI lineage: Eukaryota > Viridiplantae > Streptophyta > Pinopsida > Cupressales > Taxaceae > Taxus > Taxus wallichiana. The sequence goes on along the minus strand of CM031241.1, from coordinate 72,953,044 downwards.
TGAGCAAGATAAGACTATACATAGCAACAATAAGCTACTAGCTAACAATATCATGAAAGGAAACATTCTATTTCAGGAAATGGATCAAAGTTCTAACCTCTAACAACCTTTTGAAACAAGATGTAATTTTCAACATATCAACTAAGAAGAAAACCATAAGTTTTAGTTATGAAGATACCTCTAAAACTACAAAAGTTTGACAACCAAATACGCAAGACTATGAAATTTAAATGATTAGACACAAGAGTTGAGAGTATTAGGATTTCAATTATGTGATCCCATAGATTACGTGATTGAAATCTAAGGTGTAACCCATCAATCCACATTCTCAAGGAGAAGTCAAGAGATTAAAACCAGACCCGATTCTTAGCTGCCCAAAAGAGTATAGTTTTGGAATCGTTCCGTAGGCCATAGGCCTAATAGGCTATAAACGAACAACAAGGGTAAAAACAAAGTTCCATCATGTAATCAAAAAGGTTTAAAGGATGAAAAATCTTATATTCAAACCCACAACCATTATATCTTAGGTAATAAGTGACTTCATAGCTAATAAGGATGAGTGGAAAGGACGGTAAGAATGTCCGGAATAGGTATTGCCTAACCGCTTACCTACTGAACATAACCAGGGCTGGAATAGCGACAAGCCTCATTAATACCCAAGTTGAGTAGGCAATCTAGCATTCTAAGCACATCCTTGCAATTTTCATAATACCTTATATTTATAACCCTCCCGTTCTAGAGGAACATAGCCATGAATCTAGACTTGGTTGATATTTTCCGACATCAACTCGCTTCCTAATATCATAAACGATGAAAACAAAGGAAAAGGTCTCTCAACTCTCCTTAATTTACATCTCAACACTAAGTTTATAGTAACCTATGCAGAGATTAAACACACAATATACCATTGAAGATAGATATCCTCCAATAACTAACTTCTATAACGATGTAATTACAATTATTACACTCGACACATAAACAAACTATTCCAGAGCTTCTTTCCCCTTTTTGACAACAAAATATATTCACGACCTTCCATCACAATCATTCTAAATTTGCAATGAAAGGTCACTCATCAAGAAGGAAGTACAAAACAAGTTTGACTAAATTAAGGAACTTCATGTTACCTTAAGCAGTTGATGAAAACCTTAACCTTCACGAACCGTGAAAGATATTACCTTACTCCATCAAGGCATTATGTCGATACATGATTAAATCGATCACACAAGGAATTATCAACATACCATATCTTAACACCCTAAAGGTCATTAATTTTATCAAATTTTACTCACCGAAAGAGTAGAATCAAAATGGGGTTCTATCAATAATTTATGCCCTTCTATCAACCCAGGACATATTTTCGGCCCAAAACTTCCTTCTTAACAAGCATATAAATTGAACTTCTAATTTCAAAAGCCCTAATACTTTGCACAATACATGAAGTGCATAATCACGCTTATCATAAAAAAGAAATATAATAATAATTTAACTGTATGTTTCCTCTAGGGCAACAACATAACAGGAAACCAATACTAGTCAACGCTGCAACGTTCTAGGGATGATTACATACCCAGGTTCACAAAAGAAACAACGTCATTTTTGCAGAAGGAAGTAACTTTAAAATTATATATATATATATATATATATATACGTATATTTTTCATATGATCAATCAAAGCATACACTGGGAACCTTTGTTTGTTTTATATATATATAAATGGGTTTGATCACATCAACAAGAACAACCAACAGAGGCAATCCGGAAGTAACAAACTGTTAACCATATATTGAAACACAAAACCACATAATCACAGATTTAAACCAATTTCTAGAAGGAGAAAGTTTCATTTCAAGAGGTTTATTAGATACTAGCATATTATGTATATGGTTAGTCTATCTTGCCTGTTTTAACGCATCCACCAGTCGTGAACATCCAGCAGGGACTGCTACAGCCACACGCCTTCCGCTTTATCCTCTGCTTTTGACGACCCATCCTGGTAGTTGACCGCACAAGAAAAGACTTGAGTGTCCAGACCATAAGAGCCCCAGTTCCACCAATCCCTCCTTCCTTCCAAGCATCCCCACTCATATAACAACATGGCAGCCAAAGAGATAGGCAAAAGCAGCCACAAAATTGATACGCCCACAAGGACTTCTGCACAGCAGCATGGAACTATAGCCCAGCGTCAAGGGCACCATAAAAAGCAGATTTGACGACAACCCAAAAAGGCAAGAAAGATAGCAGAGCTCCTGGCTCTGAAAGGCATCTACCGTATTGATACACAAACCTTTTCCTTCATCATATTTGGGGACACCATCAAACTCTCGGTGCAAACATGACAGCTGTAGCTTGTAAGGTGTGATAATTCCAACAGCACCCTTTATGCCTGCCAACATATTGACTCGTTGAAGATGCTCATATAGTTGCAAGGCAAATTGTACTTCATGAATACTCTGATATGAAACAGATCCGCCCCTAACAGACTCTCTTCCATGAGTTACATCCTACAACAAGTAAGATCTCAATAGAGACTCTTTGTAAAAAAAATTTCATCAGGTCTGTTGGTAACACCCTCACTGTCACGAATCGGTTTTAGGAGAAACGACTCAGTGTAAGCTCTGGGTTTGAGAAATATCCTGCTACCTTCATCTCCCAAGACACAACATTTGATTGAGGCATTTTCTTAAACAGCTGCAAGGCTTCATCAACATATCCATTCTGTGTAAACCCTGTAATCATCGAGTCCATGAGCAGACATCTCCTTCAGACATTTTGTCAAACACTTTCCGAGCATCTACCAGGCTTCCGCACTTGACATACATGTTTATCAACGTATTTTCCACAAGCCTCCCTTTTATAATACCCGTCTGAGTCATGTGAGCGTGGATTCATTAGCCATGAAAAAGAATTCCTCCATTAACATTTTTACTAACAATGAACTTGGAGCGCACAAGCGAAACGCATATACAACAACGCAAACAGGGATGAAAAACAAAGGAACATTATATATTTTCCTGCTACATATACACAAGTATTCCGACAATAAAATGACCACTCAGGAAGGAACAAACCAACAATTAACACCCACATCCCGTCTCGGAAGTAAGAGAAGAAAACAAATTTTTCAGGCCAGACTTCTGGATTTAAACATGTTCTAAAAATCTAACCTTCAATGAGACTGTAATTCGTTTTCCCCTTTGTGCTAGTAGAGCACATCATCTTATAGCTGTCACTAAGAAACAAAACCGCCCAGTTGAGCTCTTAAGAGTGGATACCAGACCGGGCTAAAGGGACAGTGGCTCAACAAAAACTTTATCTCGTTTTTCCGCTACAGCTGCAAGATCTTGCAACAACTGATCGTGACTGTGGTCACGTGCAACCAGAACGTCAAGTTTGGCACCAACGGTTCTTGGGCTCGCCATTCAGCTGCTGTCGCACCTACTCTCACTGTCACTTAGTCAATTTTGAGAAACAGATCTTGAAGGAGAAATCCGAAACTGAGGATGCAGTCAAAACTGAATAGAAAACAACATTGTTGGACAGTCTGCTTGTTGGCTGCGCTCAAAGAGGCATCTACTGTACTACCCACGCGCTGCTCGGCTATCTCTCGCCGCGGGTGGCTCGCCGCGGATCCTGCATAAGAACATACTCGCAGCGCTTCTAGAAAGAGGAGGAGAAACAAGCAAAAAGGAAGAGGGTTCGCTTAGCAGAAAATAGGAACAAAACAACGCAGCAAGGAAAGAACAGCACTCAAACACGTTTTCTCTCCTTCCAACGCCTGCAGCCCAAGAAAAAACGTGCCTTCCAACCATACGCAATGAATGAGGATCCAAAACAAGATCTAGGTGCAGAAAAAAAAACGCGACTTCACCCACTCCTATCTCCTCACGCAAGGACAGAAGCAAGACAGTCAAGCCGACGGCAGGTAGGGTGGTTGGGAGGTGACCAAATGCACCCATGTGCCATAAGACTTGCCAGGTCGGCCATGGTGGCGAGTAGAAAAAAGACTCCAATGCCAACTGGCATTACATTCTCCTCCCCTTAAGAAAAGCATCGTCCTCGATGCGACATAACACAGCAGAAAAAGAAATGGTTCGCAATCAAGAGCAGGTAAGGGGAAAGTACACCCTATGGTTCAAAATTTTAGTTGATTAAAACACGGTCACAAGGTAGCCTTAGGAACATTTGGTAGAATTTTTAACTTTCAATGTTCTGTGAAAATTGGCAGTTCTTTCTTGTTCATTATTTCATTAGTCTCTTTCCATTATCATTATTCCTAGTTTAATTCCTTTTAAAATTTCATCATTGAAGAGTTTTGGTTTATTCTTTATTGTGGGTGCCCAACATGGACTGCTAACGCAAACCCTATCAGGCTCACAAGACACTACAGATTCACAAGTACACAAGTATATACTTCAAGATTGTATTACACCACAAAAGGTTACACAATTACGGAAAAGAATAGGCACACTTCCCATAACATAGGTACTCATCACACATCAATGACTGACATACCAAATACTCAAATGTAGGGTACTACAATCCACCGACATTTCCTCAATTTTCATCAATGAAAGACTCACATAACAACAAACCATGCCATGGTACATAGTGTCCACAAGGGAATCAATGACATGTCCACAACATCACAACACATATCCATCCGACATGAGTAACACATACATCAAAAGACCACTACCAAACATCACAATAACTCAACATATATCCCAAACATCAACCATACAGCAAATATCATAAGCCTCCCTCAAACTCTTATGCCTCTCTCAAGTCTCTTATGCCTCCTCAAACTCTTATGCCTCCCTCAAGTCTCTTATGCCTCCTCAAGCTCTAAGAAAATGTGAAAAAGGTTACAGAAGGCAAGTAGGTTGATCCAGGGAAAATCATAAAAATGACTAAGTCCTAGTCCTAGGGCAAATGGGACATTTGGGACAAAAAGGTTCAACCGGCCGGCCTCGGCCAAGTAAGCACAAATAGCCCGCAAAGCAACAGGGGACATCCGGGACAAAAGTACGTGGCGGGCACGAAATGCCGGTTTGATCGAGAAAAATTGGCTAATCAGAGGGATGCAATGGGACAATCGGGCCAAAAAGGCGCGAACCGGGGTCGAATCGGGTGAAAAAGGGCCGCAGTCCAAAATCAAATGGGACAATCGGGCCAAAAGGCGCGAACCGCCAACCGGCAGAAAAAGAGTCAAGTAAGTCCAAGCCAAAGTGGGACAAGCGGGCCAAAAAATGCCCAATGCCAAATCGGTGGAAATGAGTCCAGAGGGTCCAAAATCAAATGGGACATCCGGGACAAATGGACTTAAAATGCCCGAACCTGGCCGAAATGAGCACAAAGGGCCTAAAATCAAATGGGACATCCGGGAAAAATGGAAGCGAAAGTGCGAAGGAGCCAAGGATCCGAAGACCAATCGACCGCCACGTGTCCTCACATGAGAAAAGTCAAAAGGTCAAAGGGGCGAGTTATCGAGCGCCGAACCCGAATCAATGAAATGGCTCCACGTGTCCAAGTTTAAGGGGCCCACAAGCAATTTCAAAAGGAAAGCCCGAAAGACGGAGGAGAGAGAATTGCTCATCCAATCAGCACGTGCCACGTGTCGTCCAGATGGCAAAGAGCGGGAAAACATTTTAAAATTCGTTTTGATCTGCTAGTGCCCTAAATCTTCGGGACGCATATCTTTTGATCAGCTCGGATTTCCATGTTCTTTATATCAACGGAAAGCTATTGAGATGCTCTACATGATTCTGGGATCAATCTCGAGTTTTGGTGTAGTCTGAAGAGAGAAAATTGAGAAACGGCTCGACGTGTGGTAATGGCGTGGTTTACCTTTCAACAACCCGTTTAATGCTAATGGGTCGCATTCTTCTTCTCGCACGGCCGAAGTGACATTTAAGCCAAATTAATACAAATGGGTCGATTCTCCTCCAAAATCACTCAAAGTGACAGGTATGGGTTGGTGAGTTCCTCCATGCTGATTTAATGCATCTCAGCAATCAATGAGGAATGGGCTTGCACGCGTTTTCCCATGTTTTCTCATCCCCGGCTCGACCCATGCAATGTAAAAGCGATTTGGCTCATTTTTCAAAAAAAAAAGAAAAAGAGGTTGTTCATTCTTTCTCGCTCTGCTCTCCCTTTTTCTTCTCTAGGGTTGAAAATGGAGTTCGAACCTCCTCCCTTGCTCGTAATGGCATTTTTTCCTCTTATTAATGGAATGATGTTCTGTAAACTTCAAGCAACAAAACGTGTTTTGTGATGCATCCGTCCATCCTTTCTCGCTTTTGCTTGTTTTCTTCTCTCTTCATTGCGAGTATTTGTGCATGTTTGAATGTTCAGAGTCCGGATGTGTTCATGGAGTTTTGGGACATTTTTGTGTGAAATCTATCCTTGGGCTCGTGATGCATCCGTCCATCCTTCCCATTGCTCACCTCTCTTTGTCCCATGGCAGCTTTGATAGATGTTCAACATCCTCCTTCTCTCAGTGTATCACCGTTTTAGTGTAGGCTTTACTGTTTTTCCTTCTCTCTCTCTCTCGTCTCCTTGGCATGGTTAGATTAGGATTAGATTAGCTTGGCACCGAATAGCTTTGCAGGTGTAGTTTAGGAGCAGGAACAGCCTTCTCTGGAGATTCCTCTCTGTTTCACAAGTCCCACGCTTGGAGAGAGGTTTCCATGTTGTGCAATCACACTGGATGCTCGAACACCAACCTTGATGTGCGTCCAGGGGTGCCGTGATTTTGCCCTAACACTACCAATTTTTCTACTACAGTAATATAGCTCCTATCATGATGTATTATATTGAAAGAGTCAAACATTTCAATGAAGTCCCAAACTACATGCTTATATTGTTTCATTCTTTGATTCTTTGTAGCATATAATTTTTCGACTTATTTGACTATCAATGTGATTCTACTTTAACAACAATGTCTCTAATACCATATTTCCATGCAATCCTTAGACCTAAGAGAAGTGCTTCATACTCAGTAATATTGTTTGTGCACTCAAAATTGAGTTTAAAAGAAAAATTAAACTCCTCTTGGCTTGGAGATATCAAGACAATACCAACACCATTACCAAGTATAGAACATGCTCCATCAAACATTAAATTCGAAGGAGAACCAACCTTCTCAAGATACTTACACTCATCAATTTTATTCTCCTTATAATCAACATATCCTACAAAGTTATCAACATCAACATTTGTGTATAATAATTCGTAAGAAGCATTGTTATGGTCCTTAATGAGATGTAACATTTCTTCTCACCATATAACTTCAAAAGTCTACCCTCAATTGGTATGGTTGCATAAGACATGTCTATTTGCACACTTCCACCCACACTAGTTTCCCACCTTCTAGATAATAACATCCCCATTTAGCAGACAATCTACAATGACCACATTCAAAGTTAAGTACTTTCTGGATACGCTCCAATTCGCAACTAAGCCTTTGACACATCCAAACTACTGGTACCTCTCTTGAATCCATGATAGTACATTTCCCATAAGCTTTCGTTACTTTGATATTCAACTCATTCATGGCCTCAAGAGGCATTACATTACATGAAGCTCTTGAGTCAAACATGCGGTTATGTAACAACATATATTTAATAATCAAAGTAGTAAAAATGGATCCGCATTCATATGAGACTCAACAAGAGAAGTTCCCAAATAAACCTCGGGTGGTTCACCCAATTCCTCCAATGCTTCTGGTTTTTCAAATTCTATAATGGCAAGAAGAACCTCTACATTGTTTAAATTTTTACCATGGGCGAACTTTTATTTCTTAAGCCCCAAATACTCAAATTCCATCTTCTTATGCTCGGGGATTCTAAGTAATTCAACAATATGAACATTAATCTTGATCTCGATTCAATATTTGGGCTATGTCACAAGGAACATACTTGGGTAAGGTAGTATTAGGAGGAAGGTTTACAAACTCATTTGATGGCATGGGATATTTCACAGTTTGAGCATGGGGAGGAAAACAAGTTTTATTTGGGGTGACAAAGCCTTTTCCAGATGCATATTTTTTAGGGGGGTAAGAAGAACTAAAATTTTCAGTTTGGCCTACCCTTTAGAAACCTTACTCCTAGTATTATATTATTTTTCTTGGGCAACTACTGCATTCATTAACAACTATCTGTCCTCTTCTAAAGGAATTCCTCCATCATACTTTTTAATCATTAATGCCCTTAAGTACTCAAAATCATTATTAGGCAACTAATCTTGTACCATATCAATTTAAAAAGTATGAGTGGGAGGAAGAGGTAATACCTGATGAATGCAATCCCAGAATCTTTCAACATTTCTAGCACTTATCATCTTAGTTGAGGTCGCTCCCTGCTGTGAACTTGTAGAGCACTCCATCATGCATGCATCATCATTTGTCTCATCATCATCAACTTCTTCCTCAACTCCCTCTTCATGATCACATGGGAATGGGGTAAGAAACATCTATCACACCACTCTACATCATGGACCTCTTCCATAGCAAAGAACTCGAATAGCTAAAGGATCGTGCACCAATTTATTTTCCCAAGATTAGGGTTGTCTATTTTTCGATCTCATGGGCCCTTCACCCCGTGATATGATCTATGATCACCTCTAGGATGATTTGCAAATATTTCTTGACTTTGTGTCTTGTGCTAACCTTAGGAACCTTGTTCAATCCCCTTATCCGCTCCGCCGAGTTTATAGGATATTTCCAATAACTCTAGCCAAAGTTTTTACAACCTCTTCTAGAGCCACAGACTTACTTGACTAAGGCTTCTCTAGATTCATCAGCTTGATACCTTCCCTCTTATGAGGCTTACCAACTTTTTTGATATTGTTTTCAATCTGCAAAGCCATGTTGAAGGCCTGCCTCAAAGTTCTGGGTTTTTTCCCTTAAATAATAGGAAGCCTTTTTGTCAAAAGCATTAGAATATTTTATCAAACAAGAAACATCACTTGGCCTCAAGATTACAGGTATCCTATTCAAGGTCTTATTGAACTAAGTATTGAATTCATGAATAGATTCATTAGGATTCTTCTTTATATTTTCAAATTCAGACAAAAGAAACCTAGGATCTATCTTATCCCCATATTACAATCTAAAAGCATTTTTCATTTCTTTCCATGAATATATTGAGTTATCTGGAAAAGACTTATACCATTCACGTGCATCCTCCTCAAGAGTATGAATAAACAATTTTATATGCACATCCTTAAATTCAATCTCAAAGTCTTCCATCATATTGACAAAAAGTTTTAAATGTTGATCACCAGTGATAGCATTATTCCCTTGAAATTTAGGTAGTTTATTTCTAACATCTTGTGGCACTACATTTGGATATCTAGCCATACCTCTAAAATTTATAGCACCAAAAGTATTCACAACAAATGGAGGTCTGGGTGGGGGCTAGGCCATATTGTTTTGAGGAGGTGATTTTACAAGAGATAAAAATGATGAGGGACAAGGGGTCTATGGAACACATGAGTATAATTTTCAAAATGAATGCCCTTTAAAGACTCTGTTTTGTGGAAAACCCTATCAAATTTGGAAAATACAAGCACACACTAAGGAGCACACTTATTAGACACAAATGAAAACCCTTCTCTAGTTGGAGAATTTATATCTATATGAAAATTACCTGATTTAGAATTACTTGAAGAAGAATGGTAATCCTCAATTATAGGTTGATCACTTTTCATAATGGATAACTCTTTTCTTGATTCCCGATCTCCAACTATTTTCGGACTCTTTTTCCTTCTCGAATTTGTCTTTCCCAATTACGGAAACAACTATTTGGTAGGGTCTTTAGTGAATAAATATCTTCTTCCTCCCATATTTTCAAATATTAGTGACAAATTTCACTTAATACAGGTTAAGGCACTAGTATTTATCAAAATTTAAATTAACACAGAGTCACCACTAAGGATTTTCACGTTAGTTGTGTAAATGCACTATAAATGACTTGTCAAATATCTATCAACACTTAAATTTCTACAAAGATTAGTAGATCTGACCTTTCTTTACTAATATTTATCATCGATGATATAAATTTAGTGTAATAAACAAGACAAACTAGAAATATTACACACAAAACTTGTAACTTCACACAATTCTTACAAATATCAACACAAGATGACATTTAAACAATGTATTTTCACTTAGATCATGTAAGAAACATTACCAAGGCCAAATATAAGAATGCCTTTAAAGATACCCGGAAACAACGCCACAATGGTGTTATTGCACACATAAATAGATCCCGGTGTTGAAATAATCCCCGACAATGGTGCCAAAATGGTGTTGTGTAACCTTGTTGGTGAATGACATGAAGTGATGCTTCTTTGCACAATTTTTAGGGGAACCTTGAAAAAATATTATCAATAAGCCACAATTTAACTCTCATGAGTGTCACTTCTAAAGAATGGAGATATTTTCTAAACAAGGTTCAGGTTACTAAAGACACTTAAAACCCGCTTGCTTATGTATATTTTGGCAATATAATTTGTTCATTTGTGGATAAAAATCACAAATAGGGATACTTCATGTAGGATTCATGGTTATTTGCAATTTTTGGTGGGGGATTAAGCAATATGAAGTTGATTTCACTAGATCTTTGAGAACCTTTACAACAATTAGAAAACTAACAGAAAAAATGCTTGAGAATAGCCAAAATATTCCTTCAACAAGAAGGTGTGCATCAAGAGAGCCCCAGATCTCCATGATTTCACATAATATTTAAGAATTCAACATGAAGGCTTGAGCTAAAGACTTAATTAAACTTTAACAACCCCTTGTTCCTCACGCATAAGATACACTCATAGGCTTATAAAAATCTTTATCAATATAGTGGAAGTAAAATGATTTTAAATTGTTTATTTCATCATAGAATGAATGAAATTCTCACAATGAAATTGTAAATGCTAAAATACTAACACATGGATGAGATCTTGTGTGATTCAGAGGATTTTAACATAAGATTGCAACAGAACATCAAAACCATTTAAAATACATTACGAAATAAAAGAAGACACAATTTGGCCCAAGATCAACATGGATTAATTCGAGATCTATTAGATTTATTAGTAGGGGAAATTTTCTTGAACAATCTAAGAGCTTGTAAATTTTTGTACACTTGCAACCATCTTGACGTGATTAAATCTAAAACACAAGAGATTAACAGGTTTCTCGGATGGTCTCTCAGGAAGATGTGCTTTCTCAAATTTTCTCGTAAAAATTAAACCCCCAACCATTTGCAAGAGTATCCTCATTTCATTTATACAATTCACTCACTCACTCATCCCAAATTCCCCCAAAAAGAAGAATATTTGAGGAATCCTTTACTTGTTACCAATTTGTCTCATAAAGTGATGTTTAAAAAATTTACACCCAAAGCTGCCTAGGTGGACAAATCATGAACTGATCACATTTCTCAGACCCTCAACCATGACTAGGATGCCTTGGCATAATGTTTTGAGTGTTATTCTAATCATTATTTTATTCTGTCGTGTGAGAAATCCCCTTTTAATCATTTTCAGGTGGCTCTGTATAGCTAAATCTTAAAATCAATCCTTTTCACCCTTTTAGAAAACACCTTGAGAAATGAGTGCCCTCACATGGATGCCTACATTCATGCCCCTCAGAAATGAGTATCCTCACATGGATTATACAACATTTATGTACCGTGAGTCAAAGTCGGCCAAGTGCAAAGAGGAGTCAGCAGAAACCTCCACGTGTTTCCTTGGCGTAAATTGTAAAGGTGAAGTCCAGAGGTAAGTTCCCAAATGAGCGCAGGCCTTCCACGTGTTTAGGAACCTATAGAATTACATCTGTTTCTGAAAATTTAGAGTATGGGGAGGCCGAGTGGAATCTTCCACATGTTTGTTTCACAACTTCAAAGATGAATTTTAGAGGTGGGACCTCAAACAAGCGCAGGCTCTCCACGTGCCATGGGCCCAAGAAAGTTACCTTGGCCTTTGAAAAGTCTCAATACAAAGAGGATCCAGTGGAATCCTCCACGTGTCTCTTCGGCGCACTTCTAATATGGTGCCTAAAAGTAGAGACCCTAAATAAGCGTGGGCTCACCATGTGTCTCAGCCCTAAAAAATTTGTTGAAATATTTTAAGGACCAACGAATGCACCACATGCCTATGGTCCGAGAAATCCTTCTCAACCATTGAAAAGTATAAGTATGGGAAGATCCAAAAGAAACCTCCATGTGTCCCTTCAACACTCTTTCAAAAGTAAAGTAAAGGGGTAGGTCCCCAAATAGGCATGAGCCCCCGCACGTGTGCTAGGCCTTTAGAAAGTTGCTTGAGAAGTTTAAGTATAGAGAGGAGCCAGCAAAATCCTCCACGTGTCTCCTTGCAACAACTGCTAAGGTATGACCTAGAGGTAGATCCTCAAATTTACGTAGACCCTCTATGTGTCCATGGTCTCACAAAGCTATATTGGCTACTTGAAGAAAGTCTAAGTATGGGTAGGGCTAGCGGAAACCTCCATGTGTCTCCTTGGAAAACTTCAAAGGTCAAACTGAGAGGAAAATTTTCAAATGAGCGCAAGCCATCCACATGGAAAATTTTGAGTTGAAGCAGGCCTAAGAGTTTCAAAATGCCCGGAAACCCGCTTATCCACTTATAACTTTTGATGTGGGCCTCAGAGGAGTTGTATATTATTTCATAACTTTTCTCCCTCGTATAAAAAGGCAAAAACTACAAAATACTCTACGACTGCTCCTCGCTTATAACTTAAAAAGCGCCACATATCCTTCTTCGAGGTCAAAGTAAGACTTTTTCCCTGCCACTTCATATTTTTTGAATAATCAATTAGATGCTATCGGGTGTCTGGGACAATTTGGTATTTTTTACAAATGTGAAAAAGTGACAAGTTTCACCAAAAAGACCCGTTGTGTCACATCCATCAAAAAGGACCATGTTTCCATAGATGTTGGGACAAAAATTGATAGGGAAAACATGACTGTGGAAAAAAAAGGAAGGGGAAAACCCGAATTCATGGCCAAATTAAAAATTATTTCTCATGGACAGAGGAACGGTAAAGAATATGTGGAAATCAAAGTGATCCTTGACCAAAGGAAAGGATTGATCATGGCAACCAAATGAAGGAAAAAAATTTCACGTATCAATACAAGGAGATAGAAAAAACATCAAACCATGCAGATCGAGAGGTTTTAAACAAATAGGTAGATATTAAATTGATCACCAACACAATGAATCCTAATAGTTTTCTAGATAACACACTGAAGACACACTTCTTTGGGTTTAGTCGAACCTTGTTGTCCTTAGATCTTTGAAAGATGCGTCGAAAAATATCTGGGTGTTCTTCTCGAGTCCTGTATTTTTCCAATATGTCTTCCACATAATCTTCCATGATGTCATTGATCATGTCATGAAAGATAAAAATCATTTCCCATTAATAAGTAGCACCTACATTCTTGAGGCCAAAGGGCTTGACTTGATAAAAATGTCCCCCATGGGGTAGTAAAAGTTATCTTATATTGGTCTTCCTCAAGCAATCTTTATCTTATTATACCCTAAAAATCCATCCATGAGTGATAGTATCTCGTAACCACCTTTTGAATCGACAATCATGTCGATGTTGGGAAGAGGAAATTCATCCTTCGAACAAGCTTTATTAATATATCAGAAATTGGTACACACTCTAATACTAGTAGGTTTCCTCTTAATCGGGACTACATTGGAAATCCACTTTGAATAGTTAGTACGCTTGATGAAGCCTACTTCCAATTATCTTTCTAGATCTAATTTAAGTAACAAGCCGATGAGAGTATGCATCTTTGAAGCTTTTTTTTATGGGCTTGGCGTCTGGTTGTAAAATAAGATTTTACACCACTAATGCAACATCAAATCCTGACATATGTGCGTAAGACCAAGTAAATATATCTAAAAATTCTCTCAAAAGAACTATAAAAGTTCTATGTTCTTAAGCTAAGAGTGAAGCTCCTAAGTTAACTATTCTGAGTAATTCCTCCATGCCAATATTGACATCAATTGTATCCTCCACCAATAACTTGGACTCATCCTCCATGAACGTAGGATCAGGGGGCAGATTAAGATCCTATTCCACTAAATGTGGCTCAAATATATTTTTGTCTCGAAGTGGGTCAACTATCTTTTCCATTGATTTTTCTATTTGTTTGTCCACAAGTGCCTCAAAGAGGTTTTCACTATAGGACTTAGACTTGTTATTTTTGCAAGGCATTTTTGTAGGATTTTTCCATTTCTTATTTTTTTCTTAAATGACTACACAACTCTACCTCCTCCCAAAGTATTTGCATGTGTTGAGTTGAATCGAGAAGCCTTTCTTTTGGTCATTTATTGTAATGTTGTCACGAATACCAAGGAACTAACCAATAGCCTCGTCATTCTGAAAGACGTCGACTGACACATTCTATTGTTGGTCCCAATTCATGTGTGATGGATAAATAAGGTACAATTTTGGAATGGTAAGGGATATAGAAGGGGTTATAGTTAGGATAGCCATGTTAGAAAACCTATTAATGGAGGCAAGGTCTTCGTAAAGACTACACTAGGAATATGTTTCGATTTCACATTTGGATGAACAATCTTCCCACTCAAAAGAGGTAGCCACAAATGATGGGTATCATTATTACCTTCATTTAATCAACTCATGGTTGATGTTATATTAAAACCAGGGGTGTTTCTAAAGCTATATTCAACAAGTGAAGTCTCAAACAAGCTAGTAATTGATTGTAGATACTTATTTTTTTAATTTTTTTCTCTAGGGGTTTTTAAGTGTCTTAATATTTCTTGACCAAAGCCTTATTAAAGCTAAACTATAAGAAACTTTCTGAAATAAACACACATTGCTGAAATGAACAAATCTTGTAGAATTGAACACACTGTTGGAAATAAACACACTTTACATAATTGAACACGCTACTAGAAATAAACACACTTTGAAAATGTTGTTTAAAATTCTTTTAAGGAAATAAGAATGTAACTATAACACCTACATGGACAATAAATAACTCCACAAAACATATTTTAATTGATGAATCAAAAGTACTTTCAGAATTGCCAAATAACATATTTATACAAATTACTTGAAAATATAAATACCAATGAAAGAGAAGATCCTTCTTCTTAGAGGAGTGGGCCCTTTCTCCACCTTGAATCAGGAGTTAACACAATATGTTTCTCTCAAAATAAAATGGCTATTCTTATTATTGAATTATTCAGTATTACAAAAACCTTCACCTTTTTTTCTACATATATCTTTATTTCTCTATATATATTTCCCATCTGAAGATGCATTTATAGTCATGAGTGTTCAATATTTGTCTTTCCACCTATAGATTCTAGTGAAAATGAAATAGTGCCCAAAGTAGATATGAAATTTAGAAAACTAGCTGGATATACAACTGTTGGTCTTACATATGTATTTTTGGAGTATGAAGAATCAGAAAATTATTGGTATATTTTTTATTAGAAGGCCCATTATTTTCTCTATAACCAAATTTTTATATAATAAGGAGATTCCCATTGATTTTGGATGTTTAGAGAAGTTTTGGAACCAAAGGGAAACCTTCCAAAACTAATTGCTAAAGTTTCGGAGCTAAGTGATTGAGTTAAAGCTAAGTGACCGAGTTCTGTAGCTAAGTGACAGAGTTTTAGAGCTAATCCAAATTTTGGTGATCTTCTTCAAAAGCAGTACTGGTTACTTCATAATTTGAATATCCCGACCAAATATGACCTGCTCATTTCAAAAAACTAAATTTCCATGCAATTTTTTAGGAATTATAGAGTTTTTAGAAATTTGAACTAAATCAAAAAAAAGATGGAAAATTACATCCTAAATTATATTTAGATAAAACAAAAGTTATGAAATGTAGACAAACTTGATTAAAAGGGGAGTAAAAAGAGAGTATTTATTGCACATTAATGAGACATATTTTATCCTCATCATCTACCCCACACTTACTTGTTTGTAAGTCCTCTTACAAACTCTATTCTTCAAAACTGGGATCATGAATTCTACATTCCAACTAACTGTTGAGATCAAATGGTTGAAATTGAATGTCCTAATGCTTCTGATCAGAATTGTTGTATCATGATACTTCCTCTAGCTTTTCTACAAATCCTCAAAATGAGTGGGATCCTACAGTTCTCTATTCTACCATGGAGACATAGGTGTAAGAAGGAGAAGAGGAATTGTTCTCATACCCATCTAAATACCTCTGTGTTTTTCACAAATTTGAGGAATGAGTGTACATAAAATTCTGGGCCTTTCCAAACTCCATATCAGATTTTTAGAGAGATAACTTCTCTTCTTCTTAATGCTACAGTAAGGAACTCCCATCTCTTTAGGCATCCATCATAAATTTCCTCAAATTTTTCCTCTTCGTATGAGGTGAATGCATTAATACTCCTCTATGGGCTAGCAATGTAATGTTCCTTGAATCGGTTGTCAAAGGCATGAGATCTGAAATGTATAAAAATGCGAGATGGTTTCTGTAATAAGATCTCATACGAAGCCGGATGAAACAGCCTTTATTAGGTGTTCAACATTCCTTTCTTTCAAGTCTATTTTATTCTAGAGCATAGAAACAAATGCATGAAGTTGGCTTTCCCCCACATATATATTAATCATAAAACTTGTGTTCTTTTCTAACATAAAGTTGTAGAGATAAAATTCATAAAGAATATTCTTCTGTTCTAGATTGGCCAAAGAATATGTTGCCATGAATTTTACTTCATCCTTTAATTCATGTGCAAGGCCACATGAAATCCTCAATAATTGCCACTAGATAAATTGTTCCTTTGGAAAGGCATTGTATGTAGGAGACGATATTCTACATGTTAGTAATTTTTCACTCATCATACAAACCATCTGTATTTTTCCAAACACTTAAACTTTTCTTCTTCACTTTTATAGAAATTTTCTTCCCATTCTTTTGTTTCCTTTTCTCTTTTTCCATTTGAATTTTTAGTTCCTGATTTGATACTTTTAATTCATTCATCTCTCTATAGGTCTCATCCCATATTTTTTTAGTGGCAAGTAAGATAGCTCTATTTTTACAATTTGATCCATTGAATATACTTTTGTCATAGTACTCTGTTCAACAACCAATTGCAATTCCTTTTCTTTTTAGTAATTTTCTATTTTACTAATGCCAATTCTTCATTCTTATCTTATTAGCTGAGTTTCCAATTGTTCAATAAGCATTTATCTATGCTCCAATTTGTGTTTGAGGAAGTTCAATTCCTCATCTTTTTCCATAATTATAAGTTCTGCCTTAGATAAGAATAGAGCCTGCCTCAATTGTTGTTTTTCTTCTTTTATTGGGAATTCCTCAGGAGATGAGCATTGTTCCTCCACCAAAGGGAATTTTTTTTTAACCTCCAAGATGCCAATTGTTCCTCCTCATGTGACAGTATTGCCAAGTCATCCATTTCTGAAAAGCTTGTTCTTCCAATAGTTCAGCTTCTCTCTCCAACTCCCTAGTCTAACTTTGTAGAGGAGGAGAAGTTGTCATGCTGCCTAGAATATGAGTAGCTTCTTTCTCTAAATCCTCTTGTACTTTAATATTTCCTGACTAAGTTTCCTTAGACTTTTTATGAATTATTTTTCTTTTAGGAGCTTCAACATTTCCTGAAGTGGGCTTCCCTCTTGAACTTCTTCTTGATTTTTCTCCAAATTCCATCTTGGGTGAACTATCACTATTAGAAACAGGTATTGGTTCTTCTAGTATTATTAAAGGGGAAGGAGTTTCTTTTAAAGAAACAACAAATTTTGCATCTTTGATCATCCTCTCAGATATCCTCCTTTTTGGTATTTTAACCCCACTTATTTCCTTCTTCTTCTCATCAGGGGGATTAATTTCTAAGTTAATTTTAGGAGAGAAAGGGGTTAGTATTCCCCTTTTGATAATATCAGGAGTTTTTCTAAATTTTTGGAGGAATTTTTCCCATGCTTCCTCCCCATTTTTCTTAGAGAGAAAATGATGTTGACAGACTAGATGAATTAATCCATGGTGCCTAATTGTTCCTACTCCCTAAGAATATCTCTGAGCCATGGTATGGATGGAATTAAAGAGGAAACTAGGAATATTTACTATATACTCCTACTTTGTTGCCCCATACCTAAGATATATTAGTATTTTAAGGACTTCCCTTCCAACAATCCCTGTATTATCCATCACATGTTAGGTATTTTACTATCCAAAATGCTACTCTATCGAAGGGTGAGGGTAGGCTAACTCTTTTGACCCCTTTACAAATTTCTTAGAGGTATAAATGTACTAGGGCTCAGTTAACCCTCATGCCTTAAGGTTTCTACCAATTCCTTGATTTCCTCTTACGGGGTTGTGTATATTTACAATTGGTACACCAGATACATTTCTCATTATATTAATAGAAAAGGGAATTATGATGCCCTTAACTTTGGTCGTAGGTTGTTCCAAATTAACAACAAATTAGCTTACCAGTTCATCATTGTATTTTGATAATTTTGAAATACCAGCCAACCTACCAATTAAATTTTTTTGTTACTTCTCCATCTGCAAGGATTTGTGTATCATATTCTAGTTCTAATTTATTTTTGATGCTCATGGCCTGAAAACAATTCAAATTCTTTTCTTCTTTCAAACCATTTCACTATCAGGAAGATAGTTGTAGAACTTTGAGACTTAGTCTGCTGAAAGTAGTAGATTTAGCTGATGAACTCCAAATATGACTATATTGTTACCTCTTTGAATTTTCTGCAACTATTCTCAATTTTCTTTTACTCTTCCTAAATGAAAGTTCATTTTTAATACGATGCCACTTCATTTATTTAGTCAACATCACCTCATGATTATTTCCCTTTAATCATGATGTGCAATAAATACTCATTATATCACTGACTTAAATCAAATCCAATCACACATGCAACATTTTAATTTAATCCTTAATAAGATAAAGACATAACTATTGTCCTTGCTGATGTAATCCAGCTGCCTTGATGAATCGTTATCCTTAAAAAAAAAGTGAAAAAAAATGGTTAGAAAAGATAGCTGGAATTCCAAATAATTTCCTCTTATTTGAATTGGCCAATTATTGATGAGACCAACCACCATTTCTCATTTTCAATTGGCCTTTTGAGAGAATTTTGTGTTTTGGGGAAGAGAACTCCATTTACTTATTTTCATTCCCTTCCCCTCCCTTTTTTGGGGGAAGAGAATTCCATTTTCTATTTTCATTCGCTTCCCTTTATTTAGATCATTTCATCGATTACTTGATCATTTTTGAAAAACTAGGTTCTTCCATATGATCAAATTACTTATCTCGATTCAATTTTCTTCAAGAATGAATCCCTAATAGGAGGCTTCCTATAGATTTTTAGTCTGTGTCAATTGAAAAAAGTGTCATACTATTGCCATCAATGGGAAGTAACTAAATAGAGCCATTATCATATATCTTCTCAACTTGATAAGGTCCTAACCACCGGTGTTCTCAACTTGCCTTTGAATTGTTGGTACTTGGAATCAAATAGTAATGCCCAATATCCTATTTTAAATTTCCTTTTCTAGATATTTGTATGATGTCATTGGTTCCTTTTGTCTTAGATTATATATGTCTATTGAAGTGCTTCCAGGTCTCACTCATCCAATTCATTAAGTTGTAGAATTCTTTCCTTTTTTGTTGTATCCAATTCAATACCCAATTTAGTTGTTGTCCTAAATGTTTGTAGTTAAAATTCAATGGGTAATAAGGGATTCTTCCCATAGACTATCTCATATGGTGAGAATCCTATTGTAGTCTTCCAAGTTATGTTATAAGCCCTGACAACCTCAAGTAGACTTTTCACCTAATCTCTTCTAATTGCTTCAACTATTTTGGTGAGAATGTTTTCCAATTCCTTGTTTATCACTTCTGCTTGTCTATTGGATTGTGGGTGATAGGGAGATGAATTCCTATCATTGATTTGATAGTACATTGTAAAAGCCTAGGTCATACTAGACATGAACTTTGGTCCTTGGTCCGAAACTATACTTCTTGTGCACGAAACTTCATCATAATTTTGTGCCAAAGGAAGTCAACTACATCTTCATTAGCATTTGTTAAAGCTTGCACCTCTACAATTTTTTTACATAATCAGTACCTATAAGAATGTGCTCCTTTCCCTATGAAGGAGGACTAAAAGGACCAACAAAATCCACCCCCACCTTTTAAATGGTTCAATCACCACTTGACGTTTAGGAGGAATTTCACTAGTAAAACTTGGTCCTCCCATCCACTAACAGGATCACACTCCTTGATGTATTTATTCACATGTTTATATAAATATGGCCAATAATATCCAGTGCTAAGTATTTTGTGGGCTTTTTTTTTCACTGAAAACTGTCATCCACTTGGTTCATCATGACATGACCTAAGTATGTCAAAAAAATTATCTTTCCCACACACACTGCATAAAACCAAATTAGGATCACATTAAATAACATTCCATTTATCCATTTAAATTGTGCCTTTGGTTTTGATTAACCTTTTCATTTGTTTTTTAATTAAAATAAGGAGGAAACTTCCCTATTGTAAGATATTTTTCCATGTCAAGCAAACCATGGTGTATCGACTAAAATATCAAATAATTGTTCATATGAAAATTTGTGCCCTAACTAGATCTTGTTCCCCTGTAGTGGTTAATCTTGACAATAAATCAGCTACCACATTAGATTTTCTTGGATTATCCACAATAGTAATATCAAATTCTTGTAAAAGTAATAACCATTTGATTATCCTACCTCCAACCACTAGTTTGTTCATTAGATATCTAATTGTTGAATGATCTATATGTACAAATATTTTATACCCTGTAATATAATGTCTAAACTTATTAATTTAATATATCACATCATGAAATTTCTTTTCGGAGGTGGTGTAATTTATTTCAGTGGAAGTAAGATTTTTACTAAGATAGTAAATAGCATACATTTTTCCCTCTTCATCTTTTTGTCCCAAAACTGCACCAATTGAGTTATTTGAGGCATCTATTGTGATGTGAAAATGTTTCTCCCAATTAAGTCCTCTTAGTATTGGAGCAATGATTATTTTTTCCTTAATCTCTTTAAAAGCATGTTAACATTTTTCATCCCAAAGAAATTCACAATCGTTTGTAAGTAAACTAAACATGGGGGCAACAATTTTACTAAAATCTTTGATAAAAATCCTATAGTACCCAACATGTCCTAAGACTGACTTGATATCCATGGGGGTATGAAGAACATGTAAGTCTCAAATAATCCTTATTTTTTCTTGGTCAACTTGAATTTCTCTTTTTGAAATAAGATTTCCTAAAACATTTCTCATGACTAATAGGAAAATGGTGTTTCTCACATCTTATTAATACTCTATCCAAGTTTTTCAAGGCATCATCAAATGTGTCTCCATGTAGAGTAAAATAATCCATATATACCTCTACACAATCATTAGTTAGATCTACAAAAATTGCTAGTACAACCCTTTGGAAAGTTGTTAGAGCATTACATAATCCAAATGGCAGTACCCTATAGGAAAAGGCACCCCATGGACAAGTTAAGGTATTTTTTTCCTGATCCTTAGAAATCACCCTGATTTGGTTATATCCACTAAAGCCATCCAGGAAGGAAAAGTATTATTTTCTGAGAGGTTGTATAAAACTTGATCTATTAATGTTAAGGGAAAATAATCTCTAAGTGTAGCTTTGTTCAATTCCCTATAATCAACACAAATTATCCATTTTCCATTCTTTTTAGGAACAATTACAAGAGGAGACACCCACTGACTATATGAGATGGGGTAGATGAAACCTACTTGTAATAGCTTTTCAATTTCTTGCTTGATTATGTCCCTTAAGGCTGGATTGATCCTTCTCTAAGGTTTCTTAACTAGTTTAACATTTATAGTATAAATGTGATGGATGTAAATACCTAGGTGGATTCCTTTCATGTCTTTAAAGTCCTAAGAAAAATATCTAGATTTCCATTTCAAAACATCAAAAACAATTTATCTTCTTGATCATTTTCCAACCAACTATTAATGTTCAAAATCTTCCACGATTGAATCTCAATTTGTTTGGTTCCAGTGTGTGATGAACTAATTATTGAAAAGGTTTCATTAGAGTGATTAGTGGACATGAATGAGGTAATAACATATGATATTCATAAATGTCTCTAAAGTTCGGTTGAGAAATAATACTATAAAGGACAGTAAATAGATTTATGATACTTATCTTGGCGTTAGTCAAGCTCCTATTATTGACGTTTTCCATAGATTCCTTACTATTTCTCTATATCTCTGAGAGTAATGCTACTGATTTTGTACCTATTTCCTCCCCTCTCGAAGAGAATTCACATTCCTCTGGAGTGAAATTATTTACATTTGCATGGGATTGATGTTGTTTGGAGATAAGTATGAATGTTCTGGAACCAAATCTGAATGTTCCGGAACTAAATTTGAAGGTTCCAGAACTAATTCTGAAGGTTCTAGAACTAATTATGAAGGTTCTGAAACTATCTCTGATTGTTCCAAAGATAATTGGTGATCACTCAATGGGTGATTAATAATATTCTCCACCTCCCATACATGATCCTGTAATGTTATCATAGCGAAAGAAGACAAGTTTGGTTTATTAGTATTAGGATCATCAACCCATAACTGTTCATGATTATAAATAAAAGGCCTTGCAGAAGGATATAGGGAAATTTGTTTATAATTTTACCATTAGAGATGGTCATATCACCTGATCTGTAATCAATTAAGGAAACAATTGTAGCTAACCATGGTCTACCCA
The DNA here is from genome assembly GCA_018340775.1 of Taxus wallichiana var. yunnanensis. Lineage (NCBI taxonomy): Eukaryota > Viridiplantae > Streptophyta > Pinopsida > Cupressales > Taxaceae > Taxus > Taxus wallichiana. The sequence goes on along the minus strand of CM031241.1, from coordinate 72,930,221 downwards.
AAATGATGGGATAACCAAGTGTTTTACCTTTTGGTCATAATATAAGAAAGTCCACTAGATACTCCCATGACTCCACCATGATTGCAATATCTTCAATGATCCCTTATGGTTTAGCTACTTATTGATTTTCATCTGCAATATGGTGCTAGTAGGTTGTATACCTCTCAATGGTAATGTTTCCAAAGTGCCTACTGTCATAACATTTATAGCTACTCCCAAATCAATCAGAACATTATGTATATACTTGTCCCCTATAGTGATAGAAATAATAGGGCTTCTAGGATCCCCATATTTGGGAAGTGAGAGTTTTCCTGCTAATAAATCAACAAGTTTCCCATCTACATTAATAGTCCTAGGGTACTACTTCTTCCTTCTAGGTATTTTTAAGCATAACATTTTGATTAGTTTGTTTAATTCAAGAATGTCCTTGATTTCTTGTAACAATGATATTTCAATATTTAATTTCATCATCTCCTACACTAGTTCAGATTCCTTGGTCTCAATAACTTCATTAAGTCTTTCTGGAAAAGGGATTTTTATAGAATTTTATCTGGTTTTTCTCTTTTTCTTTTCCATCAAACTTAGGGATGACTCAACTAGGGGTTTCAATCTCATCGACATCTCGGTAATTATAACGGGTGGACTATTAATTATTTTCCTATATCTAGTGTGAATATCTTCACATTCCATGGTGTTAAGATCAACTAGTTTTTCTTGTTCTACTCCATAAATAGGGGTGGTTTTTTTGTTTTTGGGATTAGCCATTGGTTGTGCTAGTATTTGTGTTTTAACCACATTTTAGCTTGTGAACCTTGTGATGGGGAACCCATTATGGCTTATTATTTCTAGTTGGGATCTTTTTTTCCTTGAGCATAATTATTTGGGTTCCAGTTATGTTGTGACCATGCATAAGGGTTACCTTGACCGGACTAAGGTTGTTAATGTCCTTGAGCATACCGGGCTTATCATGCCCAATCATGGGGATTCCATTTTAGTTTAGGGGCCCAAGGAGGTTTTCCCCAATTTTTGATACTATCTCGAGCCACTCATGGCATCATCAGGGATTAGGAATGGATCTTGGTACGAAGCGCCCTTGGGTAGCTTGTCTCTAGAAAAAGTTCACTTCTTCCGTGGTGGATGAATTGTTGGTTTATTTAAGCTGATTTTTATTAATGGAAGAAGAGAACAAGCATTAACTTCATGTTCCCTAGATTCACAAATAAGACATACTTTTGTTTTATCCATAGGATAATCTCTTATTGCATGCTTCTTTCTACATCTAGGACAGTACATAACGAATGGTTCACTATTAACATTTTCTTTGGCTTACAATCCATCCATAGTTGAAGTTATTTGAACTAAGATATCTGTTTTGAAGTTTTATATTTCATCCATAAGTTTTTTCATGTCTGGTTTTGTACCTTTCATAGTTTTTCCTTTCATGGGTCCACCGCTTATTCTTGAATAACTTCTACAAAGATATTTAATATTGTTAATTCACAATTGATTGATGTTTCCACATCCCATTAAGTAAATGGATTCCCTAGATTCATCATCTAACCCTTTAAGAAAAATGGTTTTTCTTAGATATTCTTGAAGTACAAATCCACACCTTTTACTTATGAAGAGGAATCCATCTAAATAATCTTCCAAATTTTCATCATCTTCTGTTTGATCCTAAAATATTATTCCTTCATGTTTATCCCTCTACAATAGTCCTAATATTTGTCTAAGAAGATAGTTTCCAATTTCCCCTAAGTGCTAATGGAAATGGATGTTAATCCCATAAACACCCTCATTGTTGCATCTTTAAGGGTAGATGAGAACAACTCGGTTATTTTATTTTATTTATGTGGGTATACCTATTGTTGAGGTGAGTCTCTGGTATCAAGGATGATTCCTTCTTAATGTATCCTAAACTAATTTTTTTGGGGTTTTGAGGGTAAAAAGATGACTGTAAATGAATTAAAAATGGGGTGATACACCAAACTTGTTGAGGGCTTTGACTGAGTACATGCAAAAATAATTTGAGAATGGATTCTGGATGCACAAACCAATATTTTTCAGCAAGAATATTAAGGAAAAAACTTGATGTATTAAGGGAATGATTCACAACAATATTGTTAAGATAAACATGCACACTAATATTATGCAGAAATTACTAAATTTGTAGCAAGGTAAGATGATTAATCAAGGAATTTGACATTCACAAGAAATAATGAAGTATACACAACACTAAAAATAATTGGAAAGGTAGAAATCAATTCTCATTCAAAGGAAAAACTAGAAAAATCTTCTTCAGCACTCCTATGTCCAAAAATTCCTCCTTGTGCCTTGTAATTACACACAATATATAGCAAGTTTATTCATCCCACCCTTCCTAAAAATAGACTAAAATTTGTACTCACCCATGCATCCTATTTTTATCCTTTATCATGAATAAATAAAGGAATAAAAATAAACATGCTAATACAATGAGGCATTAATAGCCTTGGTTAAAAATACAACTCAGTCAAACTTGCGAGTTGACTATTCTATTTTTAATAAAGTTGGATGAATAATTTGGCTAATAATAAGCTTTGCTTGATGAGTAAGTTTTCTCCAATGCATGTAATCTTTGTCTTCTAGCTGATGATGTGACACTTACAATTTGATCCACTTGCAATTGATAAAATTAACACTTTAATAATGCCCCTTGGATGCACATGCAAAATAAATCTCTTTGTGTGTGAGAAAAATAATTTCTTTATTTGCAATACTTTGCAAAAATATTCACCCATGTATTCCATCATGATGGGGACCACTTGCAAAACCCCGATGTTGACATCTTCTGTTTTGTATTCTTGTGCATGGTAAAATTGACTTCTCTCTCTATCATTTCTTTTGTGGGGACCACCTTTGTGATGGTACACTTTTCGATATCATTCTTGCATTAAAGTAACCTTTTTGGGGACATTAAGGATGTTTTTGGAATGTATAAGGTAATGTGGTCTTGGAAAAACATATATGGATCACTTTGGGGTCATAATATATCTAATTAATAATAATTGCATAAATCATAGTCATTACATTGACCCTATATATTATCATATTATTCATATATTTTTAATATTTAGCACAAAAAGACCTTAGAAAGGTCAAGGAAAATGATTTTTTTGAATTATTGGGGTCTTCCCCTTTCACCATGATGACTTCAACATTTTGTAACATGTTGGTCCTATTAATTCAAGACTAACCCGAGTGGAGTTAGGTTTTTATGGCTTTGAACGTATATGTTTACATTGTATAACCATGGTTGAGTTGAATACACCGTGGATTAATTTTGATGAGTAAATTTTTTTGAAACCTAATCATTTAGAAAACTATGAGCTCCTGAGATGGGTAAATCTATTGAAATTTTCGTTACATGGTACCATGATTTTGATCTCAAGGTCACCTTATAACTCATTGAGGGATGTTTTCTTGACATTTATTTGATTTGACTTCCATTTGGTGAATGAGGCTACCTTGAATGTTTTAATGAGCTTATGAGATTTTCTTGTGGGCATATCACTCTACTATGTTTGGTCAAAAATTTTGTAATTTGGTTTTGAGAGCATATTCATTTTATTTTGAGTAATGGACCTATTGTTATTATTTTCTACATCAAATGAGTAAAATGATTTATTTTTCCCCTCTATTTATAGGAAAATTTAAACTCTTTAATGTATGGTTCCTCTTCTTGAAACTCTAGGGATGAAGGTGAGATTCTTATTATTTTAACTATAATGACTTTGTTTCATTGTGCTCTTCCATATTTTTGTTTCTATATTTATAATGAAAGGAAAACCCCTTTTCGGTTAATTACATTCCATTGTTGCTCCTTTTTCACACGGCTATTTGAGTCTAGTAATGGATAATTTGTATTTGACCCAGATTTTGAGCCTTTGTATATTTGCTATAGCCAAAGTTTTTTTTTAGAATCTTGGTTAAAATCTACCCTCAATCAAAAAAAAGAACTATACAATTTTTGATGTTGTTTTCTATAGTTAAAAGTTTCTCTAAAAAAGCATTGTTGGGTTTTGTCTTTTGATATCAAATTAGGGACCCAAAGCCTGATTTGATGGTCTTGTTATTTTTAAGTAAAAATTGTGTAATTTCACACATATGTTCTAGATCTTGGTTTGTATGGCTTCATTTTTTCTATGTTTCACAAAGAAAACCCAGAAACCCTTATTCTTTCTTGAGATATTTGTTTATTACTTATGTTGAAGATTTTGGTTTTTTGAATTACTAGTTTTTATAAGGGTTTTCAAGTTGGAGCCTTTTGTATGGAATTACTTGGCTTTTTCTTTTTTAGCTATGTCATTTCTTTAAGTTATATTAAAGCTCTAGAGTCACCATTTGGGCATTCTTAATCTTAAATTTTTTGGTTATTGACATTTCTTATTGTTTATACTAGTTATGTGAGCTTGGATTTGTATCTGTGAAGTTGTTTAGTTCCTTTTATTTTAAGTAAGTGGTAGGAATACCTAGATCTAATAATACCCATTATTAGGATTGTGATTATTTGACTTGGGCATGCATGTATCTTTGATTTGAAGAATTTTTACACTCAGGTCTGTGTTTTGATTGTTTATTTCAAGCTATGTATTTTTAAATGGCTTTTATTGTTGGATTTTTTTTCAAAGCTAGTCTTTTTTGAGTTTTATTTGATTTTTATCATTTACTCATATATTGAAGTTTGCATGGTTCTACATTTTTATTTCATCATAGTCTTGTGTTAAGATTTTTTTCAATTTGAATGAGAATTTTTTTTTTCTAGGCTTTATGCTTTACTTTAAAGTTGTCATTTATTTTTCCCTAGGTTGGCTTTTGGTGTATACCCAACTCATGGGATCTTCTTCCAACTTTGATGTTTTTAAAAAAATCACTTTGTTTAAAAGATTTGATTCATTTTAATTTTCCCTATATATGTTTTGAATGGATTTTTTCAAGTTTTTATTATTGATGATATTAGAAATCTTCTTGATTTTGAGTTTCTTGAAATCAAAACCATTGAAAAAAAAACTTGGAAGACTCATGATTTCCTCTTGGTTGAAAATCTTGAAATCTAACTCACTTGTTTGACCTTTTTAATCACTTCATGCTTGCATCATGAGCTCTTTTATTTTATCATTACTCACTATGGGATATATGAAGATTTGTATTATTACTCTTTCAACTCATTTGTGGATAGATTTCAAATTGGAAAAGCCATGATTATATTTGGTTGAATAATTTTTTTGACATTTGAATACTAACCACATATGTAAAACTAATCTTTGTATTTTAAAAATGTTTATTCTTTATGGAATTCACTTGATGATATGATGTCCCAACATTATTTCAATTGAATATATTCATGTAGTTTATCACTTGTATATATTATTAATTTCTTTACTTTTATATTCATCTCAATTTGATTTAAAGATACATGTATCATTCTGAAATTTGGAAGTTTATGCCTCTGAATAGCTATCTTTTTGTCCAAACAACCTACATAATATTGAGGCCTACATTTTGATGTTAGTAGAATTTATGCTCATATACATACTATGCCTTTTTGAGAAGGAAGCATGTGCCTTTACTATAGAGGGAAAAATATATATTAATTGATGTATTTTAAGATAAATTTGCAATAGTTCAACATGATGAAGATTTGTACTTATTTTTAAAGCTTAAACGATTTGATGAACCTAGAATATGAAACAAATATTTAAAATTATTAGCTAATCCCTGTAATTTTGAATCATTATTCTTTGAATAGTTTGGTTTTAACAATGATATATTGCAATCTCTTGAAGATATCCTTATTTTGAGAACTTGACTATATTGAATTATTTTTTGATAGGCTATGTGATTCATATGCTAGTAGTAATGTACCAACTCTTACTCTTGTATGGTTACCATCTTGCATTAGTTGAATCTTTGTTTAGATAGTTGTTTAGAAACTTGAATTAATATTCCATTAGCTTAAATTTTGTTTTATGAAAATTTCCTCCTTTCAAAATATGTCTGTTGTTAGAAAATATGGATTACTTATTCTAATTCAATCGTACTAAAAAAAGTTTTCTTTCATATTTTTTTATTTATTGATGAATTTTCATGATAACATGTTATTATCTTCACAATGTAACCTTGCACTTTTGAATCTTATTCGATTCATGGTCACTAAGATGTTGAAGTTGGAAATGATCACTCATTTTTTTTACAATTGATATGAAAATTGTGATTTTGTTGATGAGTTTAATTTTGATCCTAGCTTCAAAGGTATAATTTATTATTCATGAACCTTTGAACTTATAAAATTACATATGATTTCTCTCTTTATCTATGCATATTGAACTCTTTTCTTTTATCTCATTCTGCAATTTGCTAGATGTTTAGATGACACAATTTGAATTTGAAATGTCACTTCAAGATGTATTATAAATGATTTAAAACATGTACTTTCATAAAGAAAATAATTATTTTTGAAAATATTAATCATGTTAGCTATTACCCATTCATTTCTCATCTTCTTGATTCTATAGGAATTGAAATATGTTCTTGAAACCCTCTTTACAATTTGATGATGATAATATGAATGATAATATTTTATACTTGAGGATTTTAACTCAACAAATTTTTTCTCACACCTTATGTAATCGATACAAGAATGACTAATAGTTTTCATTTCTATTTCATAACTAATTCTTTTTTAGTGCATGGTAATTCATGATCTCATCTTAAATCGTTGAACCTTTTGTAAATGTAGTTAATTTTGTTGCAAACCGGTATTTGAATTAATTTGTTCTTATACTACATGCTCTACTTTAACTTGTTATTTCTTGAAAAGTTATCCAGATCTCATATGAAGCATAACTCCATTAATGCTTGATTGATGCTTGTTGGATAATTCATTTCTAGCTTTATCAATCAAACTATACTTTTATCATTTGTAACTTGCCAACTATACTTTGATAGATACTTTATTTAGACTTGATTGTGAATTTGATCATTTTGATATTTTTCCATATCTATATCATGATATCTATGCATTCCTTGATTAAATCTAGACATTTTTTGCATTTTTATATGCATTGCATTTGTTTATCTTTATATATTCATCCTTTTGCAACACTAAATAAATCTATATTTGCATTATTTTATGGATACTTTTGATATGTAAAAAAATATTTTGTATATTCATCCTTCTTCTTACCTGTACCTACACATTTAGATAAACTAGTTAGAAAACATTAGGCTTTTTTGGCCTCTCTCATGTTCCATAGTTTTTCTTCTTTCATCTTTCTTCTCAAATGATTGTGAGAATCATATGTGCTGATGTAGAATACTGCTCTTATCAATTTTATATCTATCTCTGATGTATCTTATGCCTTGTAACTCATACCTCATGATGTCAGGAGATCCATTTGCATGAAATTAGATAGTACATGAATATGGATTAACCTTGAGCTCGTGATGATAATAGTCTTTCTTTTCTATCTTAGGTACAATGCCAATGTGGATAGCGAGGATGAAGATGAAGTAAAGCTGGAGCTGGAAGTGGAGCAATGGAGATGAAAGAAACTCAAGGAAATGATGGGTTTTTCATACTCCTTTACTTTTCTTTTCATGCATATGTACCTTCTACTTCAGTAGTTATGAATTTATTTTGAGTTACATCCCATGACTTGTGTGGGAAACATTTAAATTCCTTATGAATAAAACATTAAATTTTGGAATTGAGTTGTGTACTTCTTTCTGCATTTCAGTTTTATGTATGGATTGTATAACAAACTAAACAACTCAATAACATAATTGGATGTATTTAATCATGAAGGAAAGAACTTTAAAATATCTACAACTTTAATAATGAACTCCCAATTACTGTAATCTGCAACTCTGTCTACTTTTCCAAAAGTTAACACTCCACCTATTCTGTAATTTTCTGGTCTTCATCAAACTAATACATTTGTCCTTAGGGATTTTGTATTCTTTTGTTGAAGATCAACATGGAATTGTAGACTATGTGGTTTGTTACATTTTGTAACAACACACATAGCTATAAATTACATGTAACCATCAATTTTTGCAACTGAAAAATGTATTCCCCTAGTTAGGTTCACTTCACCAATGCCATCCATCGTAATGAAGTTTTGAGTTTCCCATTTTTGCACAAGTGTAAAAATTGTCAACATTTTAGTGATCCTGTGGGGAAAGTTGTCTGCTAGCTTGTAGACTAGTGCCTTTCTCTTGTCCATTGGGCATGGAGTTAAAGCATATAACCAAAACTACCTTCCTGAAGGTCCAACCCTTCCAAAACAAACTAAAACTGGGAAAGGATCTGGTAAACTAGATCATGTGCACATGAGATGCACTTATTGAATTGAAAAACATTGCAATGTGCATGAAGCACTTATTGAAAGGGAAATCCTACTCTAAAAAAACATTGTAGGATTTTCAATAACAGTGTTTAAGAAACATACCATTCACAAGGAATGGGAAGTTCTTCTCCATTCAACCTTGAAAGTTGAAATGCATTGTGTTCTTTGCAAGATGAAATCATGTAAGGACCACTCTAGATTGTATCAAACTTTGTGTGGTTTCCTGGCTTTGCATGATCAACATCCCATTTCAACACAATGTCTCCTTCATTGAAGACTTTGAACTTAGCCTTCTTATCAAAAAAGTTTTCTTCATCTGTTTTTGATTCTTTTCCATGTTCAAATGAGCTTGATCTCTAGCTCTTGTAACTCCATTAACTCTACATAATGAACCTACAATGGTTCATTTTCAAGTAATTCCATCTGATGTGTAACAAATCTAATGCATGAAACTCAACTGAGATGGGCATTCTTTCCTCTCTTCCATAAACAAGCTTGTATGGTGAATTGCCAAATGATCTTTTAGGAGTCACTCTATCAGCCCAAAGTGTTGAATTCAACATTAGATGCCAAGCTCTTTGGTTATCTTTGAGTGTTCTTTTGATGATCCTTAAAATATTCTTATTAGTACTTTCAGCTAACCCATTACCTTGTGGGTAATAATTAGATGATGTACTTAGATAAATTTGTGCTTAATAGCCCAATTTGTTACCTTTGCACCAAGAAATGCTAAGGCATTATCTGAAATGATAGTTTTGGAACACCAAATTTACAAACTATACCTTCATAAAAGGATAGTATTGAAGTCTCATTAGCCTCTTTTAAGGCTATTGCTTCATTCAATGTGTAAAGTAATATATAGAAGTCAAAATCCACTTGTGTCCTTGTGATGAAGGTGGATTTATCATGCCAATAAAGTCAAGACCCCACTGCATGAATGGTTGATCCACTAAAATTGGTTGTAGGGGAAAGTGAAGCTAAGCATTCTTTTCCAACAAAGAAAGCACATTTCTTACACTTTTTGATCCATTCAAAGTAGTCTTTAAATATGTTGGGCCAATAGTAACTAGCTTTCATAATTTTTAAAGTTGTAGTACGTGCTAAAAAGTGACCTCCTATAGGTCCTTCATGGAATTTCAGATAATAATTGTTGAATTCTATCATAATCAACACATCGCATCACAACAAGATTTATTTATATCTCTTTTAAATAACATGCCATCAATGAAAACATAAGGTACAACTTGTAACCTGAAATACCTTCATTTGTTCTTGTCCATACCTTTTGGATAAGTGCCATGTTGTAGATAGCTAACTAAATCAGTCATCCACCTTGATTCTGAACTTCTTGATAAGCTCAAGTTGTTGATTTTCTGGTTGCACCAAAGTATTTGACTGTTGATACGTAACTTCAAAGCATGTTGTTCTTGATCTTCTGATTTGCAGCCATGTTGTTTTTCCATATCAACAATTAGATGCTCACATAAACCTTTTCCCCTTACTATTTTCACAACATGGATATCAACATCATATTCCATAACTTTCGTAATCCATCTGCTCTCTCTTCTCATTCAACTCTTTGTTCAACAAGAATGCTTTCACACTTGGATGAGAGACTAAACATGTATCTTGTTATTGGAAAGCATGTACTTGAAATTTTTCAATCCTCTAACTACTGAAAGTACCTATTTTTCAAGAAAGGTGTACCTTGTCTCGTAGTCATGTAAACTTTTTCCAAAGAAAGCAATTGCTCGATATTTTCATCATTAATTTGAGTTAAATAGCTGAAATAGTCTCTCTCCTACAAGTGCATACATTGTAAAATATTTATCAAAATTTGATTTGCAAGAGTAGGAGCCTATGAAATGGTTGTTTTAATTGCTTCGAATCCTTTTCTCCCTTCGTTGGTCCAAGAGAAAGTTCTTCTTTCTTTAACATGGTTGTTAAAGGTTTGACTAATGTGTACAAAATATGGAACAAATCTTCTAACAAAGTTGATTTTTCTAAGAAAAACTCTGTAGTGCTTTCTTATGATGAGGTAAGGATAACTGTGAAATAGCTTTGATTATAAAAGGATCAATAGCTAAACCTTGTTTAGAGACAATATGACCAAGTAGCAATTTACCCGATGAATGAAAAAATGGACTTTTGGGGTTCAAGGATATTCCAAACTATGTCTGCAAAGCTGAAAAGTCTATTTTAAATGCATTAGATGTTCATCAAAATCTTTTAAAAACATGGTGACATCATCTAAATAAACCAATATGCATTTATTTAATAAGCTATGAAAATCCATATCCATTGCACGTTGAAATGTTGCACCAACATTTGAAAGACCAAAAGGCATTCTTTTATAAGCATAAGTGCCCCATTTAGTGGTAAAGGTTGTTTTTTGTATCTATCTTCCTCACACAAGGATCTGATTGTATCCACTGTAGCCATCTAAAAGAGATAATCTGTTAGAACTAAACTGTTCTCAAAATCTGATCCATATTTGGTAGTGGATAATGATCTTTTAATGAAGCTTTATTAAGGTCCCTAAAATCCACACATAGCCTAATTTCTCCATTCTTTTTTTCGAACAGGAACAAGATTAGCTACCCAACTTGAATGCTTAACTAGAAAAATAATACCTGATTTGATTAACTTGGATAATTTTTCTCATCAATGGCTCAATTTTTAGGATTTATAGGCCTTTTCTTCTGTCTAACTAGCTTAGAATTTGGTTGTAACTCTATTGTATGTTGAGCTAAAATTGGATCAAACCCTCTCAAGATCTTGGTACTTCAGGAAAAAACATCTCTGAATTCTTTACATAATTTGATAAATGACTATTTTTCAGCTAAAGAACATACCTTTCAATAAGTAGCTTTTTTCATCATCCACCAAGATTTCTTCGTAGTTATCTGCGTGAGTTGAAATCTTTCCTTTTCCTTTCTTAATTGATCATCAGAACTAAAAATGTCTTCTAGAGTGACCAATCCTTGAGGTAACTTGTTTGTTTTTAACTAAACAATTTGGTCACCATAGAAGTGTTGCAGTTTTTCTTGATTTACTTGTAGAAAATTTAGCTTCTTACTGTAAAAATCTACAAATTTGTTTATCATCTTTAAAAACCTACCAATTCTCTTCATTATCAGGAACTGAAGGTATGATAATTAATTTAATATGTGGTTGTACCTTTGCTGTTTTCAATATGTTCTAGTACATCAAAGCTAGCACCAACTGCTGCAAGTCTATCTGCATGCTTATTTTCAGCTCTTGGGACAAGATTGAATGTTAATAGCATCAAAATCATCCATTAAGTCTAAAACTCTATGTTTGTAAGACTTCAACAATGAATTCTTACACACATTAAAGTTTTTCACTTGATTAATAACTAATTTTGAATCACCAAAAACTTGTAAAGTATTGATACCTCTCTTTCTGGCCCATTGCAAGCCATGAATTAATGCTTCGTATTCAACTACATTACAAGTACAAGAAAACTACAAACTTAAAGCTGAAAAGTACCTTTCATTTGAAGGGGAAGTAAGCATTAAAAACTCACCTTGTCCTTTCTTATTTTTAGCTCCATCAAAGTGAAGCTTCCATAGCCCTTTTGTTGCTTCTTTTGTCTTGGACAACAAGGAATTGGTGCATTTTCTTCATGCAAGCAATAAACACCAAAAAATCTTCTTCTACTTCCTTAAAAGGGTCATAAGCATGTTCTTCTTGAGTCTTTCATCCATGAACAAATTAGAAACACCATCTAGTGTGGAAACATGAGTTGTAACATCAAAATCAGACTGATCTAAAATTGAGTAATTTGTTGCAACATTTGAAGCATGAGGCTCAATATGAAACCTAGCTAGAGGCTCTTTGAATTTATGGTAACCTTAGTTCCATATCATGTAGTAAAGAAAAAAAATGACCAATCGAAGAAAGGTAACCTCCTATTTTTGTTGTAAAATCTTGTGATAAACATAAGGCAAAATAGGAGGAAAATCTACAACAATCACATCTTGTAGAATTGTAATGTTGGGACAAGCATGTAAAGTTACTTCAGGTTTCTAATAATACCAATTGTATTAGTTGTTGTCCCATCTAGCTGCAACACAACTCTTTTCTCTGTAGGCTCATACTGTAGGCCCAACTTTTCGTAATATAATTTACTTTTGGCATAACTGTGTTACTTGCACCACTTATCAACCATGTAGTTATGAACTAAATGGTCTCCAATAATTAGAGATAAATAAAATGGTGGTGGCTTCTTGATATCATGAGAATTTAAGACCTTTTGAACCATCCATTTAACTTCTTTAATGTGGTCATGTTCCATTATTCCAAGGACCATGTCTGCTTTCTGGACTTCCTTTTCTACCATTTTTGAAGAAATTTGTAGCTTAGCAAGTTCATGAGAAAGTAATCTCTGTTGTCTGGAATACTTAGAGCATCCCACATTGAGATATTAACATTATGTTTTTTCATTACATCAACAATGTTAAAAGAAGCAATAGTTTTGGAAACAAATTCTACTATTTTAGCATAGGCTTTGGTGAAAAATGACTCTTGCTTCAAGCTGCTCTTGATATCTGAGGTATAAACAATCTTCTTGGATCAGGTTGTAACTATTTTTTGTTCTTTACAGCTGAAAACACCTGTTGTTTTATGAGGAACAACAGAATTATTAGCTAATTTTTTTCCTATGTAGTTGTTTTTTTATAGTGATGATTGTGGGAAAAACAGGCCTATTTTGTTGTTTCTCTCTCTTGAGCCTTTTTGGGCCGTAGTAGTAAAAAATAAAATCATCTTCACTAAAACTGACCAAGTTTTGTTTAGGTGCTTTCTGAACATGATTTTTTTTACCCACCCTCCATTTGAGGCATGTATAATGCTTCAGATTGAGGTTGTGCAACAAGGCTTATATTCAGGAATGCATTTGGGTAGTTGGTAGCTGAATGAGGTTGATTACAAGGTTGACACCATTCCTCTAAAACCATGTTAACTGGAACAAGAGTGCTAGATGAACTAGGAGCTTTTGGGTCAAATTGCCTTGGTTGATATGTTGTCTATAATTTTTGATTTTTTGATAAGGCTTCCTATTATGTTGATTTTGTTGGTTTTGTTGATAAGGAGCTTGATATGGCCTATTAGGTTAGGCTAGTTTGTTTTCAATTGATGTTAATTTATTACCCATAGTCTACAAAGATTTAAATACATCATCTAAAGGAGCTAAAATAATAGGCTCTATAATGGTAATAGGTTGTGGAATAGGTGAAAATCTGCTATAAGAGGCATTGAAGGCCTTGGTGCCAATTTACCAGCTTGAATAAGGTTTTTTCAGCTTGGATAGCAATATCATAAGATTTTGGGAGAGTATCTCCTCCCATAGACTGAATCATAGTTGAAATATCATTGTTTAGGGCTCTAAGATAATAAAGAAAAGCATGGTCAGCTTGAGGCTTGACACTTGTTGGAATTCTTTCCCAAGTTCTAGCAAAATGGATATTAAAACTAGCCATAAATTCATGAGGATCTCTCTTAATTGTAGACAACTATTCTATGAGGGATAAATGATCAGAATGATCTTGAAATTATTTCAGCAATTTCTCACCTAACTCATCCCAAGTTCTTATGCTTCCAATTTCTAAGGTTCTATACCATTGCAAGGCTTTCCCTTTAAATGATGCAACTAAAAGTCTCAAGGCTACATCTTCATGTGTTATATTATGGACTGCACATAGGGCTGCAACATATTTGATGTGCTCTGTAGGTGTAACCGATTTTCACCAAGTGAATGAAGGTAAAATTTTCATGGCAGCATTAGGAATATCATGATAAACTGGAATTACTAATGGGATGCCATTAGTAAAGGTCACAAAATTCCTAGGTGGTTGAATAGCCATTGGAAAAACTGGGATCTGAACAAATAAATTAATACGTGGTGAAGGAAGATTAGGAGGAGGGTTGTTAAAACCAGGCCTATTATAAGGTAGGGTGTTACCAACTCTTCTTCTTCTTGCAGAATTCAAAGGTAAAGAAATAAACTCAGAAGGAATTCCTCTTACCGATGATCTTGTAGTCACTTTAGGCATGGAACATGCTGTAAAACTGGTCTGAAATCAGCCTTACGGAGTTGCCAAATAAATATTTTAATCTTTAGAATAAGTTGTTGCAGCTTGTTGCTCCAAAAGTAACTTTTCTTTGTTTTAAATCTGCTATAAATTGTTGTAATTTTCTCATAGATATGATTCATGGTCCCACTAGGCATGCCAAAAATGTTATCTCTCAAAAGTGCACCCTATAGAGAGATGACTACAGGGGTTCTAAGATTTCTCTGGATCTCTCTCTTTCGTAGATACAATGGAAACACCTTAGGTCTGTGGGTATACCTATTGTTGAGGTGAGTCTCTAGTATCAAGGCCAGTTCCTTTTGATGTATCCTAAACTAATTTTTTGGGGTTTTGAGGGTAAAAAGATGACTGTAAATGAATTGAAAAACTGGGGTGATACACCAAACTTGTTGAGGGATTTGACTGAGTACATGCACAAATAATTTGAGAATGGATTCTGGATGCACAAACCAATATTTTTCAGCATAATATTAAGGCAAAACACTTGATGTATTGAGGGAATGATTCACAACAATATTGTTAAGATAAACATGCACACTAATATTATGCAGAAATTACTAAATTTGTAGCAAGGTAAGATGATTAATCAGGAATTTGACATTCACAAGAAATAATAAGGTATACACAACATTGCAAATAATTGGAAAGGAAGAAATCAATTCTCATTCAAAGGGAAAAACTGGCAAAATATGCTTCAACACTCCTGTGTCCAAAAAGTCCTCTCCTTGTGCCTTGCAATTGCACACAATATATAAAAAGTTTATTCATCCCACCCTTCCTAAAAATAGACTAAAATTTGTACTCGCCCATGCATCCTATTTTTATCCTTTATCATGAATAAATAAAGGAATAAAAATAAACATGCTAATACAATGAGGCATTAATAGCCTTCACTTGTAAAATACATCTGGTCAAACTTGTAGTTGACTGTTATATATTTAACAAGGTTGGATGAATAAATTAGCTAATAATAAGCTTTTCTTGATGAGTAAGTTTTCTCCAATGCATGCAATCTTTGTCTTCTAGCTAGTGATGTGACACTTACAATTTGATCCACTTACAAATGCAAATTTAACATTTTAATAATGCCCCTTGGGTGCACATGCAAAATAAATCTCTCGTGTGTGTGAGAAAAATAATTATTTTAATTACAATACTTTGCAAAGTATTCACCCATGTATTCCATCTACTTGAAAACCCTGATGTTGACATTTGTTATGTCTTCTTGTGCATGGTAAAATTGACTTCCTCTCCATCTTTCTGTGGGGACCACTCTGATGCTACACTTTCCTGATATCATTCTTTTGGAAAGTATAAGGTAATGTGGTCTTGGAAAAGCATATATGGATCACTTTGGGGTCATAATATATCTAACCTAATAATCATTGCATAAATCATAGTCATTTGACTATAGTCATTGCATTGATATATTGGTTGGTATTATTTGGAATATTCGGTACTAGGGTAAGTGCACCAATCTAGGGGGCCAAAAGGGGGTCTTAAGTGGACATATTTTTCTAAAAAAAAACTTCAACTTATACGAGTTTTTTGAAATAGTTACACTCAAAATTGGAAGATTTTGTAGAAATATGAATCGTATCATTTTGAGTCTAGTTTCTAAACTAGTAAATTTTATTGAAAACGGATAAGTTTAAGTTCGTCAAACAACTAAAATACCAACAGATGCTCCCATTTTTGTTAAAAATCCTAATAGAGTGACTTTTGTGCACCCCACCATTTTTTGAGCACCATTTAGTATTTTGAAAACCCTTTGGTGGAAAGATAGCTAGGAGCATCTAGTTTGCGCTCTCTTTTTTAATTTTTTTAGCAAATATTTTTTTATTTATGATTTTTCTAGTACAAAAATTTTATGTTTTGAAAAAATGAGAGCTCGACCATACCCCCAACTACCTCAAAAAATATTGAAAATTAGATTTTTTTTTGAATATGTATAGAATTATGCCTAGTTTGGGCTAGTATAAAAAAATTAATTTCGATCACCCAAAAAAAAGATACACCATGAAAGATAGACATATTTACACTTCAAAAAATAGCTATAAAAAGGTGTAGTTAGAAAATAAATAATATGGATACCTTATATTAGTCGAGAAAATTTAAAAATTATATTTTAAAATAGAAGAGACTCTGCTCTACGTCGTGGTGTAATTTATTTAAAATGGATCGATTGTATTATTTTTATTTATCGAGAGGATGTGTCATTTTCACATTATCTTATAAAAAATCGTTGTTTGTTGTGTTTGTGCAAGTCCATGCCTCAGGCTTGGGGATCCAAACTAGATCCCAAGCCTTGAGGCATGGTGTGTGAAAAAGAGAAAACAAAAACACATACGCATTATGTAACCCATACGCATTTTTCTTTGTTTTATATCTTGTGGCGCCACAACGTCCCTTTCATCTCTTTCATGGGAATTCTGCAAACATTATGTTTTGTCTACAATATTCTCTACATTCTTGCATGATTTTTTAGTATTTAATTTTTTCTCCTACCCCACTAGTTGATTTTTTTTAATCATGGGTGATAAACGTCGAGCTAAGGACAAGAGGAAAGTCAATAATAAGACATCGGAGAAATTGGAAGAGAAGAGAATAAAGAAATTGAAGAGAATGCAAAAACTTTGAGCAGGGCAAGGTACATCCGCTAAATCAAATGTAGCTAATGTATTAGAAAATTAGGATCAAATACATAATCAAATTGTAGAGAATAATGATTTTGCAATGAATAATGATATTGAATTGAATGATAATGTTGGTATGGATGAAGAAATTAATATGAATACAATCTTTGAACCCTTACTTGAGAATCCAAATGTTAACCCTGAAATTTGTATGAAAACACTAAATGAAGAAAGTAACTTGTAACAAATCTTCACCTCTAAGAAAAATCCTTCCATTTCGTGAAGAAAACCAATTCACTTAATTGAAATTGATGAAAACATTATAAAATCAATGCCTAACAAAATGTCTGAAAGAAATGCGAGAAGAAAAGCTAGTAGAATTTGGGATAATTACTTTGAGAATGTAAATGATTCACAAAAATGTCAATTATTTGTTTCATTGATGAAGTTAATTAAGATGAGACCTATAATGAAGACCCTATGGTTAAGAACATCTAATTTTGTTGATCAAAATGCATCAATTGTGGAAAACATACATAAAGCGTACCAACCTATAGGTGGTGAAAAAGACGCACCAAAGATAGTAATGTTACACAACGTGCACTAACTAATTGTACAATAAGTGATAAAATAGTTAATAAACACTTTATTAGAAAACAAGCAGTGCTTTGAAGATAAATAGAAAAACACTAATGAAATCAATAGAGAGATGTAAATGTCTTGAGTTGGTCAATAACACTGACTATTAGGCTTTTCTAGCTATGAGACTTCCACGAAAAGACAAGAATACATCTGATATTCTAAAAGAATTAATTGTAACATTTTGGAATGAGAACACAAGGGTGTCACCGAATAGAAGAGTTACAGTAAAAAGAAGAGGTTCTCGTAATCATTAATCATGTGCAAAACATTTCTTAGATATGACTCAAAAATAAATTTTCTCTAAGTTTAAACATGAAAATCCACAAATTAACATTAGCGAAAGATTCTTTGAAATGAACAAACCCTTTTATGTGAAAATCAATCACTCACGTACCACTTGTTGTTGCGGGCATCATGTTGAATTTTCAATGCATTATGATGTTTTTTTGTCAAATAGGTAGTGTTTTGCATACTAACATCATGTTACGAGGAGTGTGGAATAAATGTCCCACAAAAACCTTGAGGGCATTTATTAAGACAATATTTTGTGAAAAATCAACAAGATAATTTTATTATAACAAAGCATGTTTGGATGGAATGTGCAATGTATGTGGTGGCTTGCCAAATCTGAAAAGTTATATCCACGAGGAGAGTACATCTTCAATAGGAAAATAATTGGTTGATTTCACCAAATATAAATCGGTGAGATATCAATTAAAAGATGGAAAATAATCTAAGAGGTGTGAGCTTGTTAAAAAATAATTACCTGTATCGAATATATGGTCAAATTCAAAGAGAAAATTTTTGTGAGTATGCAAGGCACACACATAGAGCTCGATGGTTGGATGAACAATTCAAGTTAAGCAAGGAAACATTCCCACTTGGTACTATTGTTTTAGTAGTTGACTTAGCAGAGAATTACACATTGTAGCCACAAATGGAGGTTCAGTATCAATATTATAACTCAGTGCATGTTTCTATTTTCATGCATATAACATTCATGCACTCTCCTAAAAGCATTGAGTAATATAAAAAATATTGAGAGAGTATCATTTCTACATCGGTGATGATCGGACACATTCTATAGAATATATACAAGGGTGTTTTAAGGGTATTTTATGCAAACTCGAATGAGAGGAACATTAGTTTCGATCAACATTACATTTATTCGAAAACGCACATCAGAATTCAAGAATGCACGGATGTTTTATTGGCTAAGCATGATGCACAAAGAAAAAAATGTACAACATATATGTATTTTTCTTGAGGTAGGGCATGGAAAAGGAGAGCATGATGTTACGGGAGCATGTGTGAAAATATCACTTGCAAGAAAGAGTTAAAGTTCAAGGATGGTGCTAAAGTTATAGATGTAAAAGTATTTTTGATTGGTGTGTTAAGAATATGGGCCATGAATCTCAAGAGAGATCAACGGTTTGTAGATATTTTTGGTTAATATAGCAACAACATTTGAAAACTTTGAAGATTGTATGATATTTGGCTTGGACTATTTATACTAGGTGCATAACATGTTTTTATATATCATGCATTGATTTTGCGTGGAATGAATACGAGTCATAGCGGTGGGTGGATGAGTGGACTTGTAGACCTCTAATTCCACTCAACACACATCAAGTTCAACGAGTATTAAAACTTGCGGGGTCTTCGAGATCAAATGACATCACTTGACTTTGACCAAGTCTCTCGATTTAGTGCAAAAGGTACATACATATATGTACATGCCATGTTTTAGATTTATAAATTATTGAATGGTCAACTCTTAATGTATTTATAAATTGAATGAACAGATTTTACTTTGTGATACATAGGGCACGTTTTTGTATTTATTGCGACGGAATTTAACGAAGAGGGAAAAGACTACATATCTCTTTGTGTAGAGGGGAAACAAATTGACTTCCACAGTCATTGATGGTGAAGACCTTGAGTATCCCACTGGATCAGTGGTAGTCACTAGAACTTGGCTTCGACGATATCCTATCAAAAAATCAAACATTTGGTTGTTTAAAGACTATGAAGTACATCGGAAGATACTTCACTATTCACATTTGGTCCTTGCAAAAAATATTAAATTTATCAAATATCGAGGTCGTTCATCAAACAAAAATATGTGGAAGGTTCATGAATCAAATCATGAAGCAATTCTTGCTACTGTCAAGAATAGAGTTGATCCTTGCGGTTCATTGGATTGAATTTGCAAAGGTATGTTCTTCATGAATTTAATTTGAATATTTACTTAAATGATTTTGTTTAAATTTTGTATGATTTAAAACTCTATTTA